>QRDG01001519.1:202157-531681 GCA_012064385.1 Puccinellia tenuiflora
TCGTGTGAGCTCTCCATTCGATTTCGATCGATCGGCATGTACAGGGTGTCGTCATGCGCGCGCCGATGAAACGGGTCACGAAATGAATAGGAACGATCTCTCTCGCTCTCTCAATATGTATGTACAGGGGTCGTCTTGCGTACGTGATCGGAAGGAAGCCACCACAGGATCCATCGAGATCCTCCAACAACGCGGTTTTTCCTCGTGCGCTAGCGCGTCCCGGACCTATTGTCACCGTCGATAGGTTGTTTGAGATGTGTATCATACATTTTACAGAAACCAACTTGTACAAAGTCATCTTCGCACTCCTATGGAGCCCGAAGTGGACAAGGTCATCTTATCCTGTCCTCTCTCACACACGTTCTCCATCCACGCTTCCACACCGCCGCCGTCCCCCTCCTGATTCCTCCATGCTAGCACCATCACGCGAAGCAGGAGACGAGATCCCGTTCCATTCCGAGTTCCGACCACCTCCGTCGAGTCCATCTCGCTCGCCGGCCAGCCGCGCAGCTGCTGCTTTGTCCTGCTTGTCCGGCCGGCCACGCGCGGCTCGTCAGGAGCAGCTCAGGGAGGTGTACACCGGGGTCGGCCTCCTCCATGACGGAGGGCCTCGTGTGGCCAGGGGAGACTTAGGAGAGCTCCGCCACGCGCGAGCTAGCTCGTCCTCTGGCCTCCTAGCTGCGAGCCATTGCAGGCTGTTGATTAGCTAATCAGTTCGAGATCTAGAGAGTTTGCTACCTAGGAGTACAACCTACTGCTTTGACTTGTTTTTATGTATCATCCGTTCCTCAATATCCCATCCGTTCGTCAAGTATTTTTTTTTGTGTATCATTATGTAGATCCGTTCCATGTACGGGGGTACAGATTTGTTCATTCATTTGTACAGTGAATAAAATTGTTTCAGATTTTGTTCTTGGATTTATGGGTTCGTTCCTTTTTTTTTCTTGTCTATGATGGAAAAAATAAATTATGCCAAAGAAATACAGATTTTGTTATGCCAAAGAAAAAATATATTGGTGCATGGTCCAAATCAGTATCGGTGGAAGCTGTATACCTTTTTGTTTGTTTTTCTGCTCGTATGATGACATCCAAAATGTACACATAAGTACTAATTATGATTAATATTACTTATTATGTACTAATCCTACGGATTACTGGATCTGACCAAATCATTCTGCATGATAATTTCATTCCCTCTTTGTTCCGTGGAAGGAAGACATAATGAACAAAGAATTGTAAGGAGTGTGCTGCAAAATGACAAGGGACTGACATATTAGAAATATCAGTGATTGAGGATGGTTTGAGAAATGTCCAGAAACCAGTGCACGGATCTCACAGCAACGTTGGATGCTCATGATAAGCCCGGCTCCCGTAAGCCCAGGCGGGATTGTATTTTCGATCCTCCAATCACTACCACTTATTGCATGTACTGCTCATCACATGCACACCTTGGCCCGAGCCAACTGATGGAAGCATGCACGCCTCCGCCTCGATCAGTTAGTTGCTTGCGTTACATGCCCACTTCATCAGCTACCTTAGCTGCCCATGCAACAATGCTGCTAGCGACTCACATCCACACCATCTAAATCTACAAATAAATACATTACTCCGTATATGCATGAATGCTGGTCTAGCTAGCCGCTATTAATTTATGCCTATCCAGCTGACCCCGTCTCTAAGGATATGTACAATGGTTAATAAGATCGTCTTATATTAACCTGCCACGTAGTTTAGATATGACAACAAAACATGATATAAATGGGTTATTTTTAGCCTTATCTTTAATAACCAGATATTACTAAAATTATGATGAGAGAATTATTGTGCTAAGAGAAAGACAAACCTCTTTTTTTCGTTTCTCTCACCTCTAACTCAGCAATCATCCTACGTGTCACTGCGATCATAAGACCATTGTACATGCCCTAACGCAGTTTAAGATTAATTAATTGATGGTGGTACTACTGTCTACTTGATACTGCTGGTAGCTTGGCACGGATATGGATCGATGGAGAGGTGCGACCGGAAGGGCAGATCATCGATCGTTCACGTGTGCGTGCGTCGACGGGGACTGCACATCAGTTGATCTCAGATGCACGTAGATACGTACGTGCGTACACTACGTGACGTGCCCATGTTACGTACCTGCTTTCTCGAGATCTCAGCTATCTGTTTCGACCATTCATTGTTGTGATGAAGCTACTGCAGCTGGTCCCGTGATAGCCTCTCTCCCGGCAGGGGTCGATGCTTTGGGAACGAAGAGTACTACCCGGCCTACTATACTTTGAGGAGATCCATATCGTTGCGCGTTGTTGTCGATCGGTTGCTATTGCTTCGTGGCCTGGCGACAATGAGATGTACAGGGTCGACCAAACAATATATCATGTGGACGTATAGCATCTTTTCTACCTGTTCAGTCTTTGGTTGACAAGTAGCAAAGGAATAACATAGAAAAAAAAATCTTTTGATCTCTGTTTCAAGGAAAACATAGGAATTTTACAATCCATTTAGACTGCTTTTTCAAATTGCTACCCAAGAAAAATGAGATTGAGGTCTTTTAATAGCATAAAAACATCCTAATTATACTTTCTCATGTGATTTGACTTTGATTTCAGCATATCTGATTGGATTTATGTGTTTTTCCTATTGTTGTGAATGAAACACCCAAGTTTACAATACTATGGTTTTCAATCCTCTATTGTACACACATGAATTCCTATCATATACATATGTTTTTCATATTGCTGTGCTTGTAGAATCTTGTGAACCAAACATGCCCTAATTTACATACCTGGTGGAAGGGACACATAGATACTCACTCATGTTCTAAACGTATATAAGGAAAATATATTACTTAGTTTTTTTATAAGTTTGACCAAGTTTATAGATAAGAATTATGAAATGTATAAAAACAAATCAATGTGAACAGATTCACCATAATCAATATTGGCATAGTGTACTTTATTGAATATTTTGGATGTTAGTATTATCTAGGAAATTGTACATATTAATATATATTTTTAATAAATTTTTTCAAACTTACTATATTTTAAACCGGTGGACAGAGGTAGTATATATTTCGAATGTAGTATATATGTGTACAAAGTTGTATTTCCACCGATTCCTATTAATTACATCCGATTGGCGATGATTAGTATGATCGGAAGGAGTAGATAATTATAGAATTCCAAACTTACTCAATTGTTGTTCGATTAGAATCGATGATCAAGATCATCGATTTTAAAATATAAAAAATCCTGGCTTGACTTTGAAATAATAAAGGGGGAGACGCTTCTTAAGCGAAATACATGGCCCAATGTATAATCATACAGTGGGACACATTTTGGTTGACATTTATGTACGCCACATGCAATGTATGCATTATCTGCACTTTAGGTCTTTAATTTGTGTTGTTGCATCCGGGTTGCACAATGGATCATGTGAACCATGATCGACCGCGCATGCATGTGTACCAACCGGGTTATATACACACGCAACACCATATATATAGTCTCTCTGATTTGCCTTCTACAAGTTTTTTTTTTATATTTTCTTGTAATTAAGATATATAGGTGCTTGTGTACTACCAGTACTATAACACGACGCTGTGTGCAGTAGTAGTGATACACCGAAGCGACATCGGCATGACGGCCGCCATGCAGTACGGCAGCGCATGGCAATCATTGGAGCCACCCTGGCCTGTATCTATCATTCTATCTCTTGGATAAAAAGTGAATATCTATTCCAAGAACGGGAATTTAAAACCGCTCCCGACCTTACATGTTCCTGATCAAGTAGCAAATTGACAAAAAAAAAAATAGTTCAACAATTCTAAAAAAAAATGTGGCAACAAACATACATATCCAAGTGCTCTACATACGTGCAAGTTTAGTGATGAAATGACATTATGTGTCAATGCTGAAAATTATAGATATTGAGATCTTCAACATATTTCATTAGAGGCCCGATGCCATACCGAATATATTTAATATGAACTTTTTTGGTGGTAGCATCAGCGATCGAAGCTTTGAGGAAGAGAATTAGGTCATCGGCGTAGATTGAGAGCTGTTGTGGAACAACATTTCCATTCTAAAATTTAGGGAGAAGTCCTTCCCCTTCGGACTTGTCAAAGAGAATTCATAGAGCATCATCCATCACAAGGATGAAAAGCATATATGGGATAAAGTATCACCTTGTCTAAGAACCCTTACATGCCAAACTGTTTGACCCGGGACCCATGAAGAAGTATATTAGTTGAGGCCAATGCAAGCAACATAGTGATCCAACTTTGGCGAACTTTCAACAAAAATTGGCATGCCACCATATAAAAGATTTTTGCAATATCCATCGTGGGAAGGATGCCATTGCATTTTTTTTCTCTTTATAAACTTGGCTGACTCGTTCACCAATTCGAAGTTGTCATGAATTAGACGACCTTTTAGAAATGTGTCTTGATTTTTTCCAACCAACAAGTAAAACATGGGGGCAATAAGCCGAGCCAAGACTTCTTGGACGAAAATCCCTTGGTTCACATGCTCCTCGCTTCTTGGACAGAAGATTGTTTACATGTTCCGGCCATGGGCTGTCCATGTTATACAAGGTGTTGAAAGCATCAATCAAATCCTTTTTATCACTTGCCACACTTAAAAAAAATCATTGTCCCGGCCTCTACATAAACAATGCACACAACCTTGTTTTATTGTAAAGTTTTCAGAGTAGCAGTTTACAACTCATGTGCCACTCAAAATCTCAACATGAATCAACTAGCGGAACAACATATACAAAACGCATCTATGCATCCTGTATTATAAAAAGGTTGCCACCAGCCAACCTGGTTGAATATAGAGAAAATTCCTTATTTGACACTACCTTAAAGTTGCCTTTCCTATTTGGCCCTAAAAAAAATCTTCTCAATTTGACATCTAAACTTCAGTTCTTTCCTTACATGAGACTACCGTCTGAAACGTTAAGTTTTGCCGTTCGTTATCCTTATATTGGACCAAAATACCCCTCCCAAAACAGCGCAAAAATTCCCCTCCCGAACGGGACGCGACCCAAGTCCCGCACCACACCCAAACAGCGACGGCGGCTCGGGCACGGCGGCGTCGGCCAGCGACGGCGCGGGGGCGTCGGCCGGTGCGGGCACTGTGGCGGCGGGAGGCAAGGGAGAGCCGACCACCTACCTTATCCTCACCCCACCTATCTCCGCCTTCGTACCCATCGACACGAGGTCGCCGCGCCTCCACGGTTCCACAACCACCGGCGCGAGGTCGTCGCGCCACTCCGGCACCACCCCACCGGCACCAGGCCGTAGCGCGTCCTTGCTCCTCCCGCATCGGCGCGAGGCCGCGACGCCGCCCTGCTCCTCTCCCACCGACGCGAGGCCACAGCGACGCGGAAGTTTTTCCCGCCGCCGTCGGAGGACATGGACGCGACGGCCCGTCGACCAGCACCTTGGGGTGCTCTTACCCCCACCTCCGACGCAGTCCGTCCGCGCTGCCCCGCCCGGCCACCATCGCGTGCGTGCCGCCTCGCTTCCGCGCAGGTCCTCGCTCCCGCACCGTCCCCGGGACTTCTCGCCGTCGGACCTCGATCTCCACCGCCCCATCGCCGCTCCCCGTCAAGCTCTGCCTCTGTGGGAGCATGGAAGTCGCTGCTAGGGTTCGAGGAGGTCGACCCGCCGCCGCCGTCCTCCGTCCCCACTCCCCAATCCCGTGCGCGCCGTTGCGTTTCCGTCGGTCGGACGTAAGTCCAGATGTGTCACAACACATATGTACGGTTCTCATTTTATCAAATGTGTCACGACGGATATAGAGAATTTTTCTGTCACACATTTATCAGGGGCAAAAGAGTCTTTTGACATTCCAGTTTAACACCGCTAGTACTCAAAATGCACTAGAGTGTCAAATGGGGAAGAAGATGAAGTTTGGATGTCAAATTGGGAAGTTTTTTTTTCTAGGGCCAAATAGGGAAGGCAAATTTAAGGTAGTGTCAAATAAGGAATTTTCTCTTGAATATAGCCCATACAACCATCATGAACCGAGAACATCATGTATCCAAATATTTCGTATGATCCGTAGGGAGGACCGGAGTAGGTAGGACCACATGTGTATCTTGTATTTGCTCTCTAGGTTAGTTGCCAAACTCTGTTTTTCATTAGGTAAATATAGACCTACTGCCTCGCGAGACTCTTTATAGGTGTACATTTACATAGTTCATGGCATAGTATTTTCTTATTTGGGAAAAGCATCCTCGGTAAAATGTGCATATGTTGTACACACGACGTGCGCACGTACAACTGGACCCCGTGCTGATGTGCTCGTTAAGTGGGCGTACTGCGTACGAGTCGAGTGTATTCGACAGGACATTAACTTACTTACGATCTGGGACCAGTCGTATTGTACTAGTTGTACTACGAAGCACACATTATGGTGGTTACTTCAAACTCTGGAGTGCCAGAACAAGGCAGGGCAATTATACATGCTATATATATATCAGTGTTGGTAGTTGTTCATCACTGAACAACTGCAACATGGCTAGACTGAGCTCGCATTTCTTTGCATAGTGATCATTACGAAGGCATGCAATATTCCTGGAATCTTCATCTTCTAGTAAAAAACAACTCATCTTTCTTGTCCCAGCTATTAACAAACTTTAGATCACTCAATACTTATTCCTGCTCCATCAAGTGCTAAATCCGTATGTACAAAAACGGTTTTCTGGACGGAGAAAAACCTTAGACGCGACCCTGTGCACTCTTCGCGATGCCAACCCTCTTCCACAGGTAGATCACCACCCCCTCCTCTTCTGGCTCCACCGGTGTCAGAGTGCGGGGAGGCCCCGATGTACTAGATGGGTTCTAGTTTTCCCCACTTTGGGGGCATATAGTAGGTTTGTGGCCAGTGGCGGACCTAGAAGCTTCCGGAAGCCTGGGCAGACATGCTTAAGACGTCATTTTTTCGTGAGAAATCACTGTACAAAGTGAGAAAATACAAGGCATCGTCGGCCGGGAAGCCCGGACGGCCGCCCGGGCTGAAGGGACGGTAGATCCGCCCCTGTTTGTGGCGTGCGCTTTGTTGGTGGCGGCGAAGGTGCTGACCTTTTTTTTCGAAATGGAGGGAGTATCCCCAGCCTCTGCATCCGGAGGATGCACACAGCCGTTTTATTAGATTATTTCACAAAATCTTACAAGAGGAATACAAAGATCAATCCGAAATGAAGCCACCAACCTAGCGACATCTCGCTATACCTAAAACACTGATGAAGGGGGTGGCCAAGAACAGAGCCGTATGCCCTGACAACACACCAACGCACATCATCCAATACCCGAAGACCACGCCAAGCCGCCCGATAGCGAGCAAGGGACACATTCGGTCCGACAGACCCTCAGCGAAGGTGCTGACGTAGTGAATTCTTCTTTTTCAAGTCTCTCCATCTTGAAGGCTCATAGTCTTGTGGCGTGAATTACTATCGGACTCTTTGATCAGTCAGGTCAGGGTTTGTTGGTGTGGTGGCGGCGACGGTTCCCCGATTACAAGAGACTACCTATACCAATTCATTGAGACTCCAAACATAGAGTGTTGTATCAAGTGGCTCATTCCTACAAAAATGTCTCGTTGTTTAATGTCGAACACAAATAACTCTTAACTCTCTTCTACCTCCTCAAACAATACTACTAACTGAAATTAATTGGCTTGTTGCTCCATCGTGTTTGTTGTCAAATACAACGGTGTTTAGAAAGAGTGTATTCTACTGTGAAAATAAAAAATACATTAAAGAAAATACAGATTTTTTTTACTTTTAGAATATTTTAGGCCTTCTTTGATTCATAGGATTCCAAAATATAGGAAAAGGAATAGGATAGGATTGCCTATGCAAACCTACAGGATTCTTTCCTTCCAAAGGAATGAAAAAATGAGGTCTAACCAGATTGTTTATTTCCTTTGTATTCCATAGGAATCTAGTGGTAAAGGAAAATTTTCTTCAAATTTCCTTTGCTTGGTTTCCTATGAATCAAACGCATCTACAGTGCAAATTCCTATAGGAACAGGAATCCTACATTTTTCCTACAAAAATCCTATGAATCAAAGGAGGCCTTAGTGTGCAATTTGTAACTACGGGAAAAGTAAAGGTAAAATTGTTACTTTTGATTAAAAATGGACCGGGGTTTATAGGTCCACTTGATCTGTCTCATATGTGCATGAATTTATATAGTTACTCCCTCCGTCCAAAAATAAGTGTCTCAAGTTTGGCAAAAAGTGGATGTATCTATACATGAAACATGTCTAGATACCTCCACTTTTGAGCAAACTTAAGACACTTATTTTTGGACGGAGGGAGTACAACTCAACTTCCAACTCATATGTGTACGCATTGTGATGCAAATCCGAAGTTGCTAGGACTCGAGCTTAGCAATTGCGTAAACAAATTAGAGTGCTTACTGCTTAGGGAGACAGAACAAGAACAAGCAAACCTAATCTAGAGAGACCTGTGAATAATCCCTGGAGGAAGAAAGCCGCATCTACTGCACCTGTTAATTAGGTAGGAGAGTAAATTATAACCCTTCTCGGACAAACTGTTGTCATCTTGTCAGCTCTGCACTGAACTCAATACGTCCAATAATAGGTGAGGTGAGCCCCCTCTACCTATACTTGAAGCCAGCGCCTCCCTCACTTCACTCCTTCCTCCTACGAAAATACAATCCCTCCTGGGCACACGCGTGCCCGCCCGTCTTATCATCCACCTTTCATTCTGTGTTGTGTGGTCAACGATTGCTAACAGCTCTTTACAAAGAAGCCCAGAAACTATATCCAATTCGTATCCAAAGGTCCTTCAAATTTTGCAACAAAGAGTCTATATTTCACACAATTAGCATTTTTCATTTTTCTGTGATCTTGTGGAACTTTCAAGGAAGATATTCCATACAAGATTTTTTGAACAAAAACGGGTATCTGGGAAGATCGGGAAGCTGGCCATGAAAAAAGATTTTTTTTTACCATGGTAAATACAGATCTGGACACAGAAAACGTACATGAAAGAAATCTTCAACAAAATAATAATGACAGCAAATAAATCCACATCTGGACGTAGAAATAGATACGTACAAGTACAAGAATGGCAGCAACAAAAATAGGAAAAAAAATCAGAAAAGGAAAAACGTGGATCTGGATTAGGTTGATCCATATCAGGAGCCATGGCCGGTTGATGTCCTCCACCGACGCCGTCCACCTGCAGCCGCCCAGGACCTTGCTGACCCCGAGCCGGCGCCGTCGCGGGTCGTCGACAGCCTCGGTCCCATTAGCGGCGGCGGCGCTTGATTCAGAGGCCGGGAGCACGAATCCGCGGCCGGGATCTCAAGTCAAGGAGAGGGAGAGGAGAGAACCGGTCGGCAGCGCCCGTCACGTATGAAGGAGAGGCGACGTCGACCATCGACGGGACTCGTGGAGGTGGGCATGGATGGTGACGTAAAGGAGATGGAGAGGAGAGGGGCTATTCGGTGGGGGTGCTTCCGTGCTTGTAAAGGTTGGGATGCAGAATTAGATGGACATGTACAGCTTCGGTTCTATGGGGGCACGAAAGTGTACAAGTGCAGGGTGAAGAATGCAAGTTTTACAGCACGAATCTCCAACTTGTCATAGATGGCTAAGATAAGACCGGGACACGTGAGCCCAGGAGGAAAAACCGCGTTGCTTCCTCCTATAAACTCCTCGCACCATCCATCTCACACACGTTCTCACTCACTCCTCCCATTCACGACGCACAACTACCTCCTACTCTCCCAGCTAGCAGGCACGTCAACGCAAGCACCATGCTGGGCTGCTTCTCCCGGCTCCGGCGACCGTCGTCGGCAACGGGTGCGCCGGCGCCCGTGCAGCAACCGTCCGACGAGGCGTCCACTTCGGCTGCGTCGACCTCCACCGCGCCCACCTCCCCGCGCTCCTCCTCCTCCTCCGCCCGCTTCAAGAACGCGAGCCTCCGGGACGGTGGGGACACCAACGGCACCGTAGCAAAGGAGCACCCGGCCTCCGCCCTCTCAGTCGACTCCGGGCTGTCCTCGGCCATCGCGTCCCGCCGGTTCTTCCTCTCCTCGCCGGGCCGGTCCAACTCCATCGTCGACTCGTCGGCGCACGCCGGGATCATGGTGGGGGTGGGCGCGGCCGGCGTGGCGGTGCCCACCTACTCGCCGGACCCGCACGCCGACTTCCTGAGGTCCATGGAGGAGATGACGGCGGCGCTGCGGCTGGACGCGCGGCGGCGCGGCGACAGGGCGCGCCTCCACGAGCTGCTCCTCTGCTACCTCGCGCTCAACGACAAGGGCGCGCACAGGTACATCGTCAGCGCCTTCACCGACCTCCTCCTCCGCCTCACCGCCACCGACGACCTCGACGACGAGCAGCACGCCTTGTAGGCGTCGCTGCCTGCCGGAGCCAACCGGCGCTAAACATGTTCTTCCATTTCACACAGGGTACGCTGCTATGCGTAGGAACATTTTCTTTTTCTTGGGTGCAAAATGCTCCATCGAGCTGTGCTCACTAGCCCACCAGATCATGCACCTGACTGTACATATGTCGTGTGAAATTTCGTGCCAAAAGTCGCTTTGTAACTTTGTGTGTGCGTCGCTTTTTTGCTCTCTATAAAAGGTGTGAGCGTGCTAGTGAAGGCGGGAATATCTTAGCTTCCACAATGGTGTATGTTGCTTTTGTTTCTTTGTGCAATTTACATTTGTCTTTTCGGCCATCTCCCTGCTCTTTTCACTGTGGGGACTTTAGCTTTCTGCTGATGATGAGCATCTGAAGACTAGTTCGCCTTTTGGATTTTGTTGCCCATGGCAACCATTACTTTTATACTCTCCCTGTCCCGTTTTAAGTGTCGCCACTCATACAGGAATTTGTACTACCGTAGTTCATACTTCACGACACTTAAAACTGGACGGAGGGAGTAGATGAAAATACTGTTCTCCCTCTTGCAACTCTATGGGTTTTTACAGAGGTAGATAGGTATTTCTTCTGCATAGTTCTCTGGAAAAAAAAACGGCCATACAAAGTTGGCGCGCATCTCGTTCCACTATCGTCTACACAGTGCTCCAAAAGCGACCTCTGCTAATCTTGAGACGGGTGAGGTCTTCGGATCCAGCAGCAGGACGCAATAATTTACAGACGCCGTGCAAAACCAATCGGCGCAGTAAGTGAGTGGAGTACATAGCACAGGCACAGGCTGCTCACACACATGGCTGCCGTAATGTATGATGTTGGATGGAAGTAGTAGCCGTCTAAAACCGACGTTTTGTTTGACAAGACCTGTTCGTTCGAAACTAGTAAGAAAACAAAAACCAAAATTGTATAGTATAATCAGATCTATCATGGACATGACCACTCTCACGTTTCTTCACGGCGAACCTATCCAAAAAGAGGCAAAGCAATGGCGAAAGGCAAAGCAATATTAAGCCTGTGACGGGGGACGAGACACTGACACGGCAACCGCGAGCCAAGCTCTGCTTTTGTCCATCTATGGCGCCCACACATCAGATCACATGCAATGCAATGCAAGCAAACTAACAGCAAAGCAAAGCAAGCAGGCGAGCCGAGCTCGATCTAGACAGCAACGGCATCATGGAGACATGCTGCGATCCCTGCAACAGCAGAGCGGCACTGGAGCAGAGCAGCGTCGTCCATGGAACAGCATAATCAGGATCCAAGTGCACCACCGGCCAGCACTCCAGGTCTTGTGGCCTGATCATTTGAATCCTTCCATATCCTGGCCGGCTGGCCGGCAGCGACGCCGACAAAATCACCTTTGATGGCCGGCCACGCCCACGCGCACGCACAGCCGAGTGGGCAAGCAGAAGCAGAGGGAGACACGAAGCAGCTAGCACTCTGGCTAACAAGAAATGCAGCTGAAAGCAGGCTTGGCACTCTGTCTGGTGGAGAGTGGAGACAGTACAGTGGACAGAAGCATCCACCAAGAAACACCGGCCTTAGACTAAACAGAAGCATCTAGTTCCGAGAAGCGGGAAAGATCCAAGAGTTCGTTCAGTGGCAGAAAATACACGCATGACGCATGCCAAATCTAGATTCCTTGCTCCACCAGTACCAGGCGCATACGATTTAGCAAAGAAACACTAATTATATGTGCCCGGTGACTTCACAAAATTTAGGACTTTAACACGGGAACCGCAAGCAAATATTTGCATAAACCCCGTGTCCAACGCATTGGATTGGATCACATGCCAGCAGAACAGTACTAGGGCCACCGTGATTACTGAGTGATGCGTTAAGTAACCTGGAAAGCAAACCAGAACATCAGCTGGAGCGGCGACTAATTGCAACAGCATCTTCTTCTCAAAAACAAAAACAAAAACAAAACAATAAAACTGCAGCAGCGTCCCCATGCAACAGCAGTACCGCTCCAGGACTTGTTGTCCGATCATTTTGATCCTTCCATTCTGGCCGGCAAAATCACCTTTGATTGCCGGCAACGCGCACGCCCAGCCTAAGTCAGCAAACCCGCTGTTGCACTCGCAGCAGCAAGAAATAGTGCTTATACAAGCAGACTTAGCACCACTGTGGATAGTGGAGGTACCGTACAGTCCTGTAAATTTAGAAAGACAATATTTCCCACACTTTCTGCTCTAGAACCACAAATAAGGATGAGAAGCATCCGATTCCGAGGAGCAGAATGGGTGATGATATGGTAAAGAATATACAGGAAAGCAGGGAAAATCCATATCTATGCTTACTACTATGTGGCAGAAAATATACATATGCCACATTGCAATTTGCTTGTTCCAACCATTGACCGAAAACTTAGTATATTAACTTAATATCATTTTGACGTGTAACTGATTCTGCGGTACTTCAGCTGATCTCTACCTACTATTTGAGTGTACACACTACACCAGGATTTCAATATTTATGAGGAGCAAGTGTGATAAACATGTGCATGATTACTCTGCTATCATCTTTGAACCTTATCTATTTTCACCACCTAACTGTCAAAGTGGTGGAACAAAATTACAGCTGCTCCTAGTGCATGATCTTTGAACCTTATCTATTTTCAACACCTAACTGTCAAAGTGGTGAAACCAAATCACAGCTGCTCCTAGTGCAAACATGAATTGAACAAACAAAAAAATTTGGGTCAAATTGAACAAACTGTACTAAAAAAACAATAGGGCATATAAGTGGCTTTACCATCTAGTTCCAGACAGACTGCTGAGAGCGGTTCCCAAATGTAAAAGACCGATACAAACACGAAAACCATCAGAATTATGGCAATTCTCTAGAAATAGGAAATATAATAGCCCCAACCTGATGTAAATGATATCAAGCAACGTATAACCAGTAATACACCAAAAAGAAGTACCATATCTTCACTTCCAATATTCAAAGGACAGCAAAATTATCAACAGTGCAAAGAAACTTATCAAGCACTAGCAGGCACACTACAGACAAGACAAACATCACACTTCCTATTGGAGGCTGTTGATAATCACATAAATAACTAACAATTCGGAAGAAAAAACTGGGTGAAATAAATCCCAGGAATAACAATAATGATGATTATAAGCATCCTAAGAGCAGGTATTATACTTGAAGGTTTCTGTAGCACAGCAGCATGATGCATCTACAAAATGGGCATTGTAGGTAAGATACAGAAGTTTCGCTGCAATTGAATAAACTGACAGGAAGGTGGACATTGCGATGAGAGACTAGTCAGATGGGTCAAATTCCTTTCTGCTCTTGATGGTAGCCCTTTTTCTCGAATCTGAGTCTAATTCATCCAGATCAGATGAAACAGCTAGGTACCCATAAAGTATCCTCTTTTTGTCACCTCTGTTATCGGTCTCGACCAGCAAAGGGTTTGTATCAGGATCTACAGAGTGGCTGGCTTGTACCCGTGACCAACCTACACGTCCACGATCTTGCCTCTCAAGGAACTCAGCAAGGCGCTCAGCCTCCTTCAAGCCAGCTGGGTTGTTCGCGAACTTGACAAGTGTCTGACCCAAATGCCCTTCCTTTCCATACAAGGACTTCGACTTGCCACCAGCAAATCCTAGTTCTGAAAACAAAGATAGATGACGACACAGGAAACATTACTGTGCTGTATGTGGTTTGCCCCATGAACATGTGCTCAGCAGAGCAACAATTGCATATCTGATTACTTTTCATGTGGTTTCATTTCTCAATGTCTAAATGTGGCTCAACAATCAATCTTAATTGCGCATAAGATATTTGGTTTAGCAAGGAATGTAAACCCAAAATATAATGTTATACTCCCTCCGTATCAAAATATAAGATGTTTTAGCATTTGGCTTTCCATCCGTATCTAGACATGTTTTAGTGCAAGATTCATGTGAACCTTGCACTAAAACATGTCTAGATACGGATGGAAAGCCAAATACTAAAACATCTTATATTTTGATACGGAGGGAGTAGTCTATTCTTCCTACAATGCTATAGTCTACTCTTCCCCTATTTCCAAATCTTACTAAAACACAATCAGCACCACACTAAACAAAAATCTGAGACGTGTGAGTCGGTGCAGAATAGTGGGATTCCTAACCGTAGTCGTGGCAAGCTCAGGGGGAAAATAGCACCGAAGAAACATAGCGCACTCGGAGTACGGGGTGCTTTGCAGACTCCCATATCAGAATGTAATAGGACTACTTGAATTGAAACCAGGATACACACTTCAGATATTACGACAGACACGTCAAACTAATTTGCATGGACAGTGCAAGAACTTGCAATATGTACAGTACTCTATGCATCAATTGCTTCTCAAGGGATGCATACGTAACAGAATCCATCTAATGAAGCGCTAGATGTCAGTAATCCTTAGCAGACTAGCAACGCACGTGAGGTTCTCCACCACTCCTCCTGCACCCTGCAGTGATCAAGCTTGCAAGAGCGCAGTATCATGAATCTAACACTCTTCAGTCAAAAAAAAATCTAACACTCCGGAGCTCCTGCCTCAGCAGTATGTCCAATCAACCAAGACAGTTCTGCTCAATGACCCAACAAATAGAATAACCGCATGACCCTCACCGTGCCTAACAGAAGTTACAAACATACAAGATTACAAGTTCATATCAAGTCAGCTACTCGACACAAACAGCCAGCTTTGTCAACCGTGTCACATGAAAGTAACGCGCTACGGGACTAAGAGAATAGTAAGCATATTGAGGTCATATAAAAATGGGAAATATTCCATTTTCTCAAATTCATCAGTTTGACGAGCTATGCAATGGTCATGTATGTTCAATTCTAATAGACCTAACATAAATGGAATGCTATAATGATATTGCAGTGGAGAGTGATGGACCAGGGTGATGGGCCATTAAAGCGTCATATCGACGGGTTTTTTTTGGTTCCGTTCTACGTGATTCTTTCCCCCTGTACTTTTCTGCATAGATGTGACGAAAATGGATACCAAGCACATCAAGTGCAAATAAGAAACCTCTTATGTGCACTTATCCAACCAACTATGGAACTGTTCACCTTATAAGTCAGAGACTGCAATATAGACATACCTGCAATCTTCTTATCCATTTCTTTGTTCCCCAAACCCTCAGAGCGTCCATCTTTCTTCCTCCCATAAGCAGTGTTACGAATGATAACAGTCGGCGGCCACATAATAAGGTCCTCCCTACTTGCTCGAACAAGGTCAGGAGGTAATGATTGGTATGCCTTAGAGTTATCAGGGACTTTTGTATAATCCCATCCCATAAGGACGCATAATGCCTTGTGTAAACCAAGATGATCAACAAATGAATCTGCATTTGGTGGGTTGTAAGCATGCATGACAAGCCCATGCACATCAGCGAAGTCCTTAGAAGACCTGGAATTGTGCACATTGACCAGACATGATCACAAACAAATTAGGATGTGGTCAACGAGCTGAAAACTACCAAAATAAATGTAACCGTCACAAACTTTATATGACATGGTGTACAGATGGAAAAGATCTCAAATTCATTGCACAAGCCGCAAAATATAGCAATCCCAACATGTGCCATAAGAAAAAATGAAAATGGGATTCCAATGCTAAAGAGGAGCCCATGGTAAACCAACTGGGTACTCCAGCTGGTACTGTCTACTATGTTAAGTTGCCTAGGACGCAGCAGGGTTGTGCCGGAACTTCCCCAGGGTTAATCCCCCCCCCCCCCCCCCCCCCCCGACCATGAGATCTGTTTTGACTATCCCTTAGTAATTGGCCCATGTATCCAGTGAAAACCGGCCCAAATGGTTGTGTTGTTGTCGCGCCACCACCCTCGCCAGACCGTTGCTTGGCCCAAGCTCCGCCACTGCGCCAGGGATCTTCCTTTTACCATGCATACGTAAGGAACGGTTACAACCATGTAGCGGCCCATAACCTATCTATGGCTGAAGCATAGTCCCATAAGTGCAACCAACTCATCCATTTATCCCCTGCACTCACCAACCGCTAAGCTTGCCATTTGTATAGATCGCCTCTCCAAGTTGTACACACGCGCAAGTGCATTCAGTTCTTACTACTGATTAGAAAGAAGAAAGTCCATTTTTAGTCCTTCAACTTTCATAATAGTTCATTTTTCGTCCTAAATATTTTTTGAGGTACAAAACAAACCCTCAACTTTGCTCATCGTCTAAATGCTTGGTTTTTCCGATTTATGTCGCACATCCGAAAAACCGTGACAAACAAAAAAAAAAAAACCGGTAGGTTGTGTACGTAACCCAGACCGAACAAAAAAGAGGAAGGCTAAATAAAAAAGAACTGATCCCGGGCTCGTGGCATGCGGCATCTTATCTCTCTCCCGTCTAGCGATTTTTATGTAAGCTGCATAAGTAGACCTAGCAGCGCCGCTCCTCACATCGCCGTTTTGAAACTGCCCAGCTTGTGGGGCTGCCCACCTAAAGGTGAATTCTCTTCTTCGTCAATGTGTGCAGTTTGGTACATAGGAATAGGATTATTTTGACCAGGCCATGGGGATTTACACTAATTTGTGCCATCTAGGTTACCGATCTGGTTTTTTCTTTTGGCTGTGCTTTTTTTTGGTACGCAACATAAATCCGCAAAACTGAGCGTTTGGATGATTTGGAAAGTTCAGGGTTCATTTTGTACCAGAAAAAACATTTAGGACTAAAAGTAAACTCTTAGGAAAGTTCGAGGACCAAAAATGGACTTTCTTCGATTAGAATGAAGGACAGCAAAGGAAACTAGTTCTACCAAAGGTTTTGATGGAACAAGTGTGTAGGCAAATCATTGTAAACATGTTAGGAAAGGTAACCATGCAAACAATCAGCTTTTGGAACAAGAAAAGTGAGCTTTCAAGGTGGGATGATTTTGCATGAACTACGGAAAGGAATGAAGATTATCAAGATATACCATATTGAGTATAAGATATGGTGAGTCTGAACAAACATCGCACACGTAAACTAATGAAGATATGCAAAAGAAAGATTGGTTGCGTCTACCTTTTGTCCTATTTCACAATATTCTCCTCCACGGTAAAAGTATACTAGTGTAATAGTGGAGATAAGATGACATTCACGGAGTAACTATTTACTGCCCTAATACCCTTTGGACGAAGGAATAAACCATGTTGCCATTTGAAGGGCTGACAGAACCTTCTAGCAATCTATTACGATGTTATCGCCCTTTTGGCAGTGTTATTGCAACCACCCTGGCAGGTCTCACATCAGTTGGTCATGGACTCATGGTGACCAATGGGCCCCACGCTTTGCCTAAAACGCTCCTCTAATATATTATATAGATGGAATATATTAGCTACAATTACATTTAAGAAGCAACCAGGCAATTAAAATGTGCTAGTTTTGCTGAATATATTATGTTCTTACATGCAAATTGATTATAAACCAGACCTATAGCCAACAACCTATGTCCACTTTTTCCAGCCATGGTTGGTCGAGTCCGAGTGTAATAAGTAATAGCGGCAAGGTTATAAAAAAACGCACCTAGGCGTACGCTTAAGCTCGCTTAGGCGCTGAACGGAGACAAAACTCCTAGATTAAATGTGCGCTTAGCGCTTTAATCCTACAGAGAAGGGAAAAGGCGGAGGCAAAACACTGAATGAGCGCCTAGCACTTAATTAAACCTTAAATAGCGGTGTCTCTATGAGGGTGATATCTCCAAGTCCCCATAGAGGTAAGATTATTTTCAAAGCAATTTTAGCAGCAAACAAATAATCCTTTGATGGAATATTAGCAAGTAATTTTCAATCGCCTTACCTACCGCAAAATCACTATGTCAAGGTTTACCAAACTATCCATTAATAAACCTTAAAGGTACAACCGAAATATTCCATAACTAACGTTGTTGTCAATTGCATCCGGGTTTGCCTCTTGGAAGGGACCATGTCATACGATCGTACCAGCCCATTCGGGCTTACCATTTCAAGATATTTTTTATGCAATAGCAATAATACAATACACTATTTCACACCTCTATTACACGCACATGTTCTCACACACCCCTCGGAAATGAATTGTAGCAATGCCATGTGTATCAATAGGCAAGCATTCAAAAGCAATATCACTAGAAGGCCATGCAAACGAGACATACTGGCCAACCAAAGGTACAAGAATGTATAGTATAACACCACTCCCTCGTTCATGTCTCCATTTCTCTCCTACTATCTCATCCTCACAATTCTCCAAAAAATAAACCGTTAGGCACACTGCCTCCTAAGTCCTAACCGTAATTTTAAAAGACAGAGGAGTGAGGGTTCAGGCTCTAAGTTCATCGATTCATTGGTCAAACCACTGGTTCACATATGACCATGGTTCATGTAAGTACAAATATATCCCAATTTGGGATTATACAACAAAGCAATCAGGTCAAGTTGGTTAGTGGCGAATGGTTCGGACCTCAGCGGGTGAGGTCGCGATTTCAAATCCCACCCGCGCACCAAATTTTGGCGAAATATCAAAAGAGGAGTTCCCTGGCGCACTTGGGTGGTTTGACTCCTCTTGGTTTTTCTGAATCGAAGGCCAAACCAGGGTTTATCCAGTTAATATGCTTTAATGGTATTATAACTGAACCAGAAAGGACAGGCCACTGGGTCCATGGTTTTCAAGTTGGATCCTGGTCCAGTTCATTTTTCATTAAAATGCTCTAAGCGGCATGAGTATGTAACACGAAGCTATGCATGTGGCAGTGAAGCAGTACAGCTATGGCATAACTCATGCACGGATGTGAGGCAAGCGAAGGATCAGGGCGTGATGCAGACTGTTGCGACGAGGTCTGCTCCTACATGAAAATCGCACAAAACCATAGTTCACCAGCATAGCTACAGTAAGACAGAACTGAGATAGTACAGAATGTAGCCTCTGCTTAGCTGTTTTGGGTGGTGGAATGGCACATTCCGGCTGGTACGAGACTCAAATTAGAATAACACAAACAAGTACAATTCATAGCCAACATAAAAGCATATTATATCAACTCTGTCTGAGTAGTATCAGCCAATATGTAACTACTCATCTGCAAAACGTAAAGCAGAAAATGCAGTATATATATTGTTGCAGAACAGTATACTCCACAGTACGCTCAATCAGAAACATCACACGACATTTAGCTCTGAAAAAGCGAAAGGACATTCATAACATGAACTTGCGCACTGACAGTCTAATACCAAGTTACAAATAACAACAGCATGGAGTTTGATTTTATATGCATGAGTAGAAATGAAAGCCTCGCAGTTCTCTCGTAATAACAAAAGTAAAATGCCACTTTACTTTGGGCTTAAGTGGGTAGAGAAGAGACAGCATGAATCACATGTGTTAGCCAGAGTCAATCTCACAGATATACGCTTGGACAGGAAAGGAGAACAAAGCGATAGTAACAAAGAAATGATCTGGTAGGATATGATGATACAATAAAATAAAAACTTCAATAAAAGAAACAAATTTTGAACCATAATGGCATAGGCATTGCACCTAGTAGCGGAGAGCAGAAAATCTAGCAATGCACTGCATCAAGTGCAGTTCAATTCCATGCCTTTGTAAGATGAAATGGAAGCAATACCAAAGCTAGAACTACCCACAACTATTACTAACTGATATCTAGAGAACTTAACAAAAAAAACAGTTGTCACGGCAAATAAATACCATGCAAATTGAGCACCCTAAAAACATATGGCGCACAAAACTACTGGCTAGCATTTGTAATGCGGGTCTCTCCAGCAAGACATACACAAGATATAGTATCAGTTTGCGACAATAACAAACACATAGCAAAGACATATGAAGTCAGAGAGTAAGAACGAGCTCAACAATGGAAAGGAACCAGCACAAAAACCTGACTACAATATGTACAAGAATGCTCCCCAGGAAGAAAGTGACAAGCAAGGCGGGATCACCAAACCTGCCGCAGGGGAGGCACGGGACGCGTCCACCTTCAAGGTAGCTCCGCTTCTGGGCGGTACTCTCGTTGAGCATCTTGGAGTACTTGAGGAAGGCCTTTCTGACCGCTTGGCGGTCGACCGGAGGCGGCATCTGCGAAGGGTGATGCGGCGCCTCGAACCGGGGCTGCTTCGGGTGCCTGGAGAAGCCCTCGTCGGGATCGGCGTATTGCTTGCGCTTGACGTCGTGCGGCGGGAACTGCTGCTGCTGCTGCTGCTGCTGCGGCGGCGGCGGCTGATGCGGCGGCCAGGCCTCGGGGCCAGCATGACGCTGGAGGTGCGGGAGCGGGGGGAATGGGGTGGGCTCGAATGGGTAGTCGGGGGGCAGGGCGAAGTAGGTGCGCACGGTGCCGTCGGCCAGCAGCATGGTGCGGCGGTCGAGGTTGTGGAAGCCGTACTGCGGCGGGGGAGGGGTCTCCACCGGCGGCTGCTGATGCGGCGGCGGCGGACGGATGGCGGCGGCAGGCGACGCGGGGTTGCGGGCGAGCGGGGCAGGGGCAGGAGCAGGAGGGGCGGGATGCCGTCTGGGGTTGGAGGAAGCGGTGGGGGTCGGGGTGCGGCGGGAGGTGGACGCGGCCTTCTCCCCGGCGGGGCCGGGCGCGGCGCCGGCGGGTGGCGGGCCCCAGCGGGACTTGCGGGCTGACATGCCGGCGGAGGGTTTGGCTGAGGCGGGCGGCTTAGCGGAGGAGGAGGGCTTCGCCGGAGGATGATTAGGGTTCTTCATCGCGCCGCTGAGGGACCGCGGCGGATTTGGGAATTTGCGAGATGGGATTGGATTCGGGGCATCGGAGACGAGAGTACGGTGCTCTTTTTTACCGTTTCGAATGCCTGGCTGGTTCACTCGATGCATTGTGTATTGCAGAGTTTACGCGAAACCATACACGAGGCGTATTTCCATTCGATACAATTCCTTTCCTACTCCCACAGTCCCACCTCTCCCAGTCATTGCTCTTGCTACTTCCAACCTGGAGTACAAATCCTAGCTCCAGAAGCAAAAGGTAAATTTCAATGTGGACAGTAGCAAATTAAATCGGCTATGAATTTGGCTCACTGTGAATTTGTTTTTTTCTCCACCTTCGAATCGAAATTAAGTCTAAAATGTTATGACATGGTGATTCATTTTCTATGAATGTGCCGCATTATTTTTTATGAAATTTTCATTGACTCTTTATAAGCGGTATTTGGGTTAGGATTCCGAGAACAACCAAGAGTTGAGAGCACATGACACTTTCTCTCAAAGTTACCTAGATTGCTCTTGTAAAACCATTGAGCCACTAAATTGGTTGATCTACCTCACTATCTTTTGCCAATTCCAGTGTGAGTTTATTCCTTCTTATCAACAACTAGTCAAGGCGCTACTTCCTCATGATGGCATGTGAGCCATGGTTACTGGACGTTTGAAACCGGCGGGCACAATGGCATGATGATCCATGATGCGGAATAATACTTCCTCTAATCCTAATTAAGTGTTGACTTGTACCTTACGTTTGTTCTTAGTCAATTATTTCTCCACGACATTCTTTCCGGATTGGAGGGAGTGGCAAAGATAGTGCGGTGGGAGGGAGAGTGACATGATTACAGTGACTTCGTGTTGCGATTCCTGAGATACAGTACATCGGTAATTCCTGGAGCTTCCTATTCCCCATATCCATCAAATTCATATCTTTAGTGTGCAAAGATGCAACAAATAAAGTTATAGAATTCCAAGATAAAGGAGAAACTGAGAAATAAGTTATGCATCGTTTTCTTAGGGAAACTTTGCTCCTTATAAAAATACTTGGGCGGTAATCATCGATACGAAGTCAATGGTCCTCTGGTAGGTCAATAGTTATAAGGATCCTTTGGTCATGACATTTGTCCTCGGGTTAGTGTGTGGCTATGGAAGTCAAACAAATAATGAGTTTTCTTAGTTTGTTTTAAATGACATGGACGAATTGTATTGCTCTTATGAACCATACGGATATCAAGATAATGCACCTAGCCAAAACATACTTCTATCCTCAAAGTTAAAAGGAGAGAGCTAAGTAGAGCCAGCTTCAAGTAGTTTCATTGAACTCTAGAGGGAGCATCGGAGATTTAATTACAATACTAACAGAAAACAGTCCTTAAAAGAAAGAAAATACATCCACATGAGTACATCATGAAAAACCTATGAGAACCATCTCGCCCACATCTCCCAATAATAGGCCTTTAATTTGAACTTCTCATACTCGCTAAGGAAAAGCCAAAGAAAAATCAACACACAGCCTCAACCCCTCTCTAACAGGAGAAAGTCCACTACAAATAGGTTTGCGACACAAGCAATTCTCCTATATGCTTAGGAGGTGCCTTCTGCCAAAATTTGGTACCTCCCCCGAAACTACTGTTGTGATTGGTACCTATTTTCGGAAGTTTCATGATGACCAGGTAGTACCATCAGATACCTACAATCGTAGGCTATTGGATCGGACTATAATGGACGGCTCAAAATGTCTCCAAGCACAGTCCAATTTGCCTTGAGATGCCAGAATGTCGTTGGAAATTCTTTTATTGCGCTCATTCCAAATGTTTCAAGACATCTAAGATGAAATAGATCAATGTTGTCCTAGTAAATTTGAGTTCCACTAACTAAATATGTCAAGATTTGAAGATGCAAGGTTGGAAAAAAGGGAATGCATGTTAGGAATTTTTTGTTGAGTCGGGCCTCATGGTAATAGACAGAGACAGCCCACATAGGATTGGGGGGGGGGGGGGGGCTTCAAACAAGGTTAGGATACAACAATAATGATGCACAATTGCATGTCGTAGTCACTCAGCACCGGCCGGCAAACATTGGACGTGTTTGAATTGGTGTTGGATATGTGTAATTTTGTGAACCCTCTCCCTCCCGAGCCGCCCTCCTCCCGGCGGCTCCGGAGGCTCCCCCACCACCACCTCCCCTAATCCCCTCCGATCTCCATCTCCTGCCGTCGCTGCTGCCGACGCGGGCGGCGGTGGCGGCGCCCTTCCCGTACAAACGGTGGGAGGGCAGGGGAGGTGGTTCTTCGCGGCGCTGCACGGAGGAGGTGGGGCGCCGACGGAGGGCACAAGGCGGCGCGCCCATCTCGGCCGAGTCCTGTGGAGCTCCGGCAGATGGCGCCGTGGAGGAGGTGGTTTGCTGTCGGCTTGACCGTTTTGGTTGGTTGGTGTGCGATCTGCACAGGGCTTCAATCTGGGCTGTAGGCCCCGATCTGGGCCACTGGGGGCCGCCAGGGCTGGGCTGCCGGGGAGTCTGGTTGTGGCTTCGGTCATGCCGGCGACGATCTGCAGCTGCGCGCTGGTCTGCTCTCTCTTCTGCGGCCGTTCCTGTTGGGAGTTGACTCGCGACGTGGGGGCTTGCGAGGCTCCAGAATATAAGTGGTTTGGCCCTACTTTTCTTCGAGCGTGAAGTTGTCGATCTGCTTCATGAAGGTCTCCTCAGTCTGGCCGGTGACGAGTTCCGTCTTTCCCCTCGGAGATTTCTACAGATGATTGACGCATGGCGCCACTGGATATCTAGATCGGAATTGATACGGTCATGCACGCCCTTCTCTGCAGCCAAGATGCTTTCGAAGGGCGTGGCGTGAAGCTTCGCTGCCTTACCGTTGTCATGGAACAGTCTATATAGGTTTTCATGGTTAGGACTGTGGTGAAGAACGTCATGGTGGCTATGATTGGAGGCTTGCTATGGCGAAGAGGAGATTCCTGCGATGAAGTCTTGCGGCACAGGTTTTCCTGTGTGTCGGGTGTTGAGAATTTGCAGCGGCGAACTTGGTATGAGGGGGCAGCAACACAGGTGGACTACATTTCAAGTGGTGCTTCTTGAGTACCAAGCCGTGATTTTCAGGGTGAAAGTCCAAGGTCTGGCCTTCATTGGTTGTACCTGGCAATGGTCTTGCGGAAGGCATTGTTTTGGGGTCCGGTCTTTCTCCAGGGTGAAAACTCAAGACCCTTAATCGGGCGATGACAACATTGTGCATTGTTTCCTTCTTGGAGGCGTCGCTTTTGGAGAAGCTTGTTTGTGATCCGGGTGTTGTCTTAGGTGGTGGTTTGAGTGTTGCTGTTGCGAGTGTTTAATCACTGCGACGGGGTCTTTGTTTTTTTCTTTCTCTCTTTTTTATTTGTTTCTTGCTAGGTGTAATTGGTATCTCCGCGATATTAATATATTCCCTTTATAAAAAAATGTGTAATTGTGTATAGGGTTACAATTCGATTTCGAATATAGAGAGTTGCGTGCTAGAGTTTTTTTTAAACGAAGGCAAAAGCTTTGCCTTATCCATTAATTAAGAATAAGGTGCCCGATTTATTAGCGGGAGAAACCGGACAAAAACCATACAACAAACACCGACAACCAACACCACCAGGATAAACCCACACAACCACATAGAGCAACACCTAAAACGAGCAACGACCACAAGCAAACAACTACTCGCCTAACCTACCACAATAGCAAACCCAAAACACGACAACCGCGGATTGGCTCACCAATCAAGCAAAAGCGAAAGCTTTCCTTACGATGCCAAGCTTTTTTCTTGCCCTCCTTCTCAGAGACTTCTCCACCTTCATGAAAACACCGTCTGAAGCTGTGCCCGCCAAAACGCAAGCAATATCTTTGCCATATCTAGGGAAAGCCGCCTCTAATTTGACAAGCAAGTCGCAAATCTCTTTGCCAAATAGAGCCTCAGAGATAGGCGCCAACACAGTTGTCTCCTCAACTCGGTCACTCAAGGATGAGGACTCAGACAAAGGTGGGGATGACGCCATGACCACCTCCAAAGACTCCACTGAACCCAACTCAATCGGAAGCACCATAGGTGGTTCCCCACAAGGATCCTGCATCTCAGGCAAGATATCCACAATAGGAGCCACATCCTCAGAGAGGACAACACTCTCAATGGCAGGCGGCATCGCATGCAGAGAACGGGGAGAAAATTCTCCAAAGAAGCATCTGATCCCCTCCTCAACGGGGCCAATCTGAAACTTGGGTGGCAAAGGCACAACTAATGCAACCTGAAGCTTGGCAAGAGCGTCGTGGAGCTCACAACGAAGCAGCTCCACCTTCTGAAGGAGCTCCATGCGCAACAGGGCAAGCTGAGATTCCAAAGCGTCGGCATTTCACGCGGTCGTCGTTCGCTCTCCGACTTGCCCTTCGTTGCGTGTGTCGGTGCGTGTTGGAGTTGAACACATGTAGCATGGTCCTAATCTGTAAAGGCTCCTCAGATGACCAAAATAGAACCATTTCACGCGGATTTCTCTAAGAAAAATCATGCAAAGCTGAGAGACAGAAAGTCCCTTAACAATTCATGCCATGTGTACTTGTGTAGACAAAGAAACAAACTATGACCCGAAATGGATTTCCGTAGTTGTTGGGGTGTCTAGCTGCCACATACTATTGACACGGATACATGTATGTTTTCACGGATACATGCAGCATGGAGGGAATGAAGATGAACACTTCAGCTGCTGCTGCCACCACCACCACCACCCACACCAGTATTCGTCGTGTTCTCTGCCACCGGCTGCTGCTGCAGGGGCTCGAGTGTGGCGACGATGTCGCGCATGAGCGGCCTGGCCTTGGGGTTCTTGCTGAGGCAGTGGTAAGCCAGCATAGCCGTCTTGTGCACGGCCTTGACCGGGTAGTCGTCGGCGGCGAGCCTCGGGTCGACGATGCCCAGCACCTTCTTCCTGTGCGCCAGCAGCGGGAACGCCCAGTCCGCCAGCGTCTGCTCCCTCACCGGCCTCGACCTGTCCAGCGACTTGCGCCCAGTCAGCAGCTCCAGCAGCACCACCCCGTAGCTGTACACGTCGCTCATCGCCGTCAGGTGCCCTGCAACACACACAGCACCCACACCGTCGCGTCATTATGTCAGAGATCTCTGGTGATCTTCTTCAGGCAACAGGTCCCATTGGCCATTGCTTCGCTCTCAAGTTATTACTTGCCTGTCATGATGTACTCCGGGGCAGCGTAACCGTAGGTGCCCATGATGCGTGTTGAAACGTGAGACTTGTCGCCGACAGGTCCGTCTTTCGCAAGCCCAAAGTCAGAGAGCTTCGCATTGTACTCCTGATGATGAACATTAGCACCAAATATTCAGAGAAGAAGAAGGCGAGCAGGAAGTGTTGTTTCAATACTGCTCATTCTTGTTTCTGAACCATTTGCCATGGACTTGAGTGCATAAAGAAGATCCAAACGGCACAACGAATGCAATGCTTTTATAATTGTTTTCTTGCAAGGAATTTCAAGTTCTAGCAAACATCGGAGCAATGGCACAAGGTGTACATACCTCGTCTAGCAATATGTTTGATGTCTTGAAATCCCTGTAAATGACTGGCCTCTCAGCTTCATGCAGGAACGCAAGCCCCCTTGCAGCACCCAGTGCAATTTTCATTCTGGTGGACCATGGCAGTGGCAACATCACCCCTGCATTAACAAATACCACTACTTGAAAATATCTACATTATGTAGTGTGTGATACCATGAGAAGAAGTGACAATGCAAAAAACATTGACTGATTTTTTTTTTGTACTGAAGAAACACGTCAAAATTGCAACAATTTGTTACACATTTTAGGCAAAGTAACAGATTTTGTCCCAATATTACACTATTTGCTGAACTTATACATTTGAATGATAAAGTAGTCTATGTGAATGAAACCGGTTGGCGTCATAATCAAGAGCAATGCAAGGCGAAGATAACCTTCACCAAAACAAGCAACAATTCCAATAATAGGTTTTAGCCTTACTCGAAAACAGATGTGATTCTACACATCCCAGGGGCATGAACTCGTAAACGAGTACCCGGTGATCATCTTCGCAGCAATACCCAACCAACTTCACTAGATTTGGGTGTGAGAGCTGACCAAGAAATATGACCTCAGCCTGCAAACATGACAAAAAAAGAGTAAAAAACTGCATAAGTAAATCCAAATCATACCACAAAACAAGACGATTGATAAATGCTAATCACCAGCCACTCCCTGTGGCCTTGGTAGCTGTTGTCTCCATCATGGACCTTGACCGCAACTCGCAGCGGGTCCTCGATCGCTAACCCTTCGCGAAGATCATTGGTGATGTACCCTTTGTAGACCCTTCCAAACCCACCTCCTCCTAGCAATGAGTCCTGCCGGAAGTTCTGTGTGATCCGCTTGAGCTCCTCGAATGTGAATACTATCAGAGGGTTCTTCCCAGCCGAGTCCTTGCGCAGCTCCTCCACCTCCTTTGGGTTGGATGGCAGCAGGCTGTCATCCTTCTCAGTCCTCTCCGACGGGCTCTGCAGTTTTGGAGACTCTGCAACAGATAAAAGGCCAAGGTTGATAAATGGTTCTGAAGTTCCAAAATTAACTTGCAAATATTTCAGAATACTCTGCACAGATCAGTAAAAAAAATTATATCATTGATTTGGATGAAAAAAACATTTTTTTAAACATTCATGATGAATGGAGTGGATCAGACTGAAGTGTTGGAATATCCACAATTTGACTGAGCTGAAGGTATGCTACTTTTGCATGGAGAATTAATTTGCCCGACGATGCCATCGAATTGTCAAAAGGCTAAACAGTGTTTTCTACTCATGAACAAATACTGCATGTCAACATGCATACATATATATTTCTAAACTGGGGGATCAAAGGAATACCAGAATGCCTCATAATGCATGCATACCAAGAAATAAAGCAGTACCTGACTTTGTTGCATTAGAAGAAACCCTGTTAAAATACGGATTCCCTTTAAACCAGCAGTTACCCATAACACACAACTCCTAAAGAAGAAACTCAGCTTCTATCTGTCTCACTAAGAACACCAAGAAGAGGAGGGGGGATAAAACGAGTTGTCACTATAAAAAAAATTCTGAACTAGGGAGGAAGGCACAGAGGATGAAGAAACGCAGAGGAAGGCCTCAAGTGGAACATCCCTTTCTCTCTCTATCATGCGTTTCAAGTAGGGAGAAACAGGTTCAATTCTGGCAGGCAGTTTTCCTTTCATGCATCCCTTTACATCAACGGCGCATTTATGAAGGGTATGGAAGATTTCTCTTCCCCCAGCTAAATTTATCTCCTTTACGTATTTTGGGGGGATTTTCTTGTGTGTTGAAGAGAAGAAAAGTGTGGTGGGAAATGCAGCAATCGGCCAGGAGTAAAGGCATGGTCTGAGGATGAGAGCTGGAGAGGGCAGGGAGCACTTGAGTTCGAGTGAGACAATGGTGACCGCGGAGTGTAGTGGTGGCTGGATTCCATCGTCGTCTTTGACCTGGTAGCGTTGCCCTCACTTCTCTGGTCGATCTCTCAACGACAGAGCTAGGCGGAATGATGGGGTTTCTTGGTGGAGTGCTGCTAGTGGTGTGCACATCCCTCCCACTGATCCCCTCATTTTTTTTCCCTTGTCGCATTTGCTTTGTCCCCCTCGTGATGCGATGATCTGCGTTCGCTCAGGGCAAGTGCAGGTCTCGATCGATCATTTGCGGAGTCGTGTTGCGGTGGGGAATTTGCGTGGCCTCGATCCAAAGCATCGTCGCTTTTTTGGTGGGTGGGAGAGGAAGAGAGACACGTGGACCAGTGGCAGTCTTCCAAGTGCAACACCCAACTAAACTCTGTTCCTCCTCGATCCTCGCCCTTATCAGGTCAAACAAAAGAAAATTCCCATCTGTCATATTGTCAATTGCCATGCTCAGGTAGTCAGGTCAGTCTAATATTTTCCTATCTCTTGACTTAAAAGATCACTAAAGGTGGCTGCGTTTGCATCGCATTGCGCATTTCTTGTTTCCATGGGTAAAAACAGTTCTCATTGCCGGAGAAATAATTGTTTTCATGGGTAATCTCCTCTGATTGGAGTCCCTGTTTGAGAGGAATCTTCATGCGCCCACCAGGTGTTCGACAGAAATCCTATGCGATTTGTGGCTCTGGCTGGGTAGTGGTAAGGTGATCCATTTAGATTTCGCTAGGGATTATGAGAAAGATCAAATTCTAACTGATTAGACCGTTTGAGCCCCAGCTGGTTTCCACACTTGCATTGGGACATTGCCCTGCCTATGTACTTCTGTTTGTCCTGTGTCTACACTCTACAAGTCAGTTGAGGTGATGTATGGATATGAGGCTTGCCTTCGGATTTTAAACGACTACTTGTACACCGGTGACGGATTTCTCCGTGGCTGATGTGAAAGCGACGAGAACCGCAGTACTATGGTGTGGCATCCAGGGGATATAGTTTAGACTGCTGCCTCTAGCAGATCATACAAACTTGACACATCACTTGATGATACTCCGAAGTCTTATTACTTTTGAGAATAGCCTCTAGCCATGTCTTGAGTGGGGGATAGCCTTTATACCCAGTGAAACAAAGGGAGGGCCAATTGCATGTAATTCCAAATAATCACATGCAAGTTTTGCAAAAAATAACCATTAAATCAATAGAGAACTGATATATACATTGTAGCGCACCGATTCAGATTTAATACTCTAAAGCAGAAGAGGATATATACCAAACTACGATCACCCCAAGCTAGACTGTGAGAACTATATACTACTCAAAATCATAGAGTTGCTCTCCTGTTCTTCCGATCTGATTTGTCCCTTTACCGGTCTCAATTTGATCAATATCTAACAAGTGTGGTATTTCAAGAACCTGGGCATCAGGCAGCTCGTCATGTCATTTACAAGAGGAGTCCACCGTGTTTATGATAAATAGAAGTTTCTGAAAGAATTGACTAACACGCACAACATCCCTTGATGCAGCAACAAGTGCTTACAACCCATTAAACTCTCCCTTCATGTTGCTCACCCCGTCTTACCCCTTACCCATGAAGATTCTGGACATCAAAGACATGTTTGGATAATTCAGCACATAACTCTCTCTATAGTGTTAGTGCTTTTGTGTTTCTTACATGTATATGAGGGCAAATAATGCTCTTGTAAAACTCCATCTGTATCAACAAATCTGAAAACAACTGCCATTTGCTCTCTCTTTGTCGCGTCACATGTTTCATCCACTACAATAGGAGAACATTGCATCTCCAATTGGAGCTCCATCTTGCTTTGATTTGGGCTAGTCTGGACTAGCAAGACTGAACAGGAAACTAGGAGAGGAAATAGAGAGCTAGCCAGCCATGAAGATTGGAGGGAGAAGGAAGACCTAGAGAAAGGGGATTTTTGGTACGGCCGGACGGGAGAGAGACAGAAAGCTGCGACCAGAGAACACGCATACGCATAGGAGTAGAGTATACAACCAGTGCGTGCGAAACAACCGACCGGATTGACAGATGGGCTTGGGCCATATGCACTAGTAGTAATTTTTTGCACTTTGGGAAGACTGGGCCGGAGCCCAGGATGGCCTCCACGAGACCACAACGCTCCGCCCGTGTTTATACCCTTCACCAAGGAAATTATTTACGTGAGTTAAAGGTCGTAAGACTTTATAAGCTGCATTCTCTTTACACTGGCGTTTTCAAGAGCAGCACGTAAAGGAAACAGTCTCCACTTGGTCTTCCTTAATTGTCTGGTCCTAGAAAGCCCTAAAGGTAATCCAATTTGTTGTTGGTGACACTAGAAAAGATAACTGTCTAGATTCTCCCTACAATGCGGCTTTCAAAGTAGTATTCGCTAAACTTGCTATTTGGGAACTTAAGTACCTATTCAATTTTGTGCTTCATTTCTTATACCCAAAAGCTAACGATGTAGTGGACATGTTTCATTGAGTGAATGGATATTATCTTGTTAAGAAGCATCGGTATACTCAACTACTCTCTGAAGTTGGAGAAAATTTACTTCATGTTACACTGTCAAGCTCGTGCTTGACTGCCAAATAGTTATGCCTTTGTTTGACATTTTCTGATAACCTAACGGTTCTTAGGACAAAGCTATCTTCTGAATCCATTTCAGGAGAATCCACTTGGCTGAAATATAAAATGTACTTAAGAGACTTGTGCATATATGAAGGGGAAAAAAATCTCATGTTGCTCTGCACACATTATCAATTGTATGGGATTTTTTTTTCATCTCCATATAGTCTCATATGTTGTCTCGCTTCTTAGCAACCAAATAAATTTCTCTCGGTTTGATTTTCTACCATTTTAGTACATATTGACTTCTGAGCACTTCTTGAAATGAAAAGGTTCCATTTCTTTTTGTTTTGAAACAAGAGAGTTATCCGCAATCCAATCTATATATTTTTTATACCCTCTCTCATTGCCAATATAGGTACTCACAAGTCACGTGTAAGGCTTTGTGGAATTAAACTATTTTATGGAAAAATAAATTGTTATCTCTAGAAATTTAAAAAAATACGTCCTGATTTATAGACCAATAGAAAAAGTACGTACACTATCACAGAAAGGGCTATTAGTGGCGCATCAAATTGCAATTCTGTGGCGCACCCCCAGGTTTGCTGGGTGCGCCACAGAATTCTCGCCACAAAAATATTTTCTGTGGCGCACCTGGCTTGGTGCGCCACAGAATTCTCACATTTCTGTGGCGCACCTGGCCTGGTGCGCCACAGAATTCTGAAAAAATTCAAAAAATGCAAAAAAAATTATAAAAAGTTTCAAAAAAATTCAGAAAAATCAAAATATGAAATAATATGAAAAATCCTAATTATTTGAATTATTTTCAGATTTTTTTGCACATTTTGAACTGATACCTTCCCGCTAGGTCACCCATCCTCAAATTGCTCCAACCCTAGCACGCTTAACTTCTAAGTTCCACCCACTTCACCTACCCTTGTGCTACTCAAGTTCTTATTAATATATATATCATATGAATCCTCTTAAGTCTTGTATGTGTATATGTTATGTATGTGTTATAAATGTGTGTTTTTAAATTTCAGATTTTTCAAAAACTTCTAAACTTTCAAAAGGAGATTCAAAAGTTTCAAAAGATCAAAAAAAATTCAGAAAACTTAATTTTTTAAAAAAAAACTTTAAAAAATCCAAAAAATTCAAAAAATCCAAAATTTCAACAATCTTCTTTGTTATAACTTTTTTTTTTTACTTTTTGAATTTTTGAATTTTTTTATTTTTTTTTTTGAATTTTTGAATTTTTTTATTTTGTAGAAAAAAATCGTCTGTTTGAAATAACTTTTTTTTTCTTTTGGAATTTGAGGAATCTGTGAATTGCTGACCGTGTAAACCCTGGTGAAATCGATCTCGAATTTTTCTCTAGTTTTTTTTGATATATTAAACGCATTTTTTCGACGTCGTATGCAAAAGTTATGGCCGTTTTACATTTTTTTTCCTGGTTTTTTGCAAAAAAGGTCAAAATTCATATTTCAAAATTTCTATACCTACTAGACACTCAAACCTAACTACATGTCAAAGGATTTTATTTATTAAAAATTTTATCATTTTCTTTTACTTCCTGCAAAACTAAAAACGCGATCCGCGCGGGAGGGGGGGTGGGATTTGAAAAAAAAACTGTGGCGCACCAAACTTGGTGCGCCACAGAAAAGTGACATTCTGTGGCGCACCTGGTATAGAATTGTAGCGCCCCGACCCCAGAGCTATACAGTGAAACGTTGTGCAACTGGTCATGCTACACAATTGAGGGTTACTGGGTTTACCAATCCCAGACCAAAACACATTGGCAGGCGTGCTCGGAATACATCATCGGCACACAACACCTCGATCATGCCATAAGCTCGGACATCGCTTTCACGTATAACAAAGAGACCAAGACTGCGTAACAACTGGCACATCACAGACTCTACGACACAAAGATATTATAGTTCAACTCATATAAGAGAAAGATAGCAAATATCACAATCAAAGGTCGCAGACCCATCATTACATCAAGCGGAAGCAATTTAAAGTTGTCTAAACAACAAGATCCAAATTATGGCCTAAGAGGCCTACAGATAATTATCCCGTGCCATCCTGTTCCAAGACGTCCCAAGCTGCCACCTGGGAACCCCAGACTACTCGTCGAAGTCAATATAGAACCCACCTTCCAGTTCGGTGGCGTCCTCATCTGAAACAAATAATAATCAACAAAGCAAGGCTGAGTACGACGTACTCGCAAAAATTAGTAGGGCGATATAGGCCCGATGCTGACGGAGGCTCTAATGCTGTATAATGTAGCTAATTTTCATAAAGCTGGTTTTCCTTTTAAAAGATATAAAGACCCATGGCATCGTCTACTCAGAATGTTTTTCGAAAAGAGATAAGAGAGTAAACTTTCATTTGCGGTTCTCAACGAACCATTTGTAACCAGAAACATCTCATCTCCACCAAGGCACTCCCTCGAATCACCCTCGAGGAAATGAACCTTTACCACACGTATAGGTGGCCAACTGGGCCGGGTCAAACGGGCCGGCCCGAGGCACGGCGATTTTGGCCCGGCCCAGGCACGGCACGGCACGAATTAAATGGGCCGTGCCGAGGCACGGGCCCGGTAGTGCCCGGGCCGGCCTTCTATTTGAGGCACGCGGGCCGACCCGGCACGGCACGTTTAGCTTTTTTTTAATATTTTTTAAATTGTTTACCTATTTTTACAAAAAAATAGTTTTTGGGCCGTATTTAAGCCTATTGGGCCGTTTTTTCGCGTGCCGGGCCGTGCCTGACGTGCCAGCCGGGCCGTTGACGGGCCGCCGTGCCGTGCCGCGAATTGATTTAAGGCCCGTGGGCCGGCCCGGCACGGCACGATTAGCTAACGTGCCTAACGGGCCGTGCCTTTCACGGGCCGTGCTGACCACGTGCCGGGCCGGCCCGGTTGGCCAGCTATAACCACACGTTGATTATGCAACCTCTAGCTGCCATATCAATTAAGTTAATGTTCTCTATGATCTTATCGTCTATTCCCAAGTCGTCCATAACCGCAGACACGGCTTTTCGAAAAGATTAAACCTTGCAGGGGTGTACTAATTTACCCATTGGTACCGTCCGGCTCACCTAGTTGGCCCTCTTCCGGGGAAGGCCGGCAAGCAGGCGCGGTTAAACCTTTACCTCCCGTGAGACTATCCAAGAGTCATCTGTGGCCACAGGGCAAGTTTACCCAGCCTCAGCCCCTGCCCCATCGCCACGTCCTAAACACCACCATCCTCATCATTTCTTTTTCTGCTCACACACACGGAAAATTGAAATAGCAAACTAGAGGACCCTTGGATACGCCCGCACAAGTTATTCAGTTAAAGGGGGTTCCATATGTCCCCACCGTTGGAAGCACGATCGTCTTGGTTCAAGAGGTAAAGAACTCGCACCTAGGGGCAAGAGTGAGGCAAAACACCATCCCCGATGGCAACTCACCCAAGCCTTCTTAGCATTTTAATTAAGCACCCCACATATCCACCATGTCCGAAACATTCCATCAACATCAACAATTATGGAATTAAACAACGGACATTACTAGCATTTGACTAAGCATGGCTAAGCATAGCTAAGCATATAACAACAATTATATTTTTGTATCCGGCCAACACATCATACCTATGGTTCATAGGAGGGGAAACATGTGATGGTTCAGGGGATAAACATGCATTCATAGGATACTCTATATCTTGATCAAAAGAGACATTTGAATCGCATGCAATATTATGGTGGATAAAATAAGTTTGTAAAACAATAGGATGCTAGATGCCAAGAAGGTTAGGTTAGCTCTTGCCTTTGTTGGCAATGCACAGAAAATATAGAGCTTCGAGGAAACAAGTGATTGACTTGTCGATCCATACTCCAGTGTCGGCCTTCGGCATTGTCGATCTTCACATCGGACTCGTCTCGATCTCGAATCGCGTTCTATCGAGAAGATACAAAACACCGGAAAGAAGGAACAATCAACACATATAGAAGTGCAATGCGCAAACACATGATTACATGACAATTTAATGCATTTGAGAGGTCTTGACCTGTCCCACAAATTAAATGGGATCCCGAATATAATTATAACAATTAATCGGGTTAAACCACATAATTATACTTAATGCTTTTAAGTGATTCTAAAAAGACCAGTACTGAAATAAGATGACAACATGCATGGAGATGATATTATTAGTTAGTTAATATCGTGCTGATCGTTTTGATACCTCGTTTGCATTTTTCCGATTAACGATGAATATTTGGTGATCATTCTAAAGTTGATATTTTCCCATTTAAGCATTTTTAAATAGGGCAGCATATGAAAATGTGTTTCCATGAGTGGAAAAAGATACTAACATGTAGCCATTAACATGCTGAACATTTTGAGCTATTAAACATAATTTTTGAGTAAACAGAACTCAAGTTATGGATTTTCCAAAATTGCTATTAATTCTGCCATTTTAGTAAAATTAAATAAATAGCAGTATAAACTATTTAGTTGATCATAGAAATGATACTAAAAGGTAGGTATGATTTTTATGAACATTTTGGCATATCATTTGTAATTTTCTGAGTTATAAAACAAAAGATATTGAATTTACAAATTCATTTCAAAATCTGCCATTTTAGTTATTTCAATTTTAGCAGCAATTTAGGAACTCATTTTAACATGTAAAACAGAACTAACATTTAGATATTAATTCTTCGAACATTTTGAGATCTTGTTTGCAATTTTTGGATCAATATTCAAATTATTATGAATTTCCCAAATAGCAATTTAAATCTGCCCTTTTCTCTATTTAATTAAAACAGGCAATTTAAATTTAACCAAAATTTCAACTAAAGGCAGTAACATGTAGAGTTTATTTAACTGAGAATTTTAACATATTATTTGCATTTTTCTAATTTGTAAAACTCTAGATATGAAATTCCAAAATTTGAGTAACTCACATATGTTTTGCATTTCACCAATTAAATTCAACTTTTACCATTCAATTGCATGTATGAGTGACATATTTGAATAGGTTGTGAAATTATAAACTTTCTGATAGCTCATTTGTATTTTTCTGATTTAGCATTTGAAAGATATTGCAAAATCCATCTCCTGTTAATTTCTGAAAAAAAAACAAAAATAAGAACAATGACGTCAGCCGACGTCATCAGTGGGAGCTGCGGCTCGTTGATCATGAATTCGTCGATTTTGGCTCGAAATTGGTCGCGGGGAGAACACTACTAGCTAGAGGAGACAGAGGAGAGTCGGGGGGCGGCTGGTTGGACCATATGGTCACCGGAGCATGGCCGGCGGCGAGCTATGGCGGCGGCCCGTGACGGTCGACGGCGCGGGGTTGAACCAGAGGGCAAGGGAGAGGGAGGAAGGGTCCAGGAGGACGGGCATCTCACCAGAAATCTCATGCCATGGACGGCGAGGCGAGGGGAGGACGGACGGCGGCGCTGCCGTGCGTGCACAGCGGCGGCCGGTGTTCGGGGCGGTGGCGTTCTTCGCGTACTCATGCCCTCCCAGCACGCTACGCTTGCGCCGTGAGGAAGAGGAGAACGAGGAGTGCCGGAGGGACACCTCAGACGAGCTAACGGCGGCGCAGGACGGCGGCGATTCGAGGTGGCGGCGGCGGACAACAGAGCTCGATTCTAGGGTTAGGGTTAGGGTTTCGGGAGCAGAGGAAAGGGTGAGGGGAGAGAGGGAGAAGCAGGGCACCGGGTTGCTCCACTTATCGACCAGGGGAAGGGGGGGCGGCATCGAGGGAGCGGCAGAGGGGCGACACGGCGACGGCAGCGGCAGTGAAGCCACTGTCGTCCACAGGGAAGATGGCTTTTTGCGAAAACCCCCTCGGCCCATTTTTCCTTTTTCTGGTTTTTATTTTTCTTTTAAAACCAGAGGCTTTGGCAATTTAATTGAGGGACCAAACCATCTTCAAAAATTATGAAATTATTTAGGGAGACTCCTGATAATATTTACAAGCTCCACAAAAAGTTGTGCTGCAAAATAAAAAGTTTTGCATAACATTTGTTCATAGGGTTCATATAATGCAATTTGATCAATTCCAGTTATCAATTTTATAGTCTGATGAAAGCACAAAGCAAGAATATTATTTTGTACTCTTGGAACTTCCTGGACAAATATGGAAGCTCAAGAATATTTTGTTTTGCCAATTTGAGCAATCACACTTGGTTTGGAAATTTGGGAAGGGTTTGCTTCCTTTTAATGTTTTCCATTGTTTGCAATATTTAATTTAGCAATTTAAATATGTATGCCATGATGCAATGAAAATAAAAAGTGAAAATTTGGCTCAATTTTTAGGGTACCAAATCTAGGCTGTTACAATTCTATCCCCCTTACAAGAATCTCGCCCCGAGATTCCTAGAGTAGGAATAGTGACGAGGGAGACACGACAACCCTTAACTTCAACGATCTTCTCGATCCCATGATGATCTTCCTTGTTGCAGAGGAAAGGTAACAAGCATGACGTGCCGACGTGAAAGTCAGAAGATAGTTCAAGGAGACAGACAAGTTTTCTCCAAGGGTTGGAAATATGAACTTTGGACAAGACCATAAGCCATTGGGGAAAACTAGGAACAACTTGACCAAACAAAGGTCGAGCAGAGGATAGGAGAAATGACCGAGAGACATTTATAGCAAACCCACGTTAATGTTCTCCTCGATGTTCTAGATACCACTATCGGGCTTCGGAAAAGCCTTCAATAGGTCATCAAGTGGAGGTCGGACCTTTAAGATTGCAAGGAGACCATAAGGGCAACTTCCAGAATAAGTAGCACAAAATCTCATGGAGAGTGGTTTAATTTTTTTTCGAAAGGCAAGAGGATATCACAATAGACCTTCCAGTTAAGTAGGGCAACCACAACCACAAACTTGCCGGATTTACACAAGGCCTATGTCATACTCTTAAGAACACCAACCATCATTTCTGCTTGAGATTCAGATTTGGTTAAGCATGCAGATATTTCGGACTTGACATGTCCAAGGGAGGAGTTACAACGGTTAACGAGAGGTAAGGATTCTCAAGATTTGACTACAGTGTCAAGTTCCAGAACACTAGCTAGATTGCGAGAGGAAAGTTGCTTTTCCATGCGAAACGCTGTGATCTTTAGAGTTTTGACACGAATCTAACTCATTGACCGAAGGTGGGCACCTGAACAAAATGGACTTGGTAGCACAGTCAAACTCGGCTTGATGATCTGATTACCAATCATGCTAAGAGCGCCATCAAAGTCCTTGGACGTCAAAGCAATATCATTTGCTAAGAATATCCGATTACCACAACGATATTCATCCTCAACATTCTCGAGCCCGAGTAGCTCGGAGGTAGATGGATAAGGAAGGGTAAGAGCATCACTTCATCGAGTACGTCATGAGACTAAGCACGACCTCTTGGTATGAAAGAGTGTGACACTCTAAGGTTGAACAGAACAAAAGCTAGACAAGCATCTTATTCTGCGGATTACCATACTTTGACCTGGCCCGAGAAATGGACAAGGTACCGGAGTTTGTTTCTCCTAACATCCCGATGTGGAATGTATTGACGGGCCACAAGGGTAACATGCATCGGAACACACCAATGCACGATAAACACTTGACTGTCAACTGACAGATAAAGGTCGGACAACAGATTAAGAGTAAGAAAACGGGCTAACAACAATCCCAAGAGATTTGTAGAAGCCCTTGTTAGCACTCTTCCAACAACTAGTGCCGAAAGGGTTTCCTGGACGGGTGTTAGTGGAGGGATCCCAAATATTGATGGACCACTTGCTAAGAGCAATCCCGCCGTGATTCATATGGTTCTGTGGCAGAAAGCCTAGCTAAAGCTAGTGACAGAGAAGAGCATCGGTGAGGAATACAATTACGGCTGCAACCTCGAGTTTGAAGACTAACTTCAAATTTTGCCAACCTGATGTAGGGTTTGAATTAACAACAGGGTTCAACGGAAAAGATCTTGGGTTAAAGATCAGCTTCATGCACTGGGACTCACGAATAGCATAATGCTCACATGGGTGACAACCCTCATAAATCATTACACCTGAGCCCTAGCACAATCCGGGACCTTCGGTTCAAGATCTTGGGCTAAAGCAAGGGAATTTCTTGACGATCCGCAACATTTCCTTTCTTCGGGCTTTAGAATTGGCAGACGAGCAAGGTTAACCAGTAACTAAAGATAGAACCCAACCCCGTGATCCTAAAGATTTGGAATTTGCCGACGATCAGGAGAACCGTTAAATCAAATAGAGGTAAGATAGCACCGAGATCAGAGTGAATTGGATAAGGAGTAAAAAGAATCCTAAGATGGTTTTCACAACTCCTTTTTAGGTTAAAATAGTTTTCGCGAACACTAGACTCGACATCGACCAGTAGAACGGGTTTCCTACAGGCAGTCCTGCTCTGATACCAATTTGTAGCGCCCCGACCCCAGAGCTATACAGTCAAACGTTGTGCAACTGGTCATGCTACACAATCGAGGGTTACTGGGTTTACCAATCCCAGGCCAAAACACATTGGCAGGCGTGCTCGGAATACATCATCGGCACACAACACCTCGATCATGCCATAAGCTCGGACATCGCTTTCACGTATAACAAAGAGACCAAGACTGCGGAACAACTGGCACATCACAGACTCTACGACACAAAGATATCATAGTTCAACTCATATAAGAGAAAGATAGCAAATATCACAATCAGAGGTCGCAGACCCATCATTACATCAAGCGGAAGCGAATTTAAAGTTGTCTAAACAACGGGATCCAAATTATGGCCTAAGAGGCCTATAGATAAACATCCCGTGCCAGCCTGTTCCAAGACGTCCCAAGCTGCCACCTGGGAACCCCAGACTACTCGTCGAAGTCAACATAGAACCCACCTTCCAGTTCGGTGGCGTCCTCCTCTGAAACAAAATAATAATCAACAAAGCAAGGCTGAGTACGACGTACTCGCAAAAATTAGTAGGGCGATATAGGCCCGATGCTGACGGAGGCTCTAATGCTGTATAATGTAGCTAATTTGCATAAAGCTGGTTTTCCTTTTAAAAGATATAAAGACCCATGGCATCGTCTACTCAGAATGTTTTCCGAAAAGGGATAAGAGAGTAAACTTTCATTTATGGTTCTCAACGAACCATTTGTAACCAGAAGCATCTCATCTCCACCAAGGCACTCCCTCGAATCACCCTCGAGGAAATGAACCTTTACCACACATTGATTATGCAACCTCTAGCTGCCATATCAATTAAGTTAATGTTCTCTATGATCTTATCGTCTATTCCCAAGTCGTCCATAACCGCGGACACGGCTTTTCGAAAAGATTAAACCCTGCAGGGGTGTACTAATTTACCCATTGGTACCGTCCGACTCACCTAGTTGGCCCTCTTCCGGGGAAGGCCGGCAAGCAGGCGCGGTTAAACCTTTACCTCACGTGAGACTATCCAAGAGTCATCTGTGGCCACAGGGCAAGTTTACTCAGCCTCAGCTCCTGCCCCATCGCCACGTCCTAAACACCACCATCCTCATCATTTCTTTTTCCACTCACACACACGGCAAATTGAAATAGCAAACTTGAGGACCCTTGGATACGCCCGCACAAGTTATTCAGTTAAAGGGGGTTCCATATGTCCCCACCGTTGGAAGCACGATCGTCTTGGTTCAAAAGGTAAAGAACTCGCACCTAGGGGCAAGAGTGAGGCAAAACACCATCCCCGATGGCAACTCACCCAAGCCTTCTTAGCATTTTAATTAAGCACCCCACATATCCACCATGTCCGAAACATTCCATCAACATCAACAATTATGGAATTAAACAACGGACATTACTAGCATTTGACTAAGCATGACTAAGCATAGCTAAGCATATAAATACAACAATTATATTTTTGTATCCGGCCAACACATCATACCTATGGTTCATAGGAGGGGAAACATGTGATGGTTCAGGGGATAAACATGCATTCATAGGATACTCTACATCTTGATCAAAAGAGACATTTGAATCGCATGCAATATTATGGTGGATAAAATAAGTTTGTAAAACAATAGGATGCTAGATGCCAAGAAGGTTAGGTTAGCTCTTGCCTTTGTTGGCAATGCACAGAAAATATAGAGCTTCGAGGAAACAAGTGATTGACTTGTCGATCCATACTCCAGTGTCGGCCTTCGGCATTGTCGATCTTCACATCGGACTCGTCTCGATCTCGAATCGCGTTCTATCGAGAAGATACAAAACACCGGAAAGAAGGAACAATCAACACATATAGAAGTGCAATGCGCAAACACATGATGACATGACAAGTTAATGCATTTGAGAGGTCTTGACCTGTCCCACAAATTAAATGGGATCCCGAATATAATTATAACAATTAATCGGGTTAAACCACATAATTATACTTAATGCTTTTAAGTGATTCTAAAAATACCAGTACTGAAATAAGATGACAACATGCATGGAGATGATATTATTAGTTAGTTAATATCGTGCTGATCGTTTTGATACCTCGTTTGCATTTTTTCGATTAACGATGAATATTTGGTGATCATTACAAAGTTGACATTTTCCCATTTAAGCATTTTTAAATAGGGCAGCATATGAAAATGTGTTGCCATGAGCGGAAAAAGATACTAACATGTAGCCATTAACATGCTGAACATTTTGAGCTATTAAACATAATTTTTGAGTAAACAGAACTCAAGTTATGGATTTTCCAAAATTGCTATTAATTCTGCCATTTTAGTAAAATTAAATAAACAGCAGTATAAACTATTTAGTTGATCATAGAAAAGATACTAAAAGGTAGATATGATTTTTATGAACATTTTGGCATATCATTTGTAATTTTCTGAGTTATAAAACAAAAGATATTGAATTTACAAATTCATTTCAAAATCTGCCATTTTAGTTATTTCAATTTTAACAGCAATTTAGAAACTCATTTTAACATGTAAAACAGAACTAACATTTAGATATTAATTCTCTGAACATTTTGAGATCTTGTTTGCAATTTTTGGATCAATATTCAAATTATTATGAATTTCCCAAATAGCAATTTAAATCTGCCCTTTTCTCTATTTAATTAAAACAGGCAATTTAAATTTAACCAAAAATTCAACTAAAGGCAGTAACATGTAGAGTTTATTTAGCTGAGAATTTTAACATATTATTTGCATTTTTCTAATTTGTAAAACTCTAGATATGAAATTCCAAAATTTGAGTAACTCACATATGTTTTGCATTTCACAAATTAAATTCAAATTTTACCATTCAATTGCATGTATGAGTGACATATTTGAATAGGTTGTGAAATTATAAACTTTCTGATAGCTCATTTGTATTTTTCTGATTTAGCATTTGAAAGATATTGCAAAATCCATCTCCTGTTAATTTCTGAAAAAAAACAAAAATAAGAACAATGACGTCAGCCGACGTCATCAGTGGGAGCTGCGGCTCGTTGATCATGAATTCGTCGATTTTGGCTCGAAATTGGTCGCGGGGAGAACACTACTAGCTAGAGGAGACAGAGGAGAGTCGGGGGGCGGCTGGTTGGACCATATGGTCACCGGAGCATGGCCGACGGCGAGCTATGGCGGCGGCCCGTGACGGTCGACGGCGCGGGGTTGAACCAGAGGGCAAGGGAGAGGGAGGAAGGGTCCAGGAGGACGGGCATCTCACCAGAAAGCTCATGCCGTGGACGGCGAGGCGAGGGGAGGACGGACGGCGGCGCTGCCGTGCGTGCACAGCGGCGGCTGGCGTTCGGGGCGGTGGCGTTCTTCGCGTACTCATGCCCTCCAGCACGCTACGCTTGCGCCGTGAGGAAGAGGAGAACGAGGAGTGCCGGAGGGACACCTCAGACGAGCTAACGGCGGCGCAGGACGGCAGCGATTCGAGGCGGCGGCGGCGGACAACGGAGCCCGATTCTAGGGTTAGGGTTAGGGTTTCGGGAGCAGAGGAAAGGGTGAGGGGAGAGAGGGAGAAGCAGGGCGCCGGGTTGCTCCACTTATCGACTAGGGGAAGGGGGGGCGGCATCGAGGGAGCGGCAGAGGGGCGACACGGCAACGGCAGCGGAAGTGAAGCCACTGTCGTCCACAGGGAAAATGGCTTTTTGCGAAAACCCCCTCGGCCCATTTTTCCTTTTTCTGGTTTTTATTTTTCTTTTAAAACCAGAGGCTTTGGCAATTTAATTGAGGGACCAAACATCTTCAAAAATTATGAAATTATTTAGGGAGGCTCCTGATAATATTTACAAGCTCCACAAAAAGTTGTGCTGCAAAATAAAAAGTTTTGCATAACATTTGTTCATAGGGTTCATATAATGCAATTTGATCAATTCCAGTTATCAATTTTATAGTCTGATGAAAGCACAAAGCAAGAATATTATTTTGTACTCTTGGAACTTCCTGGACAAATATGGAAGCTCAAGAATATTTGGTTTTGCCAATTTGAGCAATCACACTTGGTTTGGAAATTTGGGAAGGGTTTGCTTCCTTTTAATGTTTTCCATTGTTTGCAATATTTAATTTAGCAATTTAAATATGTATGCCATGATGCAAAGCAAAACAAAAAGTGAAAATTTGGCCCAAATTTTAGGGTACCAAATATGGGCTGTTACAAGAATGTCCCCAGATGGACCTTCGCCCAATGATTGCACATGGGACCCACAGAAATTCTGTGGCGCATGGTGTCTCATGCGCCACAGAATTCTGGCTTTCTGTGGCGCATGGGTGGGCATGCGCCACAGAATTCTGACTTTCTGTGGCGCATGGACAAAAGATGCGCCACAGAAAGTTGAAAATTTCTGTGGCGCACCATCATCCATGCGCCACAGAAATAATTCGGTGGCGCACCAATTAACGGTGCGCCACAGAGTGCCAACCTCCCTATAGCCCTTTCTGTGGTATTGGTACAAGCCCAAGATAGGGCGACACTTACGAATTACAATGCTACGTGCCTAAGAATTAATTTCACAAGTGAAAGTGCATAGAGCACACATCTATGATTTTTTATAAGTAACGAAATCCTTATTGGCTAATGTTTGCATTGAGTTATACTCGAATAGTTTGTCCATATGCAATGCTTGATGCCTATGTGTTGGATCCAAAGCTGGATGCCATAAAGACGATGATATAATTCATTCGAACAGATATATTTAATATGATCAAGAAGAAGATTAAGTTATGACGAAGGTATTATTCAAGGGGTGATTTGAAGAATAATCATAACAGACGACCATGTTTTAAATAAGAAGATTGAGTGAACATGCATTTTTACCTTTAAGGCATCATCATAATGAAAACAGAGAAAATGATACGAGGTTAGGCCCATGGTATTTTTTCCTCGATTTTTCCTCAGATATATTCTGACAATTTCCTACAATGCCAAGAACATGTAGAAAAACGGCAACTAGCACTTGGCACTGGGTTAATGCGTTAGTCTCGGAAAATTCCACAAAAATAATCTAAATATGTAACAATGATATTAAAGTGGCAAGGAACAATCAAATATTATAGATACATTTTGTACGTATCACATCTTTATCCGTTGTTATTTGGATTTTACCATGTGAGATTTTATAGGTTGTCACGCACTTCAAGACAAACTCAAGTTCATCAAAATCGGATTTTATATGAAAAAATGTTTTTATGTTGGAAGTTTCGTCAAATCTTTTATATAGAGAGGCCAAACTTTTCCAATTGGGCCTTTATCCTCAATCGTTATTATTTGGTGTTTCTCTTCATGTATACTAGAATGATACCCCGCGCGTTTGATACGTCACAAATGTATCTACTTTTCCAAACACTTTTGCTATTGTTTTGCCTCTAATTTGCACGATTTGAATGAAACTAACACGGACTGACGCTGTTTTCAGCAGAATTGCATTTAGTGTCTTATTTTGCGCAGAAATAAAAGTTTCACCGAAAATTCCAAAAAATAGGTAAATGAAGTTTCAAAGGAAATTAGCCACAGAGCCAGGAGGGCTCGCGGAGGGGCCACACCTCAACAGCAGGGGCGGGTCCCACCTGCGGGTACCCCTTCACGGCCAGGGGCCACCCCTGCCCCTGGTGCGTCGCCTCCCGAGCCCCCTTCAGATATAAGCTCCTCCTGACCTAAAACAAACACCCCGGATGATTTTTTCAGAAACACTTCGGAGCTCCGTTGCCACCTCGAAACCCAAATTCGGGGATCAGAATCGTCGTTCCGGCACCTTGTTGGAGTGGAGATCGTCACCATCATCATTGCCAACGCCTATCCATCAACCATCCATGATCCCCCCATCCATGTGTGAGTATTTCCATATTGTAGGCAAGGGGATGGTAGGGATTGAATGAGATTTCTCATGTAATAGCTTGTCAGATTGTTAGGGCATGATGCCTAGTATCCATAATTTGTGCTGATCATTGTTGTTGTAGCTAGTTGTGTTCATTGCTTGTCATTAGGGCCCGAGTGCCGTGATTTCAGATCTGAACATGTTATGTTTTTATGAATACAATTGATGTTTTGGATCCTACCTATTAGTTGTATGCACCTCCGGAACCGGAGACCCCAAAGTAACATATTGGGATATCAAAGGGAAAGGACCGTAACTTGAGGATTTCATGTATTCACGGAGCGTTAATGTTTTGCTCTGGTACTCTATGAAAAGGAGCACCTTAATTACCATTAGTTCCATGATTGGCCGCTAAAATAAGATGGTAGGACAAAAGATGTCGTGCAAGTTCTTATAGCAAGCACATACGACTATATTAGGAATACATGCCTATGGTTGATTGATACTTGGATGCTTTATTATTATCTGTTTGCATTGTGCCCTGAGATATGGCTATTACATGAGCTATCTTATTCATGCAACACCCGTTTATTCGTCCCTATGCCTATGGTGTTTTTATTCCTTCTGTTTACAACTCTCACGTCCACTGTTACTATTGCTATTGTTACTCTGCTGTTGTTACTATTGCACCACTACTGCCATTATATCACAGTTGCTACTAATAAATTGTGTCAAGCAAGTCTCTTTTCAGGTGTGATTGAATTGACAACTCAACTGCTAAGGCTTATAAATATTTTTTGGCTCCCCTTGTTTCAAATCAATAAATTTGGGTTATACTTCTCTCGAAGACTGTTGCGATCCCCTACACTTGTGGGTCATCAGCGTTGCGGTGGGTATCTCTTAGAAAATCTATTAAAACACATTAAACTTGAAGTTAATTACAGAAATATGTGAGATTTAGTTGATCATATATAGCAACTGAGAGACTAAACTTAATACATGAAATGTATGTGTATTGTATACTTTAAAAGTCATTGGGATTCAGACGTGTACCTGATTGATATAGATAGATAATGTGAAATTAACAACTTCAAGACACTAATGATGTGGATGTCTTGCATGAAGATGCCATGGACATTGCCGCATAATGTTTCTAAAAACTTTTTGAATGGTTACATATATAAGAGCACATAATCTCGAATAATAGTTATATGATTCTCATTATTTAGATAATCGGTAAAATGTTCACTTGATAGGAGAAACTAATTCTTGCGTTCCACTTGCACATGATTTAATTGTGGAATACATATAGGGATGGTGTGATTTTATCATTCGAATGGAAGAAAAGGATGACATGGAAAATTTGATGGCCAAAGGAAAATATGATGTGGAACCTTGCATGTATAGAGATAGACAACAAGTAGTGATGTTAGTGGGATGATATGGATAATTGGTTGGCTAAGAGACTAGGTGAAGTGGATGACTTGCATGTTGACATAGACTAACATTAATTACACTTAGTGGGGTTTTGCTTTATAAGAAGTATAGATATAGAGCTTGTTGTTAGCTTAAAAACAAGCGTGGGTTCATCGAAAACGGAGGGCAGATACAAAAGATACTGAAGTTGTGGGGCTGAACCCGGATGTTCCGGAATACATCTGGGAGAACTCCCAGGAGGGTCAAGTACAATCCATCACGGGTGCTCGGGTGCCATCCGAAAGTTTTGGGGAAGAAATAAAAACTACATAAGTGTTGGATTTTCAGGGACCTATTTATGGGGCCTTCCTCCAAGCTTTGTGAGCACTTTGATCTCCTCCATTGTTTACCTTCCAACGCATCGGTTGTTCTCCACACCGCCATGATTCTCGAACATTTTTTGAGGAAATTACAGAGATAGTATATCTAGATATACTTAAAGCAATTAATCTCTCTTCTATGTGAAGGGTGGCGATTGGATTGAGATCGTAAGTTGTTAGTCTCCTCCTTTGCCCTTCCTCTCATATCCTACACGCACTCACATAAGTTCGTAATAAAACTACCAGGCACACACATACATAATCTCAACACTAACACACAAATAAGTTCACACTAGCACACAAATAAGTTCAACACTAGCACTTTTCAGTTTTTCAAGTTCTTAACATCTTGAAGGGGTCATTTTGTCAGTTTTGCTTGCTGTCAAGTACCCTTTCATCCTACTGCATGTCTATCTGCTCCTCGATGGCCTCCTAGTAGCAGCATTTGCAAGTTCGGCTCATGCAAGTGCACTGGGTCTTGGATCACTGAAGGCTTGTGCTGCTCTAGAAGAAGAAGAAGAAACCCTTGTCCTAGTGTTGGGGTTGGTCCTAGAGCTGGTGTTGCTGCAAGTGCATGCACTGGAGCTAGAATTGGTGCAGGTGCTGCTATAGGTGGTAATATATTAGTACTAGAAGGAGAAGCAGATGTTGTGTATTTCAAAATACATACACACATTTACTCCAAAAAATTTAGCTATATTTGTGTATGTCAAAATACATACAAGCATTTTATGGCCAGTCGATACAAAGATAGAAACATTTGATAACATAATGGTTGATTCAGTATATAGTGTTTGTTTGGTCTCATATACAAAGATGTATTTAGTGAATCTGAATAGTTGGTGTACCTATGCCCCAATCTGTTTTAGTTGTTACAAGTGATTATTTACATTCTTACGTTTGGTTGGGTTGTGGGTACTTATAATTATCCTTTTCTTATCTTTATCTGATTTCTGCCCTTTCCCACTGGAAGATAAGTGGGTCAAACTCAGGTGTGTCAGTTTTAGTGCAACTATCTTCACCGGTAACTAGATAAATCATTGGATTATATGCCTATAAGTACATTGGTTTATTGAAGAAAGCATGGAAAAATATTCAGGGTGTGTTGCTTTGACATGGAAATTGTTGAAATAGCATGGTTGCAAGTGATTAATGTCATGCACCAATTCTCACATCCACATGTCCTAGCTATCAAGTTAATTTACATCATATATTTTATCCACTCCACTCCTCATGTGACATAAACCATCTGTTACCTTTGCCGGTCTGCACATTATAGATCATTCCTTCTTTTCTTCTAATTGTTTTGAGTACGTTGGGGTGATCGTTCTCCAACCTAGCATTGGTTGCCCCTGTTCTTTTTTCCTTATACCACACCTTCAACTTTGTTTTGATGCCATCTATCATGGTTGTAACTGGTTTTCCTCTAACATCAAGTATCATTCAATCGCAAACCTCATTGACATTACTAGCCAGTAAGTAGGTCAGTTTGCAGTTGTGGTCCATGGCATACCTAGCCCAACATTAAACTGGTATTTTCATTAGCCACTCACAAGCTTGTACAGACTCTTATTGCATGTCTTCCATGGCAACATAAAAAACAATGGCGGGTGTAATAATAGATAGATGGATCCATATATTTCTTTAGCTCCCTTTGAACACACCAGTTGCCAAATTTGCATAAGTGTGTCTTCGCCAGTATCTCTAAGGAAAATTGGGACAAACTTGTTATATTAGTAGACTCCGAATATGGATTTTATTAGTTGTGTAAAACTACTCAAAAAACTAGCAATAATCTATGTATTTTATTAGGCATTTAAAAATACTAAAAAACTTCTTGCAATAATTAAATGCCAAATAAAATCCGTAAAAATATTTATATGGATTTTACTAGGCATCTAAAAATACTCAATAAATACTGCAATATTTTTATGGATTTTAGTAGGCATCTAAAAATCGTAAAATAGAGAAATATTTATAGGGATTCCACCAGGTATCTAAAAATACTCAAAAAAATATAGCAATATTTTTGTGGATTTATTAGACATTTAAAAATACTCAAAATATATTAGCAATATTTATATGGATTTATAAGGCATATAAAAATATTTTAAAAATACTGGAAATATTTCTATGGATTTTATTTGGCACCTAAAATTACTGGAAACGATTCTAAGGATTTATTTAACATCTAAAAATGCTAAAAAACTATTAGCAATATTTCTATGGATTTTATTTAGGATCAAGAAATACTCAAAACATTCTAGCAATATTTTTAAATATTTTATTTGGCATCTACAATTACAAAACATATGCTATCAATGTTTCTATGAATTTTGTTAGGCATCTAGAAATATTAGAAACATTCTGATGTATTCTAGTAGGCATCTAAAATAGTAGAAAATAGAAATATTTCTATGGATATTATAAGGTATCTACTAACACTCAAACAATTCTATCAACATTTCAATGGATTTAGGCATCTAAAAACACTAACCAATACTAGTAATATATCTATGGATTTTATTAGGCATATGAAATTACTCAATAAATACTAGCAATATTTCCATGGATTTTACTTGGTATCTAAAAACACAAATAATATTATAAATATTTATAGAGAGTTATTGGCATCTTAAATGCACAAATACTACTAGCAATATTTATATGGATTTTATTTGGAATAAAACATACTCATGAAATACTATAAATATTCATGTGGATCTTATTTGGTCTGTAAACATTCACGAAAAATAATAGAAATATTTCTACTGATTTTATTTTGCATATAAAATATTAGCAATATTTGTATAGATTCATTGGGAACCTAATAATACCCAAAACAATCACGCATTTTTTCTATGGATTTATGAGGCATATAAAAATACTCACACAATTCTAGTAATACTCTACTGATTTTATTAGGCCTCTAAAAATACTCAAAAAATCTACCGAATTTTATATAAATTTATTTTGCATTGAAAATGCTTAAAATCTAATAGAAATATTTTTATGGATTTTATTTTGGATATAACAATACTAATAAAATATTGTAAACATTTCTTTGAATTTTATTTATCATCTTAAAATACACAAAAATATTAGTACTATTTCTATGGATTTTATTTGACATTTAAAAATAATGAAAATATGATCTACATAATTCTATGGATTTTATTAGACATCTAAAATTATTCAAAATAATAGCATCACTCTTATGGATTTTAGTTGGCATCAAAATAGAAATATTTCTATGGATTTTATTTGGTTTCTAAAAATACTTGCAAAATACAATAAATATACCTAGGGGTTTATTTGGCATCTAAAACGGCTCAAAAACTACTAGAAGTGTTTCCATTGATTGTTTTTGGGATCTAAAAATACTCATAAAATATTATAATTTTTTCTATGAATATTACTTGGCATCTAATATTCTCCAAAAATACTTGACTATGGATTTTATTCTACATCTAAAATAACACAAAATAACAATATTTCTATGGATTTATTAGGCATCTAATAATACTCAAACAATTCTTGCAGTATTTCTTTGGATATACTATGCATCTACAAATACTCAAAAAAATACTAGCAATATTCTACGGATTTTATTAGGCATTTCCAAATACTCAAAATATCATTCAATATTTATATAATTTTATTTTGCATCTACAAATGCTCAAAAACTACTAGCAATATTTTTATGGATTTTATTTTGGTTCTAAAAATACTCATAAAATATTAAATTATTTCTATGGGTTTTATTTGGCATCTAAAATACTCGAAAAATACTAGCACTATTTCTATGGATTTTATTTGGCATCTAAAAAACTCAAAAAATACTAGCAATATTTCTACGCGTTTTGCCTTGTGTCTATCTAAGATGATGATATAGTGAGAAAACTCGTGTGACTCACCACCAATAGCATATTTGATTTGTGCAAAACCATAACCAGCTAGTTGTCTCCTCCTTGTCAACAAGGCCTAAGGCAATGAGATATATGTTATTGTTCCCATCTCTTCCAATAGCAGGAAGCAATTGTTGCCAAGTGGTCAACTTCATGAAACATCTATATAAACCTAAGGATATGGCAAACATTAATCATAGCATATATATTATACACCATAACAATTCTATAACTTACCAATAAATGATCTATGGACTTTGATAAATCCTTATGATGATGCATTGAGACAAATAATAAACCATTAAATCTAGGACTTGTTGCTTTGTTGTTGGAGTGGTAATGCCTGCAGATATTTTAATTTCTCCTTGAAAAACAATAAAGTTGATGCATGCACTTATTCTCATCATACTGCTCAACCATGTTATCTACCTTAGGCATTCCATCTAAGAATGCCATCCAAGCAAGCCTTATACCCTCTTTCTTAACAAAATGATGGTGTCTGCTCCTAATCCATAGCCCTTCGTCTCAATCAAACCTAATAGATTGTGATGTCTGATTTGCACATTTAGCGATCCCCGGCCTTCTACAGCCTATTTGTCATCATCCGAGCTACACAAATTAAGAAGAACTAAATTTAATTTGGAAACCCTAGCCCCAATTTGAGTAACAAAATTCGACAGGGTAGAAGAAATATTACTCGATGCCACCGACAGTGGTTGTCAAGTTGTAGCTCTGGGTCGCGTGCTGCTTCCAAAACATCAGCGATGGCAGCCGCGACCACGTTCTATGGCAAATACTTCTATACGATTGTCTGGTTCGAGCTCCATGTATTTGTCACCATCCTCCGTGAGCAATCCTAGTGTTGAAGTGTATATGTAGATTGTCTATCCCTACCCATCAGTTTGGACTTTTGGCTGTGTTGGCTAGTTCATGAAGCTTTACATTGCATCAGAGCTGTGAGTCATGGGTTGAAGTCCTGGATTTCACAATTCATCTAATTTTTTTTTGTTGTCCCTCCTTTGTGCATGTGTTGACTTGTCTTTCCCGTCACACGTGAGAGGGGGTGTTGAAGTGTGTATATGTGGATTGCACTAGCCATTTTCATTAGTTCGGACTTCTAGTTGTGATGGCTAGTGCATGAATCGTGACATGGTATCAGAGCTGCGAGGTCTTGGGTTCAAGTCCTGGCTTTCGTAATTTATCTAAAAATTGTTGCCCCCCTTTGTGCTCCTGTTGACTTGTACTACCCATCACAGATGGGAGGGGTGTTGAATTGTATATGTGGATTGCCTATGACTTTTCATCGTTCGTACTTTTGGTTGCGTTGGCTAGTGCATGAAGCTGGACACCGGGCACCCCGCCACCTGCGCCAGCGACACTTCCTTCTCTGTCGTTGTCTCTGCTGTCGGCTAAGTCTGTCGCGGCCAGAGGAATTCATTGCCTCCATAATGGGAGAGTGGGACAATGTTTGGGCTCTGGCGTTGGTTAACGGTTGTCTGTCTGGAACCGTAGACCTACTGCCAGAAACATCGTTAAATTCGTTTGCCAGAAGGTTCAGTGTTATCTACAACTTGTTAAACTTGTAATTTCTCACACAAATCTAATCCATGTGTAGACCTATTATTTGTGTTGTTGTGACCAACAATGCAAATTTACGTAAGTTAGTGCACCTAAAATATGGAAGATTGACGGTTGCCTAAGCATGCTGGTAACTTTTTCTAAAGTGAAGAAATTCTCACGTCAAGGGATGTGTTTGGTAAACTTCATAATGTTAGATATTACAGGTTTTCCTGGCCTGCAATGATGTTCCTTTTTTTTCTCAAACACACATCAAAATGTGCCTTTTTGTAGTAGAAGAAGAACGCCTAGAAGGGGGAAGAGTTACAAAAGGAAACAAAACGATTTACGCGGGTAGCAAAAAGGAACCGAAGGCAAAAACCAAAACCTATAAACTGCTAAAAGAACAGAGGGTTATCAGGATTCAAGGTTTAGCGCTGGCACCGAGAGCTATCAGTCAAGGGGGCTAGAATGCAGTGGCAGCCTCCTTCTGGACATGACTGTTATCTTTGCATCACTGAAGTACATTACACTTATGTCTGATGGAACATGATTCAAGATATTCTACGACACTTCATGTTCTCCTAAAATTGTATTACACTGCCAGTGTATCAGGTTTCTTGTTCTCACTGTCTCTTTTTGCAATATCATTATCAGCGCCTCCATGTTCTTGAGTAATCATAGCAGCACATACAAGGATATGTCCATCTGACTAGGGCCCCATAAACAGTCTGTTCATGATCAGTTAAAAAGCTACATATAGTGGAACAAGGTTGGTTTTACAGGCATACTTATAGATACTAGTATGCATGCCGCAATGCATACTCCAGATAATAGGATTGCCGCTGCTCTGAATGCAAAGATCTAACACACCCTGCTCTTTACTAGTTGCAACCATTTGCATGTTCATATAAAGTAGAGTGTGAAGGATGAAACAATATTAATTAAGCATGGTCCATGCAGATTATGAATTTGATTTTCCTGTAAAGAGCGAGTGTTCAGGATTATCACGATTCAGCGAGCGCATTATGCTTGCACACAGTCTCTAGTGTAGAAACATGTGCAGTAGACTTCATTACATAGCGAAGGTCCACTTCTTTTTGGCATCTGCAGCGGCTTCTGGGAGAAGCTTCTCCCCGCCAGCTTTCTCCCAGAAGCCCGGACCCCGAATTTTTTCAGGTTTATAAACTAGTTCAGATTTTTTTTTTTTTTTCGTCCGGTTTATAAACTAGTTCAGATGGTTTGTTAAAAGCTTTTCCACTTTAGCTCAGAGGGTCCAAGTGCTAGATATTACAGATCAAGTACTTTATAAGTTCTCATAGACTCACTTTGCTTTACTATAACCTGGCTACTAATAGTAGGTCAGAAGAGTTTGTCTTGTCATTAAACTAGATCTTCAGAGCCTAATGATTTGAGCACGCATGTTATCTTGATAACCCAAGACACTTGCCTCTCGTTGAACTCTAGAACTTAGATCCTAACCATTTAGCAGTTATTGTTATCTGATGCCTTGAAGTTAGCTTTTGGAGAATCCCAAAGGCTACTGCATGAAATATATGTCTGCAGCTGATAGCTGGATCTTTGCATCTTCTGTCCAGGAAATAACAGAGCACTAGAGGAGATGATTAAAACACGAGGGGAAGAGGGTTATGTTGCAATTAACAAACTATAGGACTGTTATCTTGTGCTATCTACAGTAGCTAGACTCTGTACTTAACTCGATAGGCTTAATCATCACCGTCAACACCATCTATAGACTAGACCACTAGATGAACAAGGCAGGGGGAATGATGCTGCCATGGAGGGATGTCAGGGCCAAGCTTGTATTGCAAGCACCCTACGGCATGGCACGAACACTTTCCCCCGCAGAATCATATGTCGTGTCCTTTTGTCTGTCTATGATGTCTATATATCTCTCTCTGCCACTGCACCAATGTCAGTTTGCAAAGGGCAATGGCTGCTTATCTGCTTCTGCTCGTTGTTTCCTCACTCTCATTTGCTGCCATCGATTATGTCCAATGCACTCCGGAATCTCGTTCACATGTAGTGTTCTTTGTGCAGATTTTCAGTCGTCTTTCATCTATTTGTCAGATCATGTGTTTACTTCATTCATGTCCTCTTTTCGGTTGTGTTGCAGGTTCATATTGTGTACTTGGGCCACAACAACGGTCTGACTCCTTCTCTGACCACACGGTTTCATCTCCAACTTCTGTCAAGAGTCTTTGCAGAGTAATATACTATCTTAATTTTTGAACTAAAATTAAACGGGGGCAATAAAGACCATTGAGTTTTCTTGAAGTGTTGTAAGAAAAAATTCAGTGCAAAAGCAATAGCTTCTGCATTTTATAATGCAAATTCATCTGAGTATTGCTGCATAAAACTACGACTATCGGGTAAATAACCATAAAGATGAATTAGTGAAGTTAAAGTTTAGGTAGTTGCTTTATGTGTATTCTTCATACCATAATAGAAAAAAATAGCTTGCTGCTTCTCATTTTTTACCCAAACTGTAATGCACGCAATAGCTTGAAGCAATTTACTAGTTATTTAGAAAACAGTAAGAACCCTCATTCACAGAGAATCTGGACGTGCTTGTTCTCCTTTGGCAAGAAAATGTGGCTACAAAGACACTTACATGAACACAACATTGCAGGCCAGATGAAGCAAGCCAAGCTATTCTGTATAGCTACAGCTATGGATTCTCTGGTTTTGCGGCAGTTCTCAATTCAACGCAGGCCACCACCTTGTCGGGTAATAATTTACCTGTACCCTGTAGATTTTTGTTTGTCAGAAACATAAACTAACAAGAACTCCATGATCATTATAAGCAGAAACAGAGGAGATCATATCAGTATTCAGAAGCCGGATACTGCAGCTCCATACGACAAGGAGCTGGGATTTCATGGGCCTCAGCCTGCATTTGCAGATAGAGGAACCGTCCTCCCAGATGCATTTGAAGTATGGAGACGACATAATTGTCGGAATCCTCGATACGGGTACTTGTTCTCAAAGATTTCACATCCATGAAAATCCTGCTGCACTTTCCTGTACCTTCGTCTTGTAGCCTGAAGAAAAATTGTAGCTAGGATATCATCACAAGATGGTTTCCAACAGCAATGCATGAGCAAAAATTTGAACAAACCTGAAAGTGAAAGTTAAAATCATTTCCTGGATGTTGGCATGCGTTGCCAACATCTGATTTTAACAATTTTATTAGCACCCATTCATCCATGTTAGTTGTTACAGTGCTGTGGTCCTTAGCATTTCAGTGCACTTGAGACATCTGATGTTTTCTTCATGTGTGTTGTCAACACTCAACAGGTGTGTGGCCTGAATCCGAGAGCTTCAGAGATGACCCCCACCTAGGCCCCATTCCGTCGTCATGGCGCGGCACGTGCGTGCGAGGCCAGCAGTTCGACCCGGCCACGGCGTGCAACCGCAAGCTCATCGGCGCCCGCTACTACCTCGCCGGCATCGAGAGCGAGCTCGGCCGGCTCAACACCAGCGGTGGCGCGGAGTACCGGTCACCGCGGGACCGCGTCGGCCACGGCACGCACACGGCGTCCACGGCCGTGGGCGCCGTCTCCCCCAACGCCAGCTACTTCGGCGGGCTAGGCCGCGGCGTCGCGCGCGGGGGCGCGCCCAGGGCGCGGCTGGCGGTGTACAAGGTGTGCTGGTTCAAAGACCTGACGGGCCGGTGCAGTGACGCTGACATCCTGGCGGCCTTCGACGACGCGCTGCACGACGGCGTGCACGTCATCTCGGCGTCCCTCGGGTCGTCCCCGCCGCTGGCGCCGCTGTTCGCGACGAGCACCGAGGTCGGGTCGTTCCACGCGATGCAGCTCGGGGTGACGACCGTGTTCTCGGCGGGCAACGACGGGCCGGACGCGGCCATGGTGCAGAACGTGTCGCCGTGGGGCATCACCGTCGCCGCCAGCACCATCGACAGGAGGTTCCCCACGGTGATCGCGCTAGGGAACAATGCATCCATCGTGGTTAGTTCTTCGTCCTACCTAGTAACTACTGCACACGGTCGACACGGTAATGCATTTTCTGTCGTTGAAATTCAGAAATAACTGATGTTACTTGGGTGTTCATGTATTTGCACAGGGAGAGGGTTTCGTTGTCAAGGACATGGAAATGCCATTGGTAGAGAGCAGCAGCGTCTTTGTGGATGGGTAAGATCTCTCTCAGTCGACAACCACGAGCACGACACAGCCTAGTGACTTCTGTTTGACAAATCGATTTGCGTGCGAAGGACGTGCTCCTTCGACCAGCTGGTGAACCGCACGGCGGCGGCCGGGAAGATCGTCTTGTGCTTCTCCACAATTGGGATGGTGTCCAGCGAGGACGCGGCGCTGGCGGTGTACGCCGGTGGCGGCTCCGGCGTGATCTTCGCCGACACCAGCTCCCGGAAATCCAACCAGGACAACTTCCTGCCCACCGTCCACGTCAACCTGCGCCAGGGCACCAAGATCCTCAACTATATCCAGAGCCGTTCAAGGTAACCAATCAACCCATATATCCACCGTCGGATCAAAGAAGCTGACGCTGACCGCGCATCCATTGTTCGTCTGCGACGTGCAGCCAACGGCCGACCGTGCACGTCTCGCCGAGCAGGACCGTCGTCGGCAAGACGCCGGCGCCAGCCGTCGCATACTTCTCCTCCAGAGGGCCCAGCTCCATCTCTCCCAACATCCTCAAGGTACACAATGCGATCATCTCGACACTTACATATGGCCTGTCATGGTGAAGACTGAAGAGTACGTTGGGCTAAGACTGAAGCGAATTTTCTGCCACATGATTCGCAGCCAGACATCACCGCACCGGGAGTGAACATCCTAGCGGCGTGGCCGCCCAAGTCGTCGCCGACGATGCTCCCCCTGGACAAGCGCTCTACGGAGTGGAACTTCGACACGGGCACGTCCATGTCGTGCCCCCACGTGTCTGGCATCGTCGCCATCCTCAGGTCCGTCCACCCGACCTGGTCGCCGGCCGCCGTCAAGTCCGCGCTCATGACCACGGCGTACGCGCACGACGACACCTCTGACGCGATGCTGGCCGGCGGGACGATGAAGGCGGCGGACGCCTTCGACGCCGGCGCGGGCCACGTGGACCCGCTGCGGGCGCTGGATCCGGGCCTGGTCTACGACGCGGACGCGCGCGACCACGTGCGGTACCTCTGCGGCCTTGGCTACACGGAATCGCAGGTGCGGCAGATGGTTCTCCCCTCCCCGGCGCTCGACACGAGCTGCGCCGGCGCCGCCGGCGCGTCCGACCTAAACTACCCGGCCATCGTGCTCGCCGAGCTGGGCGCCGCGGCGACCGTGAAGCGGACGGTGACGAACGTGGGCCTCCGGAGGGACGCCGTGTACCGCGCCACCGTCGTCAGCCCGCAGGGCGCGCGCGTCGCGGTGTGGCCGCCCGCGCTGGTGTTCTCCCCGCGCTGCGCCAGGGCCGAGTACTACGTGACCGTCACGCCGGCGAAGCTGTCGCGCGGCCGGTACGACTTCGGCGAGATCGTCTGGTCCGACGGCTACCACCGCGTGCGCACGCCGCTCGTCGTCAGGGTCACCAACCTGCCGGACGCCGGCGCTCAGTTCACGGATGGCCACGGTGATACTGACCCGCATGCTGCGTAGCTCCGGATTATACAGGGTCTTGGCGGTGCACGGCTTCAGAGCACGCTTCGGTCGTCAGACTGCCTGATCCAGATACTTTCTTACTTCTTAATGTGGATTTTATTTGTAATGTTTTGAGACACACACGGTAGGTGTCATTGGTCATGTTAAGGGTGCGGTGAATTTCAGACTAATACTAGGATCTGCACCAAATACTGAACGTTAGGATTATGTCACAACCTCTTGCCGCTGGTATGGTTCCCAGGACGCGAACCTCAATCGGAACCTGATACAGTGGTTGTTTGTGGAGAACAACAGATTCTATGGAAGAAGACTAGATCTGGGTAGGAAGAAGGAGCAAGCACTAGAGATATAGGTTTTCAGTTCTTTCATTCTGTTCGATGGCGTTCATTGTGCAGCTCGTGCCGCCTATATACGTACTCCAAATGCATCCATCAGTATCCAAGCAAGGCTGGCCCAAGGCGACAAGAATTTTTTTTTTAAATAATACACGGAAATTATTTAATTCCGGAAATGTTGCGCAAAATTTATTTTTTTCAAAAATAGAATCCAGTCGGCGTTGGCGAAACCGACAGGACCTAGTCGGTCACGGCGAAGCCGACAAGACCCTAATCGGTCACGGCGAAGACGACAGGTCCCTAATCGGTCACGGCGAAGACGACTAGTGGCGTGTCGCATGGATACACGCCACTGGTAATCTTTACCCGTGGCGTGTATCAATGAGACACGCCACTAGTCGTCTTCGCCGTGACCGATTAGGGACCTGTCGTCTTCGCCGTGACCGATTAGGCCTGTCGGCTTCGCCGTGACCGACTGGATTCTATTTTGAAAAAAATAAAAACGCGCAACATTTCCGGAATTAAATAATTTTCGTGTAATATTTTAAAAAAAAATTCAGGCGACAAGCCCCAGCAGTGGCGGAGAACAGAGGACCAGAGTGCCTACCAGTGATAAAACAGAGAAAACCTACCTTTACGGGGTGCACATGTGGTGAAAAATTGGTGTTTTATAAAGAAAAAAATCCACCTGATGTCCTGTCCACCCGGCTAACTAGTACTAGTGGATCCGCCACTGAGGGTCAGTGCATCTACATGTATAGTGATGACACTACCGCCCCAAAAAAACATTGCTTGCGTCAAGCAATGACTCAGTGAGGTCAGCACCGTGTGAAGGCAGCATATAGATATTCTGATTAACCCCGAAACCTGGCAGCAAGTATCTGTTGATATTTCTTCAGGAAGCATTCTAAATCCTTTTGGCTGATACTAGGATCACATTGCTTGTGTGCACAGTTCTTCTTGGACTTGTCAATGCCACGACATATCGTTTTTTTCATTGTTACTCCTTCAAAGGGCCAAATTGATACAGTGAAAAACAACATTTGATTCCAAGTTTGGAGTGCATGTTTAGAGTAGCATTGGCGCACCGGGACCGTTTGGAGCGGATTGCTGAAGGAGCCGATGAGCTTGACGGTTTCTTCTTAGGGCAGTCAGCTTGTGGGGTGGTGTAATCCCCCTCCGCCACGGGTACCGTACCGACGTGCATCGTCCGGCCGTCACAACAAAAAGTTAAGCCGACAGTTCGCCACAGGCTCATTTTTAAGCCAGGCTCGCCGTCTCTACTTTTGTTAACCAGACAGAACAGGCCATGAAGGTCTGAAACTTTTCAAGGTACCAAAACGGCAAAACAGAGAGTAGATAGATACTGATCCACTCCACTAAGCACTAGCAGCCAGTCAGGCAGCATAGCACTCAACCACGAACAAAGCGCCAGCGCGACGTCAGGAAAGAAGCCATCACTATTCTCTTGACTCGTCAGCTTCGCACCAGCCAATCTAGTGGAGCACCAGAACGAGGCCTCTCTACATCAGCCATCACCAGGCCAAGATACGAAAGCAAGAGATTCTGTTATAATATGAAAACCATAAGACGAAAAACCGCTACAATCTAAACCCACTTTCGGATCCACTCACCCAACACACACAGAGTACTTACTCAACACCACTGATACCCCAATACAGAAAGAGACGCAAACGCACACGCGCACCGGGACGACCCACTACTTGTCTTACCCACAGGTTCTTTTCTTTTTCTGGCATTCTCAAGATACTACCACTACTATAGGAGTCTTTGGGGCTAAGAAAACTGAAAGCAGGAACACGGACAGGAAAAAAGAGAGCTAGGGGAAATCTAACTAGCCAGCTGCTCGACCTCCAGTAAGCCGCCTTCAATGATCAGATACTTGGGACCGCATGTCTTGCCTTGCATTGCCTTGTTCGCCCGGACCATCCAGTTGTTCTTCATGGCTAGCTGGGAGCTTCGGGTATGCGGTCAAGCTACAGCGGTTTTGGCAGCACCGTTGGCGAGGACAGGTTTCTCGGTCGCCGCCTTTTGGTTGGCGAGGACAGGTTTCTCGGTCGCCGCCTTTTGGTTTTGGGCCACCTTCGCCGCGTAGGTAACAGCTGGAGGAGCAGCAGCAACTTTCTCTGCTGGAACCTTCAGGTCCCCGTTGACACCGTTCGGCACAGATGGCTTTGGCTTCCCGTTAGCAACATCCAGCTGTTTCTCCACGTTGACGCCGTTCGGCGAAGATAAATTTGGCTTCCCATTGACGTTATCTTGTTGTTTCTCCCCAGGGACAGGGTTCGGAGCCCTGCTGTCCCAGACCTAAATGATCAAACAACTAGAGTGTGTTAGTGTTACTATAAGAAAAGGCAGGAACATCAGATGTTTGTGGTGAAAATTCGATGATTTACTACAGATTCACGTTTACCTGCTTTTGGATCTGCTGTTGTTTTACTCTTTTTTCCTGCATCAACTTCTGGCGGTTCTCGTAGAACGTGAAGTCTTCCAGGATAGAGGTCTTACTGGCATGCTCTTTGAATATCTTCAGCATCTGAAGACCTTGCTCAAGGTTTATCTGAATTGTTGACATAATGATTGAACAAAACATTAAGATACAGCTATCTGGAAGTCATAGAACCAAACAAAATAAACATTACAGAACACTTACATCTTGTGTGTCACGGCTGTTTGTGACTGGCTTGCCCTCATTGTTCTCTAGGATGATGTGCTTGAGAATATTGTTGGGCACATCTTTGACGATGTGCCACTTGACAGAGAGTGAACCATTCCACTTATCTTGTTGCCAGTACTCGAGAGTCTTCTCAAAATCAACAGGGCCAGTCATTTCAGCAACACCAACAAACTGTCCACTTGTATTCACCTGAAACGTTGTAATGAAGGAGATTCAATTAACCCAGGGAATCATATACTGAACATTCCTAGAGCAATAGCAAATGTGGAGAACATCCTTACCGAGAAAAACAAGAATATAGGGCAGCTAGAGCTCTTTGCCTGAGCTTCTTGATAAGCAGCATCAAGCTTCTTGTTCCCATTGGTGGTACTTGCCCACACATTGTATTTTATACTCTTGTGGATATCATCCTCACTGTATGATTTAATGACAAAAAACTTTGCATCATCATATTGGACAGGGAAATCATCTAGGTTGAACTGTGCCCTGTCAGGTTCATCACTAGCGGTCTTTTCTTCACTTGAAGCAAGGGTCTGCCCTTTCACAGCGATAGTAACGGTATGGCCAAATGATTTCTGGTTCTTGAAACGACCTGACCTAGGACCTCTGTTCAGCTCAATTGTTCCATCTTGACTCTCATTGCCAAAACCATAGTATCCGTTGCCACGGCCTCTGGGCCTGTTGTATCTGTTATCCATAGTAACACCCCACCGACCATATAACCTGGAATCATAACCATTGCTCCCGTAGCCACCGCCATAGCCACTGCTTCCATATCCATTGGTTCCATAGCCACTGCTACCATAGCCATTGCTTCCATACAGAAGTCCACTTTTGACCGAATTTCCATACTGGTTGTAAGACCGGGTGCTTGGGTACATCCTATTTGGATATGTAGGAGTAGCTGACCCTGTTGTAGTCGCTGGTCTCCGGTTATACACACCCTGCATAGACAAATACAGAGACAAGTATTTCAGCGTGCAAACAACATAATCATGGTAAGACCTCATAAGCAAGTGAAACAGAACAAATATGCTTTCTATGTGTAGAACCCTGATATGTTCCAGCAGAAGAAAACAAGATGGAAGTTTCCCAACATCACATCATAACATATATCTTTAACTTCACTACAAGAGAAAATATATCCATCCGCATGCTATTGTGACTATGAAACAGTTTCGTGACAGCATGTCGAAAACATGCATGAGCAAAAGAAGGTGGAATACTAAATTACTCCAATACACATTAACACAAATATCAACACATTTTCTCTATACTCACCGTCTGCTGCGGTGTGGGGCTCTTGTTCTGATACCTTGCTGAAGAGCCATTGCTATTATATGCTGAAGACGGTGTGTGATTAGCTGTAGCTGTTCTTTGCTGCGAATTGGTATAAGCAGAACCATCATACCATGCATAGTGTGCTCCTGTGGTGTCATACCCATAGGTTGAGTCCACATAACCAGTAGAGGGAACTCCACCTAGCACCGGTGCCCTATAAGTTCCATCAGGGGTCAGTGATGAATTTTGGTAGCTTGACCCAAGGGGCGCAGTTCCGCTGTTACTGTGAGCAGTACCATTCGGAACACCATTTGTGGTTGTTTTGGCAGTATCTGCCTTAGCTGCTGGCTTATTATCAGCATTGGCAGAAGGCTGCAGGTCTCCTTGAGTGGTAGAAGGGATCGGGGTAGCAGGCTGATAGTACGCAGTTGGATACTGATATTGTGCGGCATACATCTGACCATCAACTGTTGGTACTGGTGAACTAGCTGGAGAGTATGCGCCATAAGGAGCATACCCATATCCATAAATATCTCCGTATACTGCCTGTAAAATTCCAAAGGCCAATTAATATAGTTAATTATGCTGTCTATGGAACTAAAACAACTATATAAGCACACCAAATGAGATACAAGATGTTGACAAGGTATTAGTGGCAAACAGATAACACAAATACTTTTCATTGGAATTATGAATAGACTCTGGACAGAACATTAGCAGCAGAAAATCACATCAAAGGTACAAACCATACCCTAAATATGGGTGAATAGCCATTCTAGTTATTGCATATCCTACATGGACTTGAAAGTACAACTCCCAGAAGACAATAATAGCAAAAATCTTCACCATTTATATACTAGGACTATGACGTCTGGTGCAAATAATGATGAGCGACAACACATGGAAGCTATCCGCTAGGTAGGATAACTTACTGGGGCAACCTCCACTCCATCTTGATTTACATATCTAGGATATTCATCATACTCACTCATGGTTCCGTCGTAACCTGGAAGACAAGCACCAACACAAATCTGTTAACATACAACAAAATACAAGAAAGGAAGCAGTAAAATAGCTGAGCTTTTAATAGCGTGATCTCGGTAATAATTTCTTGACGGTCGCCCACCTCCATAGTAATATGCTGGCAGATAGAACATGTTGGGATCCGTAAAATCCTGAACCATCGGCGTGATGGACCGCTCCTGAGGGATCGACACGCTAAGCGGCTGGCTGGCGACAGGCCCCTGCTGAATTAACAGACAAACAAAAAGCAACACCACACACATCAGAATCACATGTAACCTGGAGCAAGCTATGAACATATACAAGAATAACAAAAAAGGGTATTTTTACTGTTGCATCAATACCTTGGTGGCAGCACCAGCAGGCTCGGTCGCGTCCGCCGCCTTGGGCTGCGATTCCAGCGACATCTTCTGCATCAGATCCGTGGCTTCTTCGCAGATCGAAACCGTCGAATTAAGGAGGTCACACGGCGGCGAATTGAGATCCTAAACCTTGCGAACTAGTAAATCTTACTTCTAACAGGGAACATAAACAATCCTATACTCTGCCGATTAAATAGTTACCGTACGTTTTACGGACTTGTGCAGTTTCACAGCCAGCGTACGAAGCCTTATATACTACAGTAAAAACGCATCTGGAAAAGTCAAGCACGCAAGCAATCAAGCGCGACCGCAAGGACGGACAGGCGCACAGGGCGTATGGGGCCGGCCGGCCGGCCGGCGGCGGCCGCAGCAGCACAGCCTCGGCGAAGCGTACCCAACCGAATCAAGAAACAGAATCCCCCCAGAACCACAAAACCTTGTGAGAAAGCGAAAGCTAGCACGGAAAGGATACGATCCGCGGCAGGGGCGTGGGCAGGAGCAGGAGCAGCGGCGGCGGGCGCCGGAGCGGCTGCCGGGGAGGGAGTCGGCGCGACGACGGCCATGCTGGGACGAGATCCCAAGGGACGGGTAACCTGGAGGTAGGCGAGATCCGACGGAACGAACCGGAGCGCCCTCGGCCCTTCTCCTCTCTCTCGCTCGATAGATAGCTACGGGCGAGCTCGGGGTAGAGGCGGGAGAGGGGGTGGAGGAGGGAGGGAGGCGAGCCGCCACCGGGGGAGACTAGCAGCAGTAGCAGCAGCTGTAGTGGTAGAGTACTGGTACAGTGGCGTGCTGCGAGGGGAAAAGAGGGGGGGTTTAGGGTTAGGGGCCGGGCCTGATATAGCGGGTGGGCGAGGGAGGAAGCGCGGACGACCACGGCTCAGTTGCTCCTTGGGATTCCCCGTTTTCTCCTCCCCTTTTTTCATTTGTTTTCTACTAGGGGTTGTGTGCGAGTCACTCACTGAGTTGTGGCCTTTTTTTTAAGTGTTTTCTTCTTTTGTTATTCTATTATTATGTTTGGTTTGTGTGTTGTGAGGGTGTGATTTGGTAAAATTACTCCCTGATCCTTTACTTAGCTTGGTGGGTTTACCCAATGGTTTTAGTCCTTTACAATTTTTCATCATTTCAAAAGACAGTAGTTAATTTAGAGAAAATTGGCATGACTTGTATGTAAGTTTGGATAGCAAGATCTTATACCAGTGTTACCATCTCACGGTACAACGGTCAAATCACTGTGGTCAATTTGAAGTTATGTAGTCAAATACAAATATTTGTATGGATTTTATAGTTTATTTTTGCATTACTTCGCATTGTATTGCCAATAGATTGTGTAGTAAATTGACTGCACGCCTTGTATGTTGCTCCGTCGTCGTCTCCTGGTGTTACCAGCTCACAATATACTTTGTTAATAAAACAGTATGGAAAACCATATCTACGAAGTAAATGAGGAGTATTGATAGCGGGTGTTACCAGCTCATGGTACAACTGTCAGTGAGCAGTAGCGTTGCTCGACGACTCAAATTAATACGTGTGCGATGCATAACAGAGTGGTGGTTTTACGAGGGGTGCAAATGTTGGTTCTTTTCCGTGAAATAAATATTCTCCGGTGGATCCAGCTCATGGTAGGTAGAACTTTTTGCGGATGACCACTCAATGAAAGCAAAAAATAACTCATGATACAAGGTAAATGAATGTTCCCCTGGTGGATCCAGTTGTGCTAATAAAGCAATATCTAAAATCACACCATTGAGTGAGATAATTGAGTACTACGGTGGATCCAGCTCATGGTAAAACTGTCAATTAGCAACAACATCGCTCGACTACTCGGAGCAATAATGCTTCAGCGCGAGTGAAAAGAGGGCTCTGCGAGCGGCGCACAGATGGCAATCCTAACATTTAGGTAGCGAGCAACGAGGCCGCTTGGCTATTATCGTAGAAATGCATAATACGATGTAAAACAACTATTATTCTCATGGATCCATCTCGGGATACGACATTTGATCGTTTTGGGTGGAACCGGCCCCATGACACAAATGTTAGGGAACAACGGAGTTCCGACCCCGCCCACCTACTCGACAAGATACAAATGTTGTTCATGGTGTTGTTGATTGAAAACAATTCTTGTTCAAATTACGGATTTGAAGCTACATTCTTGTTTGTTAGATTTGAGAGGCTATATATATGTACTCGTTGAGCGTCATGGACTTGTGATGCTATCGGGGCGATTTTGCGGTTTCCCAACGTGCGTTCCTAGCAAAAATACGTGACCCCGCGTCCATCCGGCGCGTGTGTCCGAAACTGTCCATGGGTCTCCCCGTTCGCAAGCCACCGAAGAGGAAAAAACGAGAGATACGTGCGAGTGGAGGTGGGAAAAAGGAAAGAAAAGAATGGGGCGAGAGCTTTCTGGAGGGCTCCAGAAGCAGCGGACGCGCACCGCACGCGGCCACGCCCACGCACCAGTCACCAGCTTTCTTTTTCTCTCTCTCGGCTGTTGGAATTTCTTTATTTTTGTTGGGGGAGAATGGCTGTTGGAATTTCCTCCGGGCATAATAATAATAATAAATAAACAAGGAGAGGAGGAGGCGAAGATAAGGCGCGTCACGTGCCGTGCCTGCCCCTCCGTCGCAACTTGCCGAGGGCGAGATCCGACGAGGTCGATCGAGGGAGGCGGCCCCCACGACGGAGAAGAAAAAATAAGAAAAGAACTGGGTTCCCGGAATGGATCTGGCCGGCCGCCGGCCGTGCCGGCGAGATTCTGCTGTTGTTCGATCGATCTGGCTAGCTATCATCATCTAGTGATCTTTCGTTTCAGATTCCGCCACCCATCGGCGATAGGAGACGATCAGACGGAGACGGTCTCACTCACTCGTGTGTTCTGTTCCCGGGGGATCTCTTCTTTTTTTTTTTTTTTATACAACGTCTCTGGAATTCATTAACAAGGAAAACAAGGGAATACACTGGAAAATTCCAGACACGTAACAGCTGCCCTACATTTACAGAAAACACCCCAAGGAAAACAGAAAACACGCACGCAACCCTGAGGAGCTCTGCAACTCTGAATCCGCCGCCGTCCGTGAACTCGCCGTCGCTCCACCACAGAGGAGAAGGAGGAGAGCTCGGAAGACTGCTGGAACACCTACACAGGCCTATTGGGAATCAGATCCCGTTGAAATCGCCGCATGTGCCGCTCGTCCGACACGGCGAGACCTTGGCGACGAAGATGGCTCATCGGCGGGGGGCACGCCCCGACCTGCACAGGATTAGGAGCTGGACATGGTGCAGAGCACCAGCCACACAGCTCGTGATCAACCCAACAGAGGGCAAGCTGCAAGAAAAGCTTCCGTCGATCTTGAGGAGGAACAGCAGCGCATCTTCCACTCCTCGCCGCCACGGCCGGCCAGAGGAAAAGGGCAACCGACCCCCCCGCAATCAGCAAAGCAAGAGAGACAGCCATCGAACTTGAAGAAACGGCTTCGATCCTCTTCATCCCCACAAGAAATCCACCATGGATCCACGCTGCAGACAAGAAGAGATCCGACTCCGGCGTCGCTGCCAAACACCGGAAGCCAGCCGGAAATCCAACTGAGCAGAGCAGCCACCAGCACCCTGACGACCACCTGCAAGGAGGATACACACAACTCCACGACCTCCCTGGCAGCATCACCACCAGGCTGGAGAAAGGAGGGGGAGACGTTATTCTCCACTGTCGCCGGCATCCACTCCAGCTTGCTGCCGACGACGGAGACGAGGACCCCTACAACCCGACATCTACTATTTACACGCCAAACCAGGAGATCCGCAGTTCCCCCACCCTCCCGTCGCCGAAGCGACGAACGGAGGGGAGGGGAACCACCGATTCCGGCGGCGAAGAACGGTGAACTGAAGGGCGCCTCCCTTATCGCCTGTCTCTATTGTAGAGATAAGGCAGGCGGGGGGGATCTCTTCTTCCTCTCGACGGCACGTCGCCGTCGGGAATCCATCGCTAGACCGCAGTTTACCAACGGCCTGCTATAACTAGTCGCGTAAAGTTTTCTTGGGACCAAGCCTACGATGCAAACATTCATCATCCAAACTTTCGCTGGCCGTGGGACTGATTGATTTTCCTTCGTCTGTACTCCGAAATTTCCCCAGCTAGGCCGCGAATCTGCACTCTGGACGGACGGGCTATATCCCTCCAATCTCTAATTCCCGCAAGAAATAGCAACATCATATTGGTTCTGCTACGTTTGTTTCCTGCCAAGTTGGGTCACGTTCACGTACTTTTTTTTTGCCGTATGCTCACGCGGACTTGCTTCACTTAATTATTTTTAATTTACACAATCTTTTTTCCATTTGAGATCAAATATACACGAAATATATGGGCGTCGACGAATAGGTTCCATTCCCATGATCGGTTTCGAATTTCGTCAAACTATAAATTGTTAATTTTGGACCGAAATTTGTACCATTTTAGAATTTTGTTAAATTCGTCGCACTTGTTCAACCATTTAAATTTTCTTTTTGACGTATAGATCCACCTCATCGTTTGCCAGAACTTTCATGTTGTAACTTTTTTATTTCGATGGACATATAAGCATAGATGTTTATGTTGTACTTGTTCATGGTGTGTTTGTATGTTCGCTCCGTCACAAACTTCAGTGGTGTCGGTGTAGCTCCTGCCGCTACCTCCGCAGTCATTCCGTCGTCACGCCATTATCCCGCTTGCCGCTTCTTATGGAGCCATCATGAGACGAATTTGTTCAAGTGTAGTGGTGTTAGGTAAGTTCACTAAGGAGCCGAGGGATGAGAGTATACGAAACACACAGTATACAACCAAACTTCCGTGTTTGTGTTTCTCCACATGCAGGAAAAAATTTAATATGCAAACATAATGCAGAACATGTTCCAAGCCACGTTTCTCCTTAGCTCGGCTGTGACGAGTCACAGATGCAAAAAGGTCAAAAATGCGTGCGAGTAACCAAACACATCTCCCTTCGCCGCCCTCCTAGACATCATATCCCTCGTTTGGGAACTGATAGAGACAGGGATATACAATATGTGTTGGGGTTTGGGTCAGAGCAGTAGTGCAACTAGGTACCGATGTCGGTCGAAGGAGGGGGTGACTACCTGTTGGTTGCATTCGTCGGAGACTAAAACAACAGTTGAAGAAAATAAGAAGACAAAAAAATGAAAATACGATAGACGCTACATCTTTAGCAAATTTTCAGACATCTGAACTACATATGCAGTTCTTTTTCACTGAATATTGATAAGTATGAAATGAAGATAATAACAGACATCGCAAATATCATGCAGGCGCAGCAAAGCACGCCTTAGACTAGTCATAGTGGGGGTAACTTCACTAGTAACATAGATGGCATGTAGGCAAAAAATATGATGTGGCAAGTAATTAATGAAGAAAGAGAGGGGGCTGGTAACATACTATGTTACTGTAACATCACATATCCCAAGATACTATGAGTCTACAACCTATTAAATAGGGCTTTGCATGATACCACATATATGTTACTACCCACTATGTAGGTAGTAACATAGCCTAGTTTAATGTGTATGTTACCACCCTATGTTACTATGCACTATGACTAGTCTTACCCTTCTAGTATCCTCTCTATGTCCACTGTTTTCTCGGGCACGGGCACGGGCAGCTACTGCCGGTGTCTGGTCTGGGTGGTTACGACGTCACCAAAATACCTAACTTTGATCAACGTCTATCCTCCGTTTTTCCTTTTTTTTTCTGGTGACGCACGATAGCTGGCGACTCACGAAGGATTCCTCCTCAAAATGACCGGCTGAAGGATTCGCAGTCAGAGCACATCATCAGTCACCGATGTTGTCGAGTGCCACCTCACGACGTCACAGGTCATCCTGGATAACGACTCGAGGTGTTTATTTCAAGATTGCATGATTGCACTCGCACTGCTCTGAATTTGGACGGTATAGGGCTTTTCCTCCACAGGTGAATCTGAAGAACAAGTTGCTGGCTGGCTGCATGCCGTGCCCGAATTCCCTCGCTCGCTCGCTCGCGTCCCCACGAAGTGCGTCTCAATCAGTGCGTACTAGTTCCAGAGATCAAGGTGAATGGAGCTTTTGACTAACTAATGCCATACGTAAATAATAATTCGCGTATGACAGAGCTCTGGCTGGCTGGGCCCTGCAGCGCTATCAACTGAGAGTCTTCTGACAATAACACTCGTTCTGAATCTCGACAGTCTGACGACCCAAGCGATCGTGATCTCAAGCCGTGCGCTGCCCCAAGATCCATATAACCGGAGCTGGGCGGCCTGTGGATCAGTAGCGCTGCGATCACCCTCGCAACCAGCAGCGTGGTGACCGTCGGGCCAGGCTTCGCCGGCGTGACGGTGACGCTGTATTACTCTGCCCTGGCGCGGCACGGGTAGAATGCCGGCGCCGGCGGCCACGCAGCAGCGCGCGCCCTAGGGCTGACGACGGTGGCGTGGTACCTGGCGTCCGTCCCTCGTTCGTTACCGTCCGCTTCAGGTTGCCGTGGCGTTGATCGCTGGGGCCGCCGAGGCTCGTGTCGAGCAGCGCGGCGGAGGAGGAGCACCATCTGCCGCACCGGCCGGCTTGTCCGAGAGGTTGCAGACACCAGACAGCACGTGGTTCTTCACGCGTGAGATTCCATCGCCAGGACACGTCGTTCAGTCGTGCGCCTTCCAAGCGCACGTCTCGCGTCCTCGTCCTCCTCCTGAGGGATCACGTCGGCACGTCGCATCCGCTCGTGAAGACGGGAATCGACCACCAGTACATCGGCAAATGGCCACACCAACTTACATGGAACGAGTTAAGGATGCCTCACATCCTTCAATTCGTCGACCTGCATGTTAAACGATGTCAGTTGTGATATCACGTCCTGTTTAGCTAACCGTGTTGGTTCAAGATAGCTTATGTGGTAGTTAGGATAATGGTGAGTTTGTTGTAATCCTAACCATGTAAACCCTAGCGCTATGACGTAGTATATATACGGAGCTATCAGCCTACCATGATGGTACGTCATTAACCAAAATCAATCTCATTTATATGGTATCAGAGCCATTGCTCCTATCCAACCAGGGCCCCAACCACTCCACCGCTACCATCCACACCCCAACCCAATCTCACCGCCGCCCTCAACTCCGCCATTACCATTAAGCTCGATCAGGAGAATTTTCTCCTATGGAAAGCTCAGGCTCTGCCTGCCCTGTACAGCAACGACGCGTACGGGTTCGTCGACGGATCAAAGGCAGCGCCGCCAAAGAAGATTGCTGCCGAAGGAAGCTCCGATCAGGTGGATAATCCAGAGTATGCCACCTGGTTTCGTCAGGACCAGTAGGTGCTCAGTGGCCTGCTCAGCTCTCTCACACCACAGGTGCTTGGTCACGTCTTTCTTCTCAAGACGTCGGCCGCCGTGTGGGGAGCGCTTGATCGGATGTTCGCATCCCGGTCAAAGGCGCGGATCGTGCAGCTCCGATCTGCGATGGTGAAGCCCAAGAAGAGAGATACCTCCATGTCCGACTACTATACTATCACCACGTGAAGAAGATGGCCGACACGATGGCGACGATCGGCAACCCCCTTGAAGATAGTGAGGTCATCTCCTACATCCTCGCCGGTCTGAGCGAGGACTACGACAACTTCACCACCTCCATGACGGTGATTACGTCAAAGAGTGAAGACTTCACCCTCAGCGACCTGTACGGGCATATGGTCGCATATGAGGCCCGTAATGGAGATCGTATATCCAACGGCGGGTCCCAGTTCCAGCACTCCGCCAACCATGCCTACCGTGGAGGATGGCGTGGTAATTTTTAGCGTGGCGGAGGTGGTCGCGGACGCGGTGACGGAGGCGGTCGCGGCTACGGCTACGGAGGAGGCCGCAACGGCGGCAATGGCGGCGGGCGAGGCGACCATGCTGGGTGTAATCCCCAGCAAGGTGGAGGACGTGGACGTGTGGTGTGTATGGACACGATGCTCTACGGTGCTACTCTCGCTTCAACCACGCCATCCAGCCCGAGACATCCAACCGCGTCGCTGGCTACACCAACTCCAATGACAACTACATGAGCGAACCAAATTGGATCATGGACTCCGGAGCCTCAGATCACATGACCAACAACATGGAACGCCTCCACGTCTATGACACCTACAAGGGCAGCGATCAGATTCAGGTCGCCAATGGTACGCATGTCCCTATTTTACATGTTGGTGATTCTGATTTATCTGGTTCGAAACATTCTCTGAAACTGAAAAACGTCCTGCATGCTCCGAATATTAGTATGAACCTTCTTTCTGCCAATAAGCTTGCTTCTGATAATAACTGTTTCGTTGAACTTCATCCTGATTCTTTCTGTGTCAAGGACTGCACCACGAGAACAATTCTGCTCCACGGTAGATCTCAAGACGGCCTGTACCCAGTTCCTCCAACGCATCCACGCTCCACTCCACGTCGCCGTCAAGCTTACCACTCCGCTCCATCCAAGGAACTGTGGCACAGGAGACTTGGACACCCTGCTCCGCCCATAGTCCAGGCTATTCTCCACACAAATAAATTAGCTTCGTCTTCCAATAAAGAACCTAGTCCACATGTGTGCGATGCATGTCAACAAGCTAAGGTTCATCAGCTCCCTTACGAGCTGTCTAGTAGAGTTTCTAGCTTTCCTCTTGAATTAATCCATACGGATGTATGGGGGTTAAGTCTGCTGGTGGTTTTTGTTACTATGTAAGTTTTCTTGACGATTTTAGCAAGTTTACATGGGTGTATTTGCTGAAATACAATTCTGATGTGGAGCATGTTTTCTATCAATTTCAAAAACGTGTTGAATTATCTTTGGGCACCAAAATTCGGTCTGTTCAATCCGATTGGGGGGGGGGGGGTGAGTACCAAAAGCTACACAAATTTTTCAATGACACGGGAATTGCTCATCGAGTCTCCTGTCCCCATACACACCAGCAAAACGGCGCCATCGAGCGCAAACACCGACACCTTGTTGAAACAGCCCTCGCCCTCCTTTCCCAATCCTCTGTTCCACTTCGTTTTTGGGACGATGTTGTGCTTACTGCTTGCTACCTTATAAGTCGTATGCCAAGTCGAGTCACCCAGAACATTACTCCCTTTACCAAACTCTTTCAAAAACCCGTCGATTACAACATTCTTCGTGTGTTTGGTAGTGCCTGTTGGCCGAACCTACGGCCATATAATAACCGAAAACTCGACTTTCGATCGCGTCAATGTGTATTCCTTGGGTACAGCCCTCAGCACCTTGGTTTTCGCTGTCTAGATCGATCTTCTGGTCGGATCTACATCTCTCGTGACGTCGTCTTTGATGAGACTGTCTACCCTTTTTCCACTGATCCACGAACCAAACAACAACCTACTCCTACTGAGGATGCCATTCTTCTTCCTGAACCAGATCATTCGGTACCAACATGTGATAGGGCTTGTGTTACTAATAGTCTACCCTCTGATTCGCATGCTACAGGTACTATCAACCAAGGGATCGGTGAGGTGCACGCACCGCACATCGATCACGGAGGACATGCTGGGCCGCATGCAGGTGCGGCCCCTGATGGGCAATCTGATGATGAAGCCCAGTCTGACTCGTCTGCACCTCCGTCACCACCGACTCCGGGTCATGGGCCGGCCCATGATGATGACGCGCCTTCGCAGCGTCATCTGTTGTCTCGTCCCCTTCACCTGCAGCGGCTCCGTCTGCTGCCTCGTCGCCCTCACTCGCAGCAGCTCTTGTGTCACCGATGCGTACGCGCCTTCGGGACAACATTGTCAAACCGGTTCGTCTCTTTGATGGGTTCATCCGATATGACACCAAGAAACGAGCTTTTGCCGCAGAACCGGTCTCACATCAAGAGGATCTTGCGGTTCCTGCCTGGAAGGCTGCAATGGATGAGGAGTTTGCCACCCTTTGTTTTAACAAAACATGGAGTCTTGTTCCTGCACCTCCTGGACATCACATCGTAGGTTGCAAGTGGGTATTCAAACTGAAGCAGAAATCGGATGGTACAGTTGATCGGTATAAAGCTAGACTCATGGCAAAAGGATTCACTCAACGCGTTGGGATTGACTACACCGACACATTCTCTCCCGTCGTCAAGCCTACAACAGTTCGGTTGATCTTGTCTATCGCCGTGTCTCGCGGCTGGACGCTTCGTCAAATTGACATCCAGAATGCTTTTCTCCACGGCAACATCCAGGAGGAGGTATATGATAGCGCGAGAGGTGTTAATCAATCACGCTTCGTTGGGCACCCCAAGAGGAAGGTTTGAGGAGCACAGCAGCAAGTTTTCTCTCAGTTAGAAACCAAGGTTATCGAACCAGTAGGAGTGAGAAATGCTTCAGAAGGTTGTCCACAACTGCAATGGCGCCAGAAAAAGAGCTGTTGCAGGGGAGACAGTGGAACCTGCAGAACACAATCAAACTACTTTGCCCCCAACGAAGCAGTGAGGTTGTCAATCTCACCGGCCTTGCTGAATACAAAGGATTAAATGTATGTGTGGAAGGAAGCTTGTTTGCAGTAAATGAAAGCAGTAGAGCAGTTGATTTAATTGCAGATGTAAAAGAATAGACCGGGGTCCATAGTTCACTAGTGGTGTCTTCTCCATAAATAAAATACTACACATGCTGGGTAACAAATTACAGCTGGGCAATTGACAGAATAGAGAATGCATGACAATGCATGAACATTGCATAATACAGAGGATGATGATGTCTATATGAGATGCTTTGGGCATTACGACAAAATACATAGATAGTTGTTCCAAGCATACACTTATGCCTAAATAGTCCACCTTTGAGATAACATACCGTAAAATCTCTCCAGTATTAAGTTGCAAGCAACAGACAATTGCATGAAGAACTATGCATAAAGTTTACTCCCTAGTAGCAACGGCACTCCCCCGTCCTTATATGTTTCTGTCACTCAAGCCAAGGCACACAGGGACCGAACCCACTATCTAGCATAAATACTCCCTCTTGGAGATACAAGCAACTACTTGATCAAGGAAATTACAAGTATCGGAAAGCATGCAAGATCACAAATAACATAGACATGATAATATCAATAATCAACATCACAAGGTACTTCTCTATTCATCGGATCCCAGCAAACACAACATGTAGCATTACAATAAGATGATCTTGATCATGATAGGCAGCTCACAAGATCTAAACATGATAGCACAAGAGGAGAAGACTACCATCTAGCTACTGCATGGACCCGTAGTCCAAGGATGAACTACTCACACATCTGTCCGGAGGCGGGCATGGTGGTGTAGAGCCCTCCGGCGATGATTCCCCTCTCCGGCAGGGTGTCGGGGAGAGCTTCAGAACCCTCCCGAACTAGGGTTGACGACGGCGACGGCGACGGATGTTTTTCTGGAATTTTGATCGGGTACTTAGGGTTTTCTCGTCGGGGGGATTATATAGGCGAAAGGGCGGCGGCGGTGGAGGCCCGAGGGGGCCACACCACCTGGTGGCGCGGCCCACCTGTCTGCCGCGCCACCCTAGGGTGTGGTCGCCCTCTGGTGCGTCTTCGGCTCCCCTTTGGACTCCGTATGCGTGACGAAATTATAAGATCCTGGGTTTTTGTCCCGTCCGATTCCGAGAATATTTCCTTAATTACTTTTCTGAAACGGAAAAACAGCAGAAACAGGAACTGGCACTGGGGCATCTTGTTAATATGTTAGTTCCAAAAATGCATAAAAATGCTATAAGATGTAAACAAAACATGTAGCAAAAGGTATGAAAACAAGCATGGATCATAAGAAATTATAGATACGTCGGAGACGTATCAGTATATATGCATCAACCGCCAGGCTATGTCGATGTTGATCTTCCTCACCATGTGTGTAGACTTCAGAAATCTCTATATGGCCTAAAGCAAGCTCCGAGAGCCTGGTACTCGAAGCTCAGTACAAAAGTTCAGTCCTTGGGTTTTATTCCTTCGCAAGCAGACACCTCGCTATTCATCTTCGCTGACAGACGAGTCATGATGTATATGTTGATTTATGTGGACGATATCATCATTGCCGGCTCTTGCAAACAGGCTGTTGACAAGCTCTTAGCCCAGCTTCGGTTATCATTTGCTGTCAAGGATCTGGGGAACATGTCATATTTTCTTGGCATCGAAGTGAATCAGAAAGATGGTGGCATTTCTCTTACTCAGACCAAATATGCATCAGATCTGCTACATCGGGTAAACATGCACTCGTGCAAGGCTATCTCCACTCCAATGGATGTGTCAGATCGTCTCAGTAAAATGAGTGGCAAAGCACTATCTGATGAAGATGCATACAGCTATCGGAGTACCGTTGGAACACTGCAATATTTGTGTTTAACACGCCCTGATATATCGTTTGCAGTAAATAAAGCTTGCCAGTTTCTGTCAGCCCCAACGGATGTGCATTGGTCTTCAGTTAAACGGATACTTCGTTACATTAGAGGAACTCTGAATGTTGGACTTAGTATACAGCGATCGTCTTCGACAGAACTGAGTGTATTCACCGACGCAGACTGGGCTGGGTGCCCTGATGATCGGAGATCAACGGGTGGCTATGCAGTGTTCTACGGACCCAACTTAATCTCCTGGAGCTCAAGGAAGCAGCCGACAGTGAGTAGATTGTCTACAGAAGCATAATACAAGGCCATAGAAAATGGTACTGCAGAGGTGACATGGTTGCAGTCAGTACTCAGGGAATTAGGAGTGTTTCAGTCTGAACCTCCAATTTTATGGTGCGATAACTTGGGTGCAACGTTTCTTACTGCTAATCCGGTTTTTCATGCACGGACTAAGCACATAGAAATCGATTTTCACTTCGTTCGAGAGAAAGTATCAGCTGGAGCACTGAAGGTGCGTTTTCTTTCTTCACACGATCAACTAGCGGATATCTTTACCAAGGCTCTTGGACGAGAAGCCTTTGATCGCCTGAAGTATGGTTTGAACCTGGTTAGCACACGCTCGGATCGAGAGGGGCTGTTAAACGATGTCAGTTGTGATAGGAGTTCAGATACGATCACGTCCTGTTTAGCTAACCGTGTTGGTTCAGGATAGCTTATGGGGTAGTTAGGATAATGGTGAGTTTGTTGTAATCCTAACCATGTAAACCCTAGCGCCATGACGCAGTATATATACAGAGCTATCAGCCTACCATGATGTTACGGCATTAACCAAAATCAATCTGCAAAGCTCAATTCCTCGGTGCTACGCTCACTACTATGACGATAACCGTTGGGTAAGTTTGAGCTCCACCAAAATCAAATTCTTTGTGTGGCTAGCAATCTAAAATAGCCTATTGACAACTCAACGATTGGAAAAACAAGGTTGGCCGAATTGCAGTGTGGTCCTCTTTGCAAAAAGATTCGAAGAATCAACCACACACACATTTTTCGTAAATTGGCACCTCGTCCTAAAGCTTTGGGGGGTATGAGTAAGAGTCAGGACGAGCTTGGAATCGATGCTCTTGACCTCCAATATTTGTTTTCCTATTATATCATTTTCCTGCCACAGTACCCCTTAATTAATGGTGTCGATGTCATTAGACTAAGCTATCCCAAAGAGGGCAAACTAGGCTTCAGAGGCGTATGGCGGCCCAGACCGATTACTCAGTGTACAACTGAAGACCAAGGTGGCTATCATCTTGGTGTACAAGACAAGCCAAGATACTTGCAATGGGAACTCGAGTAAACGGTTATTCTAGCAATAGCTGAATATTTCAATTACTAGATATCGCAGATGGACATCAAAACATTGTTTCTTAACACGTAGCTAACCGACAAAACGTATATGATACAACATGAAATTTTTACCGATAAAGAAAATGCTGGAAAGATATGTAAACTTCAACGTTCCATTTATGGATTGAATCGAGCATCGTGAAGTTGGAAACGTCGTTTTGATGAAGTGGCCAAAGTGGTTGGCTTCATCCACAATAGTGACGAGTCTTATGTATACAAGAAAGTAAGTCGAAGCTTTATAGAATTCCTAAGAACGGTGTTTATTGCGAATGATGTACCTTTTCATAACACAATCAAGGAACCATTGAAAAATAGTTTTTCTATAAAATATTTAGGCGAGATAACATACATATTCGATATTAAGATCTATACAATAGATCCACACGCCTAATAGGGTTGAGCGAAAGTACATACAATGACAAAGTTCTGTTGGGAATATGCCCTAGAGGCAATAATAAAATGGTTTATTAGCATATTCATGTTTATGATAATAGTTTATTATCCATGCTATAATTGTATTAACCGGAAACATAATACATGTGTGGAATATAAACACCAGGTGTCCTAGTAAGCCTCTACCGGACTAGTTCGTTAGTGAAGAGATGGTTAGAGTTTCCTTGAAATTGCTTTTCGTTCTCATAGTTACGAAATGGTAAGAAAGATAAAATACGAGCCTGTTTTATAGCAAGAGTAATTAATCGTTGTTGTTTCAAGGTTAATCTATTTATTCGTCTCGATAATATTTTTCCTTGTTCACTAATAAATCTATTAATTAAACTCATGTTTCTATAATCAATTCGATCTCCCGGGCCAATCCGAGGACGCCTACGAAAAGGTTGTTTAGATTTACGAAAAGGTTGCTTGGATTTACGAAAAGGTTGCTTGGATTTACGAAAGGTTTGCTTGGATTTATTAAAAGGTTGCCTCGGAACACAAGAACCGAAAGGTTAAACACGAGTCATATGGATGATATGATCAACATGGTGATGTTCACCATTGAAGCTACATCGTCTCACGTGATGATCGGTTGTGGTGTAGTGGATTTGGATAGTGTGTCACTAAACAACCAGAGAGATGTTGAGTTTAGTGGGAGTTCATTCAGATGAACTAAAATTATCATAAACAAAAGTCCAGATGTCTTTGCAAAAATCCTTGTAGATCATGGTTGACTACGGTAGTCTGTTCGTTGTTGAAAAACTGCATCTCGGTGGGTCAATTTTTGTTAAGTGGTACCTGCGTTTGAAAAGTCCTAAACACCCATGCTCAGCTCTACGTGCTAGAAGAACCAATAGGAGATAAACCTAAATATTTCTGCAAGCGATGAAGAGTACATGGAGTGGTTTTGAACCACCTACTTGAAAGTCAAGTGGATGATGTGCACCTTCATGAATTCTGACCTAAGTAGACAATTCAAGAACTTGATTGCAATGGAGATTGTTGATGAGCTGAAAAATAGTTTTTCAGCACAAGTTAGAATTGTAAGGTTCGAATGTCCGAACGGTTTTCTTTTTCTCAAGATGAAAGAGAACACTTGCTTGGAACAACACATGAGGATAATGCATGAGATACATCATCGTCTGGTGCTTGTTTGGAACCACGAGATGAATGACGGTTTCGCGATAGGTGGGGTGATACGCTAGCTTCTCCCCAGCTTCAAGAATTGTGTCGGAGACTAGGTCATGGGAAGGGATTTGATCACTTTCTGTGAGTTTGTGTCTCGGCTGCGTCATGTCAAAATGGAACCCATAGCAAGAGAAGTTGACAATGCAGAAAGTATATAGTGATATACAAGTTATAAGTGTTTAAGTCCAAATTGCAATTGTGGCGGTTTCGATAAGTATTTGATACTCATTCTGTTTTATGAAAACAGAACCTGCTGCTTGAGATTTGCATAAAGGATATGGGAAGACGTTGAGGAATAGTGGCAATCAAGGAGTTGATGCTGGCAACGATCTGTCTCTACATTTATCATTTGGATTAGAGGATTTGAATAAGTTTTGTAATCGAATTAAATGTGATTTTAATTAGTGTGTCTTGCTTATGTGAGACGGTTATTCATGTTAAAGACAATGGTTGTTCTATTTTCATCAGTGATCCTTTTTGGAAATCACAAGTTTCGATTATAAGTGTATTATTCTTATTATAATCTAAATGATAAATTGGTTGAACATTTATAAATAAAAGACATACTAATGATATCCAAAACTTAATAATGACAATTGTTTTAGTCATGCTAAAGATTGAATAAACATTTTGATGTTTTATCAATGCGCCTTATTGAAGGAATATGACTAAAAATGCCACCCTTTGGAAGTGTGTCATGAGTTGCCGAAGATAAACACAAGTGTTGGTTGTATTTTCAGCAAATGTGAGATGTCATTATTTTGTGAACTCCATCATAAATGAAATGATTAAATAGGTGTATTTATTCGAGTTATGATATTTGATGAGATCAAATAAAATTCTGGAGTTTAGGATATTAAGTTAACAAGAAAATTGAGTCTTTTTGATTTGATCAAAAGAGACGAAACATTTGAGTTATATGTTAGTATGTGGACTTGTGAGAAGTGTTATCACAAATTACAATGTTTAGAATATTTCAAAGGCGTTTGATATGTCCTAAGATATTGTAATCACACACTATTTGATATTGTGTGGTCTCAAAGAAGGGTTTTATTTCGGGGGTTTGATAATAGCATTTAGATTTATTTGATAAACACTCTGTTTAGAAATAAGGATCTATTTAATGATTTGCATTTTGCATATGAGTTATGTGAAACAGTGGTTTCATTAATTATGAGATAATTAGAAACTATTGCAAATAAAGTTTGTAGTATATTCATATGTGACTATGAATAGAGATTCCACAATGAGAGACTAAAAGGGACAAATCAATTATTGATTGTGTTAAATGTTTTAGTGGATTTATCGTGAAAAGGTTTCATTGATAAAAGAATTGATGGAATGGAAAAGCTAAAACCTTGCTTGTTTATGTATCAAGTGGCACATATGTAAAGTGCTATGTTGGTTAAAACTTGACACATAAAGGAATTGATGATGGTGATCATTGAATTTCGGTTTAGCTTGTCTAAAGAAAAGTAGGATTCAAGAATATAAAATTTTGTCAGGTTACAAAATAATATTCATGATTTACTTGTCATGTTTGAGAAACAAGACATACCTACGAAACTATAAAGAAGAAATAGAAACCTTAAATACGAAAATGACTAAGAGTCATCCTGTGTTAAGTTTAAATCACAAAGTAATTGTTGCTTGATTTTGTGAAAGTGATGTTTCACATATTTATTTCTCAAAAGGTGTTTTTGCAGGGAATAAATAAAACTTAAAGCTAGTNAATTCAATTAATAGCTTAAACATGATACCAATAATTTTCAATCGGATTACACGTTTGAATAAATCTTATGCCTAATTGATCACATAAACGAACTTAAGATCGATAAATTATACACAAAAAAAACTAAATTCAATTCATAGCTTAAACAAGATACCAATAATTTAAATTGGATGCCACGCTTTAATAAATCTTATGCCTACAATAGTGTCTCGCTTCCGGCCTTTGCATCAGAGTTGCTTCCGGCCTTTGCGCCAGGGGCGCAGACGGGTCATCTAGTGTTGGGAAAAAGCAAAACATAGTGGGCATACTGGCATGCACATGGCACCAGCTTGCAGTCGATTTTTACACAATCTCCAATATATGCTGCTGTTTCACGGCACAATCAACTCGACTTGAATTGTAACTACTTGTGAAAGAAAGAAATGTCCATCACTTGAGAGTACATCCATAAAAAAAGTCAAGGCTTATCCTCTGACAGAAAAACATTATTACAAACAAGATGCCAAAGTTAATAAAATGTCCTGCAGAGTACTCATAGCGCTATGGATGGAGTGTAAGAGAGCACATTTAAACTCAAGATATTGTCTGACAGAAGAGTGGGTTGATCCATATTTGTTGACAAGTGCAAGGTAGGGAGCAAATGTCTATAAGGTATGATGACATGTTTCCGCAATGACACATGAATGTGCTGTATCATATTAGAAGAGTTGTTGCCTGCAGGTTTTGAATCGAGTTTATACCATCCGCCAAAATTTACCACCAATAGAAATGCTGGAGCAATCTCCAATCGGACATGCAAAATTGCCATAGGATCTGTCAAAGAATGCCTCTGTATTTAACATTACCTGAGCATCCAAAATACAATCTTCACCAGGACATAAACAATACACGAAATGCTTCTGCATCACTTGCATGAAAGTACCCCTATTTTCTGTCCAATATAGTGGGCGGCTGTGTGCAGCATTTCCCAAGGACATTTGATTCTGAATATTTTCCTAATATATAGGGGTGGCTGTGTGCAGCTGAAGGCGTTTCACATGTTAGAAAAACACTGTACAACCTAGAAAAGTACAGCTGAAACTTGAAATATATACTTTACTGTGTAATGTCTAATAACCTCTCACGGGCTGCTCCCTAGACTGGATAGTAGCAGTAGCTAGGACGATTAAAATACCAAATAGTCCCTACAGTTTTCAAAGTAAGTCCCATGGTTACACTACCTAGTTTCAGAAAGGGCTACCTAATGAAAACCTAACAATATGATTGAAAGATCTAATATACTTATAGACAGCATTTCGGCTGAATCAAAAACCACTCCCAATAAGAAATTAAACTGAAATTGAAAAGACACTGAAGACAAATAGCTAGCGATGCAGAGATATCGTGGCTACCTTGGAAATGTGCACCCCAAGGCTTTTATGAACTCCAGAACATTTGATCCAAATGAACACGGCAAAACTTAATGATCTGCAAATACCGCAGCGTTGGAAGATTGAGAATAAATTAAAGCACTCAGTCTCAAATACAGTGCTAGTCAAAAGTGTTACCAATAAGACATAAATTCAGAGCTGTAGCTTAATTTTCGTCCAAGTGCAGAGGTGATATTAAACAATTCAAAATCAACCAGGTGTTTCTCTAAGATATAGAGTGATTTGTAAATACTGCAATTTTTTTAAAAGGGATCAGTTTACGGGCTCAAGGATACTTACACCTATTTTGGATCTGGAGCACAACAGTCTGCACATCATTTGTTTGCTGGTTGGCTTCGACGACGATCTGTAGCAACTGTCCCTGGCAGTGATCATGGAAGTAAAATTCGCACAATCCAGCCATCGCCGATCTCCACATGTGTGCTCCATATGATCCCATGGCGCTATCGACAGTGTTAGGGTTGTATAGCTGTATATGTGTTGTATTGTTGGTACGTTGTACCCCCTATATATATATGTGATATGCCACCCCTAGAGGGTTGAGCAAGTTCTCCCAAACTATCTGTTTTACATGGTATCAGCCTAACCTAGATCCTTCCGCAAAAACCCACCCACCGCCGCCGCCGCCCCAACCCTAGGGCAGCCGCCGCCGCCATGACCGCTTCCGCTTCGGGCGCCGCCAGTACCGGGGCTATTCCCTCCTCAACCTTCCGCAACGTTCTCTTGCTCCGCCGGTGCCGCCGGTTTATGGTACCACTGCTGTGGGATCCATGTTCTCGGCTCCGATCCCGCTGTCACCTACGACCGCCGCCGCCACGACGACGGTCCCGTCTACGGCGCCACCTGCGGTCTCCCATGGACTGCGGCCACTCGCCATCCTCCCGGCGGCCTCGGGGGATCTCAACGCCCCACCCGCGGTCGTTGGTCCCACACCTGCCGCATCGCCTGATGCCCCGGTGGCCGATGCCATCGTGATCGCCACACCAGCAGGGCCGTTCCACTTCGACAACCTGATCACCACCCGACTCACGCCGGACAACTACTTGTTCTGGCGCGCCAAGGTTTTACCGCTGCTCCGCAGCCGCTCTCTCCTTGGGTACGTCGATGGCTCCCTGCCGTGTCCTCCGCAGGTGATTGCGACCGTCCACGGTCCGGCTATCAACCCGGAAAACCGTGTGTGGGTGCAGCAAGACCAGGCGATCCTCTCCGCCATCCAGGGCTCTCTGGGCGATGGGGTTGCCGGCCTATGCCTCTTCGCCGCCACCTCTCAGGATGCTTGGACGACCTTGGAGCAAGCGCTCGCCCAGGTCTCTACGTCACGCTCGATGGCCATCCGCAGCGAGCTTGGTGACATCAAGAAGCTGGACTCCTCCGCCACCGCCTACTTCCACAAGATCAAGGAGCTGGCGGACACGCTGACCTCTATTGGGCAGCCGCTCCGTGACGAGGAGTTTGCCGGTTTCATCCTCAAGGGTCTCGACTCCGAGTACGACAATCTCGCTGAGGCCGTTCATAGCACCAAGCCGCCGATGCCCCCTCACGAGCTCTACTCCCGCCTTCTCTTCACGGAGCAGCGCGTCGAGGCTCGTCGCTCCTCCGCCATCATCACCGACCAGCCCACGGCTTACTGGGCCTCCCGTGGTCAGCGACCGCCCGTGCCCCCGTCCGCTGGCAAGGCTCCCCCAGCCCCTCCACCGACCTCGGGTGGGGGTCGTGAGAATCGTATGTGCCAACTATGTGGCCGTGAGAGACACGTCGCCTCTAAGTGTCATCGCCGATTTCAGCGTAGCTTCCTCGGTCTCGGCAATGACGGCAAGAATAATGAGCGCCAGTTCGCTATGGCGGACTTCGCCCCCCCTGCCGCCCACGTCGCTGCCAAGGCCAAGGAGTCGCGCGTCGAGCAGGGGTACACCCCGTCCTACCCTGTCGATCCCGCGTGGTACATGGACACCGGCGCCACGGATCACACGACGAACGAGCTGAACAAGCTCGCCACCTACCAGCCCTACCATGGACACGAGAAGGTTCACACCGCCAATAGCGTAGGTATGCCCATCTCTCATATTGGCCAAGCATCTCTCTCCACTAGTCATTCTAATAGGCAGCTCCACCTTCGTAATATTTTACGGGTTCCCACGGTTACTCGCAATCTTTTATTTGTTCCTAAGCTTACACGTGACAATAATTTCCTATGTGAGTTTCACCCTTTTGATCTTTTGTTAAGGACCGAGCAACCCGGGACGTTCTGCTTAGTGGTCGCTTGAGCCAAGGCTTGTACCGTCTGGAGGATCCATCCACCACGTGCGTCTTCAATGGTGTTCGGGTGTCATCGTCTCAGTGGCACTCTCGCCTTGGTCACCCTGCCACTCCCATCGTCCATCATATTCTCCAACGTCATGAGCTGCCACTAGAGTCTAGCAATAAAGAGATGTCAGTGTGTGATGCCTGTCAACAAGGCAAAAGTCATCAACTACCGTTTGTTTCATCTACTAGAGAAGTAAAGAGTCCTCTTCAACTTGTGTTTTCCGATGTGTGGGGTCCAGCGCAAACCTCTGTCAGTGGTAACAATTACTATGTCAGTTTCATTGATGCGTAAGTCTGATGTTTTTGATATATTTCTTTAGTTTCAATTGCATGTTGAACGTCTTCTCAAGCATAAGATTATTCATGTTCAGTCGGATTGGGGGGGGGGGGGGGGGGGGCAAATATCGCAACCTCAATGCGTTCTTTAATAAGCTTGGGATCTCTCATCGTTTGTCATGTCCACATACACATCAGCAAAATGGCGCCGTTGAGCACAAACACTGATATATAGTTGAGACCGGCCTCACACTTCTTGCTCATGCTTCCGTCCCCTTTCGCTTTTGGAGTGATGCCTTTGCCACCGCGTGTTTCCTCATTAATAGATTACCCACACGTGTTCTTAATATGAAAACTCCTATTGAGCTTCTCTTGCATGAAACTCCTGATTATACATTCTTTAAGGTGTTTGGTTGCGCTTGTTGGCCTCATCTTCGTCCATATAACAATCGCAAACTAGAGTTTCGGTCCAAAAAATGCGTGTTTTTAGGGTATAGTTCTCTCCATAAAGGCTACAAGTGCCTACATGTGCCAACAAATCGTGTCTACATATCACGTGATGTTGTCTTCGACGAGAACGTTTTCCCTTTTTCCGCCATGCCACAGCTCCATCACTGCATTCATCTCCTATTCTGCCTGGCCAATTTGAAGATGTTGCATATTCGCCTGTGTTGTTACCTAATCATGGTGCAGGAACTGGACGTGGTGCCCACTTGGAGTTGCTGCCGGAGGCCTCTCTCCTGCCTCACGTCGATCGGTCGGTGCATGCACATGCACCGCCCACTGCCTTCGACGCTTCTCCTCCCCACAAACCTGGGGCAGTGCCTGCTACTTCGCCACCCGAGCGGCCCACGTCGCCGCGCCCGGCCTCGCCTCCGTCGTCGCCCACGTCCACTGCGGCCTCGCCACCTGAGTCACCATCGGTGCGCCAGCCGTCGCCCGGCCCTTCATCGCCGACATCCTCCGGGCCGGCCTCGCCGACGCCAGCGCCTCCCGATCTCCTGCCTGCTCCTGTGCTTGTTGCGCCACGACGGCCGCACACATGCAGTCGCAGCGGCATTGTCTGTCCTAAGGAGCGTACCGATGGCACAGTCACCTACATGGCTGCCTGTATGGCTCATTCAGTTGAAGATCCGACAGCTGAACCGCGCAGTTATTAAGCTGCTATGAGTATACCGCACTGGAGAGCAGCTATGGAACAAGAGTATCAGGCTCTCATGCAGAATGGGACCTGGACACTAGTTCCCCCCCCCCCACGTGTCAACATCATCGACTCGAAGTGGGTTTTTAAGGTGAAGAAACATGTTGATGGTTCTATTGAGCGCTACAAAGCGCGTCTTGTGGCCAAGGGGTTTAAACAGCGATATGGACTGGACTATGAGGATACCTTCAGCCCCGTTGTCAAGCCCACCACTATTCGGCTTCTCCTGTCATTGGTAGTCTCTCGTGGATGGTCTCTCTGACAGCTCGATGTACAAAATGCTTTTCTTCATGGGCTGCTTGAAGAAGAGGTCTATATGCGGCAGCCTCCTGGATTTGTTGATCACACTCGGACGCTGACTGGGCTGGGTGTCCAGACGACAGGCGCTCTACGGGGGGCTATGCTGTGTTCTTGGGTCCTAATTTGATCGCCTGGAGTGCACGCAAGCAGGCCACTGTCTCCCGTAGCAGTACAGAGGCAGAGTACAAGGTTGTCGCCAATGCGACTGCTGAGCTTATATGGGTTGAGTCTCTACTTCAAGAGTCGGGAGTTCCTCAGCCGCATCCTTTGGTCCTTTGGTGCGACAACATCGGCGCTACGTTTCTATCGTCGAATCCGGTGTTCCATGCACGGACCAAACACATTGAGATTGACTATCATTTTGTGAGGGAACGTGTTGCACAGAAGCTATTACAGATCAAGTTTATCTCTTCAAAGGATCAACTTGCTGACATCTTCACCAAGCCGCTACCTTCTCCTATGTTTGAGGTCTGTAGGCGCAATCTCAACCTCCTAGATGTTTCAGGAGTAAGTTGAGATTGAGGGAGGGTGTTAGAGTTGTATAGCTGTATATGTGATATGCCACCCCTAGAGGGTTGAGCAAGTTCCCCCAAACTATCTGTTTTACAGACAGCCACTATATATATTATGTCCCCATTCAGCATCTCAATTGTGTACTCAACAGACGGATTATTCCAGAGGGTAGGCACACATGTGGAGAATAATCCCAGCCTTGGTACCTAGTATTTTTCTTATTATCTTATAGAAACACAGTTACTTAAAAGCTGGGGCAATCTTCGGTAATGTCGGCACAATGGCTTAGGTTTTAAATCAACATGTCCTAGGAAACAATAATCAAAACCAACTGATGAGTTTCCTCTTCTGATAATGTTGTAACAGTGGCTTCGCTTTAAAGTTCGACCCAATGCTTTATTTCTGTCTTAGTGAATCCCGATTCGACATTAAAAGTATATTGATTCTTTCCCAATAAACGAAGACTTTTTTCTGTAAATACTGCGTATTTGATTCCATCCATAAATCGACTTTCCCTCCTATGCTCTGAGTTCCAGTATCGATAAGAATTCGAGTTCTTATTGTTCTTATGTTATGGTATGAATATACCATACCAATTCGTTATGTATGGATGATGGATGAGATTCCATGGATAGAGAACCAGTTCCAATAGACTTACGGAACGTTCCCGTTCGCGTGCATCCAGCAGGAATTGAACCCGCAAATTTGCCAATTATGAGTTGGGCGCTACGAATTACGAAGAAAAAAAATTATTTTATTATTTTTATACAAGAATAATCGGCACAAGAAAAAGACCAGTTAGAGGATTGATTAAGAAGACCCGCAATTTCTTCGGAAAGGAAAAAATCCATTTATTGTTATCACCTTTTTCTTGGATTCAATTCTCTTATTTTGTATGAGATAGAAATGAGGAATTCCACACATCTCGTAAGCAAAAGGATCTTGTAAACAAAAAAAATTTAAACCAAAAAAAAGATTTCCAATATAGATTGTTGATAATTCTAGCAATTGCCAATAAATGGAGGCTTTTTACCAACTTGATGGTAAGAAATCCCGGGACCTAGAAATTCATTTCAGACAACTAAATCTTTTCAAACTATTTATTTTTAGAACCAAATAAAAACTTGTTCCAGAATAACTGGTGTGAAGAAAAACAAAAGGCCTTGAATGCATAATGGATCCTGAAGCACTATTTCTGCATCCCCTGACCAAAACCTCCTACATTAGGATTGCTTATTAAGGGTTGCACAAGCTTGATGGATTCCCCATCTGAAACAAGGAGTTCTGGCCCGAGAGGTATAGTATTAATCACTTGGCGTCCATATGATGCATCAACTATGGATATTTCATACCCCAGCCGTCCCTTTCTTTTACGTAGTTTTTTTCTTAGTATACCTGTTGAGGTAGCATTATAGACTGTATTGTTATTGGATTCCCCAATTTATTAAAGAAAAAAGGAGCAATCGAAAAATTAGAGAAAGGTCTACAAAAGGAAATTCACTCTGTAAAGAGACTTAATATTTCAACCTGATTTTATTTTCTTCAAAATTAGTGCCCTCTTCATCCGCGTGTAGAAAAGGAAGAAATAAATAAATCAAATTATGAGAGGCCTCATAAAGAGCTTCCTTAGGGGTTAAACTTTCATTAATCCATATTTCTAGAAAAGTATCTCGTGTATTTCATTGCCATTCTCACGGGAAAACATACTAGTGTACTTTGAACTTCTAATGAACCTTTATAGTAGATCCTATTCCTTCTTGAAAAAAAAAGATTGTTGAAAAAAAACATACTAGTGTGCTATTTTAGACATGTCTTGAAATGTCAAAAAAATTATAAAAAATATTCGCGTATAGATCTTGACATCATATACGTTCACGAAGCAGTTTCGTGAAAAAACGATATTTTTATGGTCTATGTAAAAAGACAAAATTGGGTACTAAAATAAGCTTTTCACGTGATATTTTTTGTCTTTTTTACACAGGTCACAAAAAATATCAAAATTTCACAAACTACTTTGTGAACACATGAAATGTGAAGTTGTATCCACAAAATTTTATTTCAGATTTTTTTACATTTTAGACTTAGCTTTTTAAATACTGGGTGCATATGCACCTGGGTTCCAAGCCGGATTTCCGATCTGAGCGCTTCAAATCATCACCATCACCACTAATATAAAACGGATTTGCTAATTCTCAGTCGCCTGAGAATTAGTTAAATCTCAGTCACGGTCCTTAACGTTGGATCTGCTACTTCAAGATTCATGTTTTTCGTTCTTTTCACCGCGCGTTTCATGTTTTCGTTCGTGGATTTGTATGGTGGACGCGGCTTGTGGGCTTATGGCGACCGGTATGTGGTGTGTGTTGGGCTTTTTTGTATGCATTGTGGTTAATAGTGGGCTTTCTGTGGATTTGATTTTTCCCGTGGGCTGAACGATTCTTTTGTTTTTTTGAATTATTTTGTGTCCGTTATTCTTTTGAGCATCGAGCATGGTTTATCATTTTCCCAGCAAGACACCTGCCATTTGAAACAGTACAGACCAGAGAGGCAGAGGGGAAGACACCAAAGGCTGCAAATCGAGGGAAGTAGGGGCGGTGGCGACGGGGACGTCGGCGACGAGCGGCCGGCCCGGGGCGTCGCAGTGGTGTGTACAGTGGAGCCGCTACTTTCATCTCTCCTCCCACGGCAGATACTACCAGGTAAATCCCCTCTCTCTCCCCGCGGTAGATCCTTGTGCATCTTCCTCCGACGCAAAGCACTTGGGGAATCAAGTGATGAATCTCCAATCGTATGATCTAGGTTGTTGTTGTACTGGTTCATGTTTTTTTTTTGCCATGTGGATTTACTTTTGGTTCAGTGAGGTCTTCGTGCGCGGATCTAGTGAGAATGAGGCGGCCGTGTATTTGTTCCTGTTCTGGAATTAGTTCATGGTGTAGAGATGACTAGAGAGCGGTGCATTTTTTCCGTTCGAAATCCCTCAAATCTCCAATCAAATTTGCTTTAGTATTTTTGGTAAATCTGAAGCACTCATGTGCATGCTTGCTTATGTAGCATAGCCATATAGAGTGTGTGAGGTGCTGCGCACATTGCACAGTAGTAGCTGTCGTCCTCTCTTTTTTCATTTGCAAACGAAATGTAAAGATTAGAAGGGAACATGATAGACTGAATTTGCTGGCCCGGTTGCAGCACAAATTGCACATGTCCTATATAATATGTTGGGCTTATTCTTTTTGGTTATTTTTGTATCGGCAAATAGGTGTACATGTTTAGTGGTACAGCCTACCTCTTATTTTTTGTGGCTTGGCTTAATGTCTCACTCATCCCATTCCTTTTTTGGGATATAAGCAAAATGTATTTTCATATCGTAAATACATGTTAGTAGTGGGAAATACATGTTACTCAATACATCAGGGTTCGTATCTTTCTCTATCTTTCTCTAATGATTTGTTGGAGTCACCATACAAGAGTTATGTAGCATAACCAGATGCTATTATGGTTGACTAATTGAGTACTTGTCTATTTTTTCTTATTTTTGTTTTAATAGTCAAAGTAAATAGACCGCATGTAGTACTCTTAGTTCTTTTCTATTTTGTAGGATTTCTCAAAGTCAGGCTTGATAGGACGGGAGTTATTACATTTTCCAGATGGGGTTGACAATGGGAGTGAAGATGTAGATACCGGTAACCAAGTAACAAAACGCTATTTACATAAAATCCTTTTATGTTTCATGTTAGTATTTTCAGTTCCATATAGTCTGGTTGTAGTTTATGCAAAACCAAGGGGGCATATGCACAACTAGAGGCATAGTTACATCTGATGTGCAACTAGAGGTCTAGTTTGCATCCTATGTATGAATATGGGGGTCTAGTTGCGTTCGATGCGCAACTAGAGGGTTTTAGTTGCATCCTATGTGCAACTATGTAGTCCAGTTCTATCTGATGCACAATTAGAGGCCTAGTTACACCCGATGCGCAACTAGAGGCCCAGTTACACCTGATGCGCAACTAGAGGCCTAGTTACACCCGATGCGCAATTTAGAGGCCTAGTTACACCCATACGCAATTTAGAGGCCTAGTTACACCCGGTGCGCAACTAGAGGCCTAGTTGCATCCTATGTGCTGTTGAAGATATGAGCAATTTTCCACATAATTTTAACCCTTAAAAATAGTAGATAAAATATGACTAGTAAAACATGAATTAAACTATTCATGCAACCTAGAAGATAGTACGCAAATACCAATTCTAGGAAGTACACAAGCAGCAATTCTAGAGAGTACGCATATTGCAATTCTACACAAATTGCTACAAATATTGTCTTAAGCATGATGTCTAATAGAACACATATGAGCACATACGGGGTGTTGGAGGAAGACCCGTTGGCGCCGTCAGTTTTCATGTTGCCGAAGATGACGTTGACGTCGAGGAAGAAGTCGTCATCCGGGAAGTAGTCGTCAATGTCTGTGTTGCAGAAGAAGCCAGTAGTCGCGCGGTAGCGCTCCCCAAAAACCTTATCGCCCCTCTCCCGTACAGGATCACAAGAGGCGGGGTTCCGGAGGCCTACTGTCCCGTCCCGCGGTGCACGCCGCGGCACGGGATGGAGAAGTCTTGATCGGCGGCGCAATGCTCGAGAACCAAGTGGCAATCGCATGAGAGTGGTGGCTGATGTGGTGTGTCTATGTGAGAGGAGCGACCTCTCTTATATAGGCACACGGAAGGAGGCGAAAGGTTCGCGAGAAGCTGAAGAGAAAGGGACCGAGACCCTTCAATTCGTCTCCCACTAGTGCATGATGAGAGACCTTTCGGTTTCAACTTCTACTAGTGCAAAACACTTCAACTTCATGCAACCGTTCATATTCATCCATTCATGGCCTCTAGGATTTTTCAGGAATTATGGAAATAAATAAATGGCCTAGTGCCAAAATTCCAACAATCCCCCACCAGATCCTAGAGGCACATAGAATTTGCCTTAGGTTCTAAAACATTGTTTATATACCGGTACTGCAGTAGAGACTGTTAAGTTGAACTTCCACCTAGAACTTCATGTTACACTAGTTCGCAACTTGAACAGTGGACTGGGCCTTGAACTGCAAGTTTTCTGCGAATCTATCTTCACACAAAGTCTTCACCGATACTGGACTGCCGTGAGACTTCCCCGTGGGTGGAGCTTATACGTCATACTCCCGGGCCTTTCATGAGTTTATTAAAGAGCACCCAACTCTCATAGACTACGATGTTTAATAGTCAGGCTCATATAGGTGTGTTCCTCAAAAGATGTTCTGCAGGACAACATCTCTTCTTTAAAATAAAGACTCTTGGAACACATTAAGATAGATATCAACCTGCCATGCAGTTTAGAAGAGAATTGCATATTCACGGAGTGATATTATATAAAATAAGTATACTCTTCTCTCAGTTGATCAACAGCTTGTCTCCCAATTCTACTTCACGGGATCTCCGATCACATAGAGTGGGTTGCCACTGTGAACAACTCATATTGTGGGTCTCATACCCATCTCCTTCGATGTATTATCTATCACATTACGTGATAGACCCTTTTGTGAAGGGATCTGTCAAATTTTTAGATGTTTGGATATAATCCAACGCAATTACTCCGGAGTTCTTCATTTTTCTGACAGATTTCAGTCTCCTCTTCACATGCCTTGATGACTTCAAATTATCTTTAGAACTGTTAACCTTGATGATCACAGTTTGATTATCACAGTTCATTAGGATGGCGGGTATTGGTTTTCAACCACAGGCAAGTCCATCAAAAGCTCACGAAGCCACTCTGCTTCAACAGTGGCAGTGTCTAATGCTGTGAGTTCTGCTTCCATAGTTGACCTCGTTAAGATGGTCTGCTTGCAAGACTTCCAGGAAATAGCGCCACCACCAAGTGTAAACACATAACCACTTGTGGCCTTAATCTCAGCAGTCAGATATCCAATTTAAATCACTATAACCTTCTAGTACCTTCGGATACCCGGTATAGTGAATACCATAACTCGCAGTGCCTTTTAAATAGCGCATAACCCTCTCAATAGCGTGCCAATGATCATCTCCTGGATTTGAAACAAATCGGCTCAGTTTACTTACAACAAAAGTGATGTCAGGCCTCGTGGCGCTAGCCAAATACATAAGCGAGCCAATAATCTGCGAGTATCTCAATTAATCTCTAGCAATTCGTCGATTCTTTCGAAGCAACACACTAGGATCATACGGTGTTGGAGAAGGCTTGCAGTCGCTATACCCAAAACGACTCAAGACCTTGTCCACGTAGTGGGATTGAAGCAGAGTAATCCCACCATCGTCATCTCTCAATAGCTTGATGTTTAATATAACATCAGCTACTCCTAGATCCTTCATCTCAAAACGACGAGATAAGAAATCCTTCACCTCGTTAATTACATTAAGGTTGGTCCCAAATATTAGTATATCATTGACGTACAAACACAGAATAACTCCCTCGCCCCCACCATGGCGATAGTACACACATTTGTCAGCTTTGTTTACAACAAAACCTTCAGCAGTTAACGTCTTTCAAACTTCTCATGCCACTGCTTAGGGGCTTGCTTGAGGCCATATAGCGACTTCAACAGCTTACACACCTTTCCTTCCTGACCGTGTACCACAAATCCATCTGGCTGATCCATGTAAATTTCCTCTTCCAGCTCTCCATTTAGAAAAGTCGTCTTAACGTCCATTTGATGAACGACAAGACCGTGCGAGGCAGCCAATGATAGTAGTACACAAATGATGGTTAGTCTGGCAACAGGTGAGTAAGTATCAAAGAAGTCTTCACCTTCCTTTTGGGTATAACCCTTGGCCACAAGCCATGCCTTGTACTTTTCAATAGTACCATCAGGCCTAAGCTTCTTCTTGAACACCCACTTACATCCTACCGGTTTGCACCCATAAGGACGATCAGTGATCTCCCAGGTGACCATTAGCCAAGATGGAATCCATCTCGCTGCGGACAGCATCCTTCCAATAGTTAGCATCATGAGATGCATAAGCTTCTGAAATAGTCCTAGGAGTGTCATCCACGAGGTACACAATGAAATCATCACCAAAGGACTTTGCGATCCTATGTCTCTTGCTCCTTTTAGGAATTTCATTGTCATCCTCCAAAATATTATCATAGTGTTCCATCGCAATAGTGGGTTCAGGAATTATAGCTAATTCCTGAATAGATGTGTTAGGCATCTCCTGATTTGATGAACTAGGCTTATCCTTCATGGGAAAGATATCCTCAAAGAAAGTCGCATCATTCGACTCCATTATTGTACCAACATGCATGTCGGATACCTCAGATTTTACTATCAAAAATCTATAGCCAATGATATGAAATGCATAGCCCAGAAAAACACAATCCACAGTTTTTGGTCCAAGCTTTCGCTTCTTGGGAATTGGTATATTGACTTTCGCCAAAAAACCCCAAGTCCGTAAGTAAGAGAGTTTTAACCTTTTCTTCTCCCATTCCTCGAATGGAGTTATCTCTTTGTTCTTTGTAGAAACTCGGTTTAGGACATGACACGCAGTCAATATTGCCACCCCCACCATGCCTTGGACAGACCCGAAGTTTCTAACATGGCGTTAACCAAATCAGTCAGAGTTCGGTTCTTTCTTTCGGTCACCCCGTTTGATTGGGGTGAGTAGAGAGGCGTCCTCTCATGGATTATACCATGTTCCGCACAAAAAGAATCAAATTCATTGGAAAAATACTCTCCACCACGATCAGACCTAAGTCTCTTGATCTTTCAATCGAGTAGGTTTTCTGCTTCAGCTTTATAGATTTTGAAGAAATGTAAAGCTTCATCTTTTGATTTAAGGACATACACGTAACAATATCTAGTGGAGTCATCGATCAACGTCATGAAATATTTCTTTCCACCTCAACAAGCCATTCATCTCACAAAGATCTGAATGTATAAGCTCTAGTGGTGCCAAATCTCTTGCCTCCGCAGTCGTATGAGACTTGCGTGGTTGCTTTGCTTGCACACATACTTGACACTTAGAGCCTTTAATAATTATGAAATTAGGGATTAAACTCATTTCGGCTAGCCGCATCATACAACCAAAATTAATATGACAAAGACATGAATGCCAGACATTTGATTCACTGGTTGAGCAAACATAATTAACAATATTGTTGCAAACGTCTAACAAAGATAGGCGGAACAAGCCTCCGCACTCATAGCCTTTACCAACGAAAGTTCCAAACTTCGACACTACAAATTTATTGGACTCAAAAGATAACTTGTAGCCATCTCGACACAGAAGAGATCCGCTAACAAGATTCTTATTTATGGCGGGCACATGATGAATCTTCTTCAGGCGCGCGATCTTTTCCGAAGTAAACTTCAGATCGACCGTACCAACACCACGAACAGAAGCATGTGACCCGTTTTCCATTAGCACGGAAGAAGTCCCCGCGAACTGATAAGAAGAAAACATTGAGTTATCAGCGCAAACATGTACATTGGCTCCCGTGTCAATCCGCCATTCAGGCGAATGACATACTGAAAAGATAGTTGGGAATATACCATACCCAACATCTTTCATCTCAGTATCTCCAATGACAGCATAAGCGGTCTTGCCGCTCTTCTCGCGCTCCTCAAATCGGTTAGGGCATTTTGGAGCCCAGTGATTAGGGTCACCACAAACGTGGCAGGATTCCTTCTTCTTATCGGTCTTCCTTTTGAAGTTGGTAAACTGTGAAGTCTTGTTCCTTTTATCATACTTGCCTTTGTCCTCAGACTTACTCTTGTTCTTGGACTTGTAGGATTGGGAGTTCTTCTTCTGAACGAAGTTAGCACTCGAACCTCCCTCAAAACCTTGAGCAAGTGTGTCTTTCGCTCTCGCCTTCTCTTCCACATCAAGCGACCCAATGAGATCCACAACGGAAAACTCCTGTGTCTTGTGCTTCAGAGAAGTAGCAAAATTCCTCCACGACGAAGGAGGGAGTTTCGCAATAAGGCCTCCGGCAATAAACTTGTCGGGTAACACACATGAAACTTGCTCAAGTTCCTTAGCAATGGACTGTATCTCATGAGTCTGCTCAACAATGGAGCGCTCACCAGTCAACTTGTAGTCAAAGAACTGCTCCATGACATACAATTCACTGCCTATATCCGAGACCCCAAATTTGGCCTCGAGCGCATCCCACATGCCCTTACCCATAGTGATGGACAAATACGGGTCGACAATCTTGTCGCCAAGAATGCTGAGAATAATAGCCGTTAATAGGGTATTGGCTTCCTGAAAAGTTTTCTCCTCTTCAGGAGTAAGCTCTCCTTCAGGCTTGCCTTTAGTAGCGTGAAAACACTTCATGGTTTCAAACCAGAGAGTGGCTCTCGCACGCCACTTCTTATACCCCATCGAAAATGGCGGGCCTCAACGAAGCAGTAAAGCCAACAGTGGAAAATTGCCTAAGATAAGGTTTTTGGATTGTTGAAGATATGAGCAATTTTCCACATAATTTTAATCCTTAAAAATAGTAGATAAAATATGACTAGTAAAACATGAATTAAACTATTCATGCAACCTAGAAGATAGTACGCAAATACCAATTCTAGGAAGTACACAAGCAGCAATTCTAGAGAGTACGCATATTGCAATTCTACACAAATTGCTACAAATATTGTCTTAAGCATGATGTCTAATAGAACACATATGAGCACATACGGGGTGTTGGAGGAAGACCCGTTGGCGCCGTCAGTTTTCATGTTGCCGAAGATGACGTTGACGTCGAGGAAGAAGTCGTCATCCGGGAAGTAGTCGTCAACGTCTGTGTTGCAGAAGAAGCCAGTAGTCGCGCGGTAGCGCTCCCCAAAAACCTTATCGCCCCTCTCCCGTACAGGATCACAAGAGGCGGGGTTCCGGAGGCCTACTGTCCCGTCCCGCGGTGCATGCCGCCGCACAGGATGGAGAAGTCTTGATCTGCGGCGCAATGCTCGAGAACCAAGTGGCAATCGCATGAGAGTGGTGGCTGATGTGGTGTGTCTATGTGAGAGGAGCGACCTCTCTTATATAGGCACATGGAAGGAGGCGAAAGGTTCGCGAGAAGCTGAAGAGAAAGGGACCGAGACCCTTCAATTCGTCTCCCACTAGTGCATGATGAGAGACCTTTCGGTTTCAACTTCCACTAGTGCAAAACGCTTCAACTTCATGCAACCGTTCATATTCATCCATTCATGGCCTCTAGGATTTTTTAGGAATTATGGAAATAAATAAATGGCCTAGTGCCAAAATTCCAACATGTGCAACCAGGGAGTCTAGTTGCATCCTATGTGCAATTATGTAGTATAGTTCCATCCCATGTAGAGCCATGGAGTCTTGTTGCATCCCATGTGTAACCATGGAGTATTGTTGCATTCTATGTGTAACTACGGAGTCGAGTTGCATCTGATGCGCCATTTAGAGGCCTAGTTACACCCGATGCGCAACTAGAGGCCTAGTTGCATCCTATGTGCAATGAGGGAGTCTAGTTGCACCCCTTGTGCAGCCATGGAGTACTTTATCTTGTTACATCCCATGTGCAACCATGGAGCCTGGTTGCATTCTATGTGTTACTACAGAGTCGAATTGCATCTGATGTGCAATTTAGAGGCTTAGTTACACCCGATGTGCAACTAGAGGCCTAGTTGCATCCTATGTGCAACCAGTGAGTCTAGTTGCATCCTGTGTGCAATCATGGAGTCTAGTTGCTTCCCCTCCGCAACCATGGAGTCTTTGTTGCATCCCATGTGCAACCATGGAGTCTTATTGCATTCTCTATGTAACTGTGGAGTCGAGTCGCATCTGATGCGCAATTCAGTGGCCTAGTTGCATCCTATGTGCAACCAGCGAGTCTAGTTTGCATCCTATGTGTAACGAGGGAGTCTAGTTGCATCCCTTGTGCAGCCATGGAGTACTTTATCTTGTTACATCCCATGTGCAACCATGGAGTCTTGTTTCATTCTATGTGTTACTACAGAGTCGAATTGCATCTGATGCGTAATTTAGAGGCTTAGTTACACCCGATGTGCAACTAGAGGCCTAGTTGCATCCTATGTGCAACCAGTGAGTCTAGTTGCATCCTGTGTGCAATCATGGAGTCTAGTTGCTTCCCCTCCGCAACCATGGAGTCTTTGTTGCATCCCATGTTGTAACAGCCCCAGTTTGGTACCCTAAAATATGGGCCAATTTTTCCACTTTTTGCATTCTTGTTTGCATCATGGCATGCATATTAAATTGTTTCTTCTAACAATCCACAATATGAAAGCAATTAGATTGGGGAAGCAAAACCTTCTCCAACTTCAACCCAAATGAAATTGTTTAACTTGGCAAACAAATTATTCTTGGACTTCCAAATTGTTTAGGAAGTTCCAAGTTTACATCTTATAACAAATTGTCAAAATCCAATTATTGACGAGCCAAGATTTAAAATTTGAGATTTCAAAATTGGTTCAATTCAATTCTATTTTTGAAACCAAGTTAATCTTTCCCAAAAATTCGAGCTTCAATATTATTGTGAGAGCCTCCATGAATATTTTCATTATTTTTGGAAGTGCTTAAATACTCCAAATAAATATATTTTGGAAATTATCAAAAATGGCTATAATTAGAGCCTGTGAACAAAGGTGGTCCAAAACATTTTATTTTGGGGCACAAATTTTTGTAGAGCTTCTAGGTGTTATGGGGAGCCCACTTGAAATTTTATGAAATTTTAGAAAATGTCTAAATGCCCCAATTAAAATCAATAAGTTGCTGCTGGACCTTTTTGTAATTACAGAAAGTGGTGCCAGGGGGTTTTCTGGGATTTCTGTTTCTTCTCCACAGTGCCTTCCGGCACTGGCGCCATGCCGGGGCGCCCCATGCCGCCGCCCCCACCCCCTCCTGGCGTGCCCCCGTGGACATGGACACGCCGACGTGCCCGCCCACTCCCTCCTGCATCCATTATTCCCCCCCCACCTGCCCCGTTCCCTCTCGTTCCTCTCTCTCATACCGAGCTCCGCCTTTGACGCCATTGTGCCGAGCTCGTCGCCATCGTCCCGGCCTTCCCTGCACGGATCGAAGAGCACAGCTAGCTCCGCGTCGACCTCCTCTTCCTCCTCACCGTCGGAATCGAGCCGGGGAGGCTTGTGTCGTCGTCGGCAACCTCGTTCGTCCTCGACTACCTCTGCCACTGCCGCCGCTCGCCGGGCTCAAATCCGTCGCCTCCGTCCACCCCCGCCGCCGACGAGCACCCAGGGTGAGGTCCGCGTCCAGTTTAGCTACCTCCCGCTCCCCCTTTTTCCCCTCCTCGCCGCCGGTCACCGTGCGTCGGTCGTCGTCGCCACCGTTGCCATGCGCCCGGCCTAGGGACCGGCCCGGATGACCGGGAGGCCGGCATCCTCAGTCGCTTGCCCGGCCTGGGCGTCGGCCAGGGCCGGCCAGAATGCTTGGCTGGCTCGGATGGTGGCCCGGCCTAGCGCCCGGCCTGGGCCGGACAGGAGGCCGGCATCCTCTGGACTGTGACCGGCCTGGTGCCCGGTCTGGGCCGGCCAGTGGGCCGGCTGTCTCGGATATGTGGCCGGCCTGGAAACCGGCCTGGGCCGATCTGGAGGCCGGCCCAAACAGTAAAAACAGATAAATTAAAACAAATTAAATAAAATGATAACTATTTTAATATTGGTCCAAATTTAGCAAATTATATACCAAATTGTTCAGAAAAACAAACCCTACCTGTTGGTATAATTGTAATGTTCTTTTGAATTCCTAAAATGGCTTAAATAATACCAAATTGGGAAAATCATAACTTGTGCATTTCTCGGTTACGACAAACACGGTAAAAATTAGCCGTGAAATGCCTCATGCACCATCGGTGCTTCACAAGGGGATGCCCAGCTATTTCTTCCTTCACGGCATTCAGTATGCCCTGATGGCGATCTGATATCAAACAAATAACCCTGTCCCATCCAATTACCTTTGTCCTTAGCAAATGCATGTACCAACTCCAGTCGTTGTTGTCCTCCCCTGTAACCAGAGCAAAGGCAAGCGGGACCAAACGGTTATCCACATCGCTAGAAATAGAAACGAGAATAGTGCCCTTAAACTTCCCAGTCAAAAAGGTGCCGTTGACGGAAAGAAATGGATGACAATGTTTGAATGCTTCGACACAAGGGCGGAAGCACCAAAACTCTAGCCCAAACACTGGATATTTGACACCTTTTACCGTGCGAGTATACGTGGTATGCGCTTGTACAACGTGTGTCATTCCAGGGTTGCGATGGGCCATGGCTGCCAACATCTTTGGTAGCCTTCCGTAGGCTTCCTCCCAATCACCGTACGCCATCTTCATAGCCATTTTCTTAGCTCTCCACGTCTTGCCATACGTGACATGGTACTCAAATATGAGATGTATGAACCTCATCAAAGCTGCAACAGAGAGTGTAGGTGTAGCTTTGATTGCTTCGGCACACCGGTGTGCGATAAAAGTAGATGTCAGTTGGCAGTGCACACTACCCCGGCGCTTCTTCTCGCCGAGCTTCTTGTCACCCAGAACCTTCTCGCCACATGTGTGTGGGCCATCATAGCTACTTATCTTCCACCAACCCTCGGCAGTCTTTGTAACAGCCCCAACTTGGTAACGAAAAATACGAAGAATTTTTCCACTTTTTGTTTCATTGTGTGCATCATAGCATCCATATGTGTCTTGCCATTTTAAACTTGCACTTGTAAAACAATTGAAATGGGAAGCCCAAACTTCCCAACAACCAACCCATGAAAATGCCAAACTTGGAAATCAACTAAATGAACTTCCAACTTGTTTAGGAATTTCCATAATTGCCTCTTATCCTCAATTCTCAAATTCCAAGTTGTGTCAATTGGGAACTAAATATAATAATTCAAATTGGCTCAATTCAAACTACACTTTTGGAACCAAGTTAAACTTCTCCAAAATTTCAAAATAAAAATATGGGGTGCTTCATTATTATAACATGAGCCTCCATAAATATTTTCATAATTTATTGAGTTGCTTAAGTCCTCCAAATAAATGAATTGGGGAAATTATTAAAATTGCCTTATTCAAAACCCTATGAACAATTGGTGTTCAAAACTTTTTATTTGGCCTCACCAATTTCTGTGGAAGTTTAAAAGCTTAAATGGAGCCTTTGTGATTTTTCCCAGATTTTACAAAAACGTTTTAGTGTCCCAATTAATTCACTGAAGTTGCTGAACCTAAAAGGGAAAAACAGAAAAATGCAAAAATGTTTAAATCACTGACAGTGGGTCCCACTGTCAGTCTCTCTCTCTCCCTCTCTTCTCACTGTGCGCCATGGCGCACTGGCGCCATGCCGCGGAAGCGGCCGTCGCCCCCTCGCTTCCCTGGAGGTCATGTGGACCTCACCGACGCCCACCTGCCCCCCTCTCTCTCTTCCCCCCAGCTCCCCGTTTCCCGGATCGAGATCGACCCGTAGCACGCTCCCGAGACCGACGCCGTTCCGTCGCCGTGTGCCGCACCTCGCCGACGACTCCGGCCACCCCGAGCCAAGCCGTCGCCGCCACCATCTCCGCCTCGCCGAGTTGCGTCTCCCCGCCGAAGGAATCGGGCTAGGGAGCCCGAAATCGAGCCTTGGCCGTCGTCTTCCTCCTTCCGGTCCGGCGGCCGACGGGAACGATTGCCGTCGCTACCGGCCGTCCCCTTCGCCTCTGAGCCCACCCACGCGTTCCTGGTGAGCTTGCGTCCCTCCCGGACAACCCTTTTCCCCTCCTCCCCCTCTGCATCGTCGTGCCCGTGCCAAGCGGTCGTTGTCCGTCCGCCGGCCGTGCAGCCCGAGCACGCACGCGTCGCCCTGTGCCCCCCTCTCCTTCTCCGTTTCCACACGTAGCACCGCCTCCGCGCGACACACATTTTGCGCACGCACCGCTCCGATTCGCGCCGCCAGGAAACGGTCGTCGCCGGCCGTTCTCCGCCGGTGGCCGTTGCACGCGCGCCCGGCCTGGCCCCCCCCCCCGGCTTGACCGGCCACGAGGCCAGGGCCTCTCGGGTTGTGGCCCGGCCATATGGCCGGCAGGTGGCCGGGGCCTCTCGGGTTGTGGCCCGGCCATATGACCGGCCTGCACCCCGGCCTGGCCGGCCTGCCAGGGAAGGTTTTCCCTTTTTGGAAATAAAACCAAGTTTAAATAATTGATATCTCGTTGTATAATGGCTCCAAAAATTGCAAAGTAAATATGAAATTGCTCAGAAAAACATTTCCTATCTCTGGATAATATTTGTCTTGCCTTTTGAATAAATAATTTTGATGTTTAATTATGAATTCCTAAATTGGCATAAATGATAACAATTTAGGAATTTCCATAACTTATTAAATATTTGTCCAAAAATTATGAATTAATTGTCATTGTGATCAACATGTAAAATGCTATCAAACCATGCACTTATCACATCATGATCACAAATCTTTAATTGATGTTATTCATAATTTGTTTAAATTAATTAAATTCAATTATTTATTTAATTTGCTATTTATTCATCGGTACTCCGAAAATTACAAATAAATTACCGAAATGATCGGAATGATAAACCCTACACATTTCATGACATGTTCATGCATATTGAGCCATTTCTCTAATAATTTGATAATTTATAAAGAATTGTGGTCACTAAGATAAATATGGGGTTGGTTCCAAATAATTGCACTAATTATTTGGCTCCCCATTTAATGTTGCTATTTTAATTTATATAATGATACCTTTGCATCAATTGGACATGTCATCATGTGTTTGCGCATTGCACCTTGTGATCGTGTGATTTATGTGTGCTTTGTATTTCTTTGGGTTACGATAGATTCCGGAGTCGAGGGTCTCTCTACTTACCCCGACGAGCAGTGCTTCACGCCCGGGCAGCAAGGCAAGAGATAACCTAACCTTCTTGGCATCTAGCATCCTATGATTTTATCAAATTATTTTATCCACCATAATATTGCATGCGGTTCAAATGTCTCTTTTGATCAAATTATAGAGAATCCTATGATTGCATGTTTTTCCCGAGCCAATCACATGTATCCCTACCTATGAACCATAGTGTTGATGTGTTGGCCGGATACAAATATAATTGTTGGTTATATGCTTAGCCATGCTTAGAAATGCTTAGTGAGATACTAGTTGTGTCCGTTATTACATTCCATAATTGTTGATGTTGTTGGAATGATTCGGGCATGGTGGATAATTGAGATGCTTAATTAAAATGCTAAGACGGCTTGGGTGAGTTGCCATCGGGGATGGTGTTTTGCCTCACTCTAGCCCCTAGGTGCGAGTTCTTGTCTCTAGACTCAAGATCGAGCGTGCTGCCATTGGTGGGTGTATGGGCGCCTCACTAACTGAATAACTTGTGCGGGCGTATCCAAGGGTCCTCTAGTTTGCTATTTCCATTTGCCGTGTGTGTGAGCGGAAAAAGAAATGATGAGGATGGTGGTGTTTAGGACGTGGCGATGGGGCAGGGGCTGAGGCTGGGTAAACTTGCCCTGTGGCCACAGATGACTCTTGGATAGTCTCACGCGAGGTAAAGGTTTAACCGCGCCTGCTTGCCGGCCTTCCCCGGAAGAGGGCCAACTAGGTGAGCCGGACGGTACCAATGGGTAAAATAGTACACCCCTGCAGGGATAATCTTTTCGAAAAGCCGTGTCCGCGGTTATGGACGACTTGGGAACGGATATACGAGACCATAGATAACATTTAACCTAATTGATATGGCAGCTAGAGGTTGCATAATCAACTTGAGATAAAGGTTCATTTCCTCGAGGGGAAGTCGAGGGAGTGCCTTTGTGTGAGATGAGTGGTGATGGTTGCAAGTAGGTTCGCCGAGAACCGAAGATGAAAATGTTACTATCTTAGCCCTTTATAAAAATATTCTGAGTAGACGAATGCCATGTGTCCTTTTATATTTCGGTTTATTAAAATTAGCTTTATGCAAAAGAAAGACATAAACAGCTTTAGAGCCTCCGTCAGTCATTGGGCCTATATCGCCCTACTAAACTTGCGAGTACATCGTACTCAGTCTCTCTTTGCTGCCTCTATGTATTTGTATTTCAGAGGAGGACGACACCGAGCAGCTAGGTGGTTTCTTCGTTGACGTCGACTACTAGTCTGGGGTTCCCAGGTGGCAGCTTGGGACCGTGGAACAAGCTGGCTGGGATGATGTTTGTTGTAGGCCTCTTAGGCCATATATTTGATTCTTGTTGTTAGACAACACTACCCGCTTCCGCTTGATAAATTGTTGGATCTGTGATCCTTTTGCTGTGTAATATTTGTATTCTTCTCGTTATATGAGTTGCTATATGTTTTGTGTCGTAGAGTCATGTTTTGTGCCAGTTCTGTTCCACAAGTCTCGATCTTTGTCTTATACATTGATGGTTGTGTCGGATTCATAGCCTCTCTGTATAATTCCGGGGTCGGGGCGTTACAGTCTTCCTCGTTCTCACCTTCCAGTCACACTCTTCATCCTCGCACATCACAACATATTGTTCTTTCTTGTTGGACTTGAAAACAATGTACTGCTGATGATGCCTAACGGTGTACTCCTGCAGCCATAGCTGCATGTCCAACAGACCCTTAAATTTTAGACCCGCATATATCAAAGGACGTGCCCTAGGTCGTCGGATTTCTCCCTTCCCATCCTGGATGATGGGTTTAGGCGGTTGGGGGCCATATTCCCGCAGGTTCGAGTCGGAAACGGCTAGGTGAGCCTCCCTAACATCTTTGAACTCATGAATGCTAGGATCTCTGCCCCATACCTTGAAGAAGGCACCTGTCTCCTTCTCCGACCACTTGGGCTCCTCACGATCCTCGTCAGAGTAAACCGCATAAGCCTACTCATAACCCTCGTCTTTGGGGTTGTGAACTTCAAAAACATATGGATCTCCATCAAGTTCAGATGATGCCACCTGAGGTACAAACGGTGGTGTTCGAATGTTGATTGGGGATGCAACAACAAACCCGTCACCCTCCAACCTTGCAACATTTAATTTGTCGTCAATGATCACTTCTCTAGTCAAAGCAGACGACACAACATGAGGTTCATGTCGTGTTGCAACCTTTACTTTCTCCTCCCTAAGCAACTCCACCTTAACTTCATGGTCAGCATTCTCATTCTCCCACAAGGGAGGCTGACTAGGACCCGCATCATGCTCACTAGGGTCATCATAGATTGTTTCAACAGCCGAGGGTTGCTTGTTCAACTCAAGGACAACTCCTGTTCTGGAACGACCGCTGATGTCTACCTTCACAACAAAGACGACAAGTGATTTGATTTGAGAGTTGTCAACAAGCTCTTTGTACAACTCCCACCCTTCATTGCCTCGGATAGGTATCATTTGAGTATAAGACCTAGAGCCACCGGCATCGTATCTTCCTTCCAAACTAACACCGACGCCTGACCAACCCAGCGCCGTTTCGACCTTTGCAACCACCTCACACAGACTAGGACTATGCGGGAAGAATAATACTTTAGTCGTCATATCCACAAACTCAACACCACAGCTAGAGGGCACAACACGGCCTCCGTGATGAACATGAAGAACCCTTGTGTACGCCATCTATAATTGGAACCAAAATATAGCTCCACTATTAGATATAAATTTATCCGAACAAAATCATATTCTACATTTTACATAAATATAGCTATTTCGATCGACGGGCAGTACCATTAACATTTGCAAATAATCTTTGCACTCAACAATTAACACATATAGACTTTTTTGAATTCGATTTGCAACCTATATAGGCTATACATTTGGGTATGTGAGAGGACGGTTTGGAACCAAGTATCAACTAACAATTAACAATTTTTTGCAAGATATCATCAACCATTAACCATTAACAATTTTTACCAAGCAAGTATCAACAAATTACACATATAGGGTATGGGAGAGACGGTTTATACCTGCAAATCCTCGGGGATGACGTCAACGGAGATGAAGCGGGACAGTGGGGAGACGGCGGCGGCGGCTGAGCTAGTCCGGCGCCATCTGCGGGGACGGAGTCAGCAGCGGGGAGACGGTGTAACATCCCAAGTAAATCCCCTTTTAATTTCTTGCTTGTTACTTTAATTTGTGCATCATCATGACATCATCTTAGGTTTGGTTGCATCTTGTGGTTTTGCAAAATAAAAGAAAACAAATAAAAATAAATTGTTCTTCATGTGTTATCACATGCAATACCAAATTTATAAATTGCAAAGAACAAAATAATTAAAACCAAAACTATTTTGGTCAAAGCAAATTAAAATGTTATTTCGAATTTGCTTTTTAACAAAATAAATTTGGTGGAAAACAAACCCTAGTTTATTAGTTTACTCCTTTTCTTCTTCTCTCTAATTTTCTGGAATAAGAAAAAGGTTTGCAAAACAGAAAAACTAAAACTGGGCCGAAGCCCATCTTCTCTATTTCTCTCCCTCTCTTCCTCTTCTTCTTGGCCCAGCCGGAGCAGCCCACCAGTCTCCCATCCCGGCAACGTCCTCCTCACCCACGTCGCTCTCACCCTTTTAGCGCCAGCGCCCCGCACCACTTTTCCGTCGCCGCTCGCCACCATGGAGCGCACCCACCTGCTCCGACTCCCTCCTATAAAGCCACCACCAGGGAGAGGCCTCCCTCCAACCCTAGCCCATCTTCCTCTCTTCCCTCACGCCGCCACCACATCTCTCTCTGCTCCTCTTGTCCCACCCGAGAGCGCCACACCTTTTAGCCAGAGGAGTTCCACGCCGTCGTCGCCATGGGGTAGCCGCGCCGGAGTCCGACGAACACGAGCAGGAGCACGACGACCACCAGATCCAGAAGGGTAGACCCAAGGACGGCCACCTTTTCTTCCTCTTCTTCGGCTACGCGCGGGAGCACTCCGTCGTCTACCTCCCGAGCCTGTCACCGCCGTCGTCCTGCTTCCCCTCCGACGCCGATCTCCGGCCTAGGGTGAGCACATCACCGCCGTCCTGGCCTCTCTCCCTCTCCCTCATGCTCTAGACGACGCCTTCGAGCGCACGTAGCCGGTAGCCGTAGGACGCTGTCGAGCACGCGCACGTCTGCGGGCACGAGCCACGGGCTCCTCTGTCCCAGACCACCTCACGGACGATCTCCTGCTCCTGCACGTTCTCGTTACCCACCGCACCACCTAGGCACCGCCCAGACGCCGCGCCGCCCTCCTATGGTCATCGCCGGACGCCTGTCCCTCCGCTGTCGCCGTCAGTTCCAAGTCCGAACTTTGGTTCAGATAATTCAGTTAACCTGCAGGACTAGCACATAGGCCTTCGAGTCCCTCTTCTGTCACCGATCCAAAGCTCAGCCCAGTGGTCACCGTTCCATGCGACCCAGATCGATCGCGGGATCGAGACCCTGATCCGGCGATTAAGTCACTGACAAGTGGGTCCTTGGGTCCCACCTATCATACTGATGGGTAGAAAATCCCCCGGTGTAAAAAAAATCTCAGATCCAGATCTAGATCCACCCCTATTGCAGTTCAACCCAGTTTTCGAAAATCCTCTTACAACTAGGTCCCTAACTATGTGTCATGTCCTGTTTTTCACATATTTAATTTTTGGCCTTTACAAATTGAAAAATTGCAATAAAAATATGTTTCCAAATCAGAAAAATGTAATCTGTTCAGATATAATTTTTTTTAATTTTCGGATTTTATTTAAATGGCTAAAATAAATAAATCTTTTGCTAATTAATTAATCTTGCAAAATTCATAACTTTTGTTTTACAATTCCAAAAATTATGAATTTTATATCAAATTAAAGCTAAAAATGCAATCTGTTTGAATCTAATTTTTCATGCATTTAATAAACAATTTAACTTTCGGGTCAAATAGAAAATCCATTAATCGAACTTTAAAAATGCCTTGATTGCATTAGATGTTTATATTATTGCAATAAGCCACTTTAGCTTTGCCTAATAAAATGTCTAGCACTTTAACTTGCTGCACAATTAACTTGCTCATGTCATCATCCTTGATTGAAGCATATGTATTGATTGTTTCCTTTGCTATGTTTGGGGTTAACCGTAGACGACGACGTTCCTGAGTACCCCGACACCTCCGAGGATCTAGCCAAGTACCAGGCTACTGAGCCAACAGGCAAGCAACCCCTCCCCAACTTTCTCATGTGATGCCTATTCCTGTCTTGCATGCTTTAGGACTTCCGTTCTGTTGTGTCTTACGATTCCTACTATAGGATGCTAGATGCCAATAAGGTTAGGTTATCTCTTGCCTTGCTACCGGGGCGTGTAGTACTGCTCGTCGGAATAGGCGAGGGAACCCTCGACTCCGGAATCTATCGATACCCAAAATAATAACAAGGAACAAATAATTAACACGAAGTCAAGGTGCAATGCACAATCACATGATGACATGACAAGTTTATGCATAGATATCACCATATAATTTAAATAGCAAAATTAAATGGAGATCCAAATAATTAGTGCAATTATTTGGAAGCAACCCCATATTTAACTTAATGACCACATTGTTCATACATTTATTAAATTACTCAAATTGTTTAAGTATGCATGAACATGACATGATTAAGTAGGTTTTGTTCTTCCGATCATTTTAGTACCTCATTTGCAATTTTCCGAGTACCGATGAATAAATAGTGAATTAAATAATTATTCGGATTTAATTCCTTTAATCAATTATAGAATAACATCATATGAAAATTTGTGATCATGATTTGATAATTATATGGTTTGAGAGCATTTGAAGTGCTGATCGCATTGATACTTTATTCACAATTTTTTGTTAATTAGGAGTATCTTCGTAGGCTTTCCATGGTGTTTGAGCCGGCTATATTTGAAGAGATGTATGCAGAGTTGTATGGATTGATGAATGTGAAGGGCAGGGCTTTCCTTGGCGAGCATTTGTCGCAGAAAATGTTGTGTTCACAAGCATTCGATGACGATAGGGTTCGGCACGGACACATGACAAGTAACATGGCCGAGATATTCAATAAAGTGCTAAAGGGTATCCGTGCACTACCGGTGACCGCCATAGCATCATTTACCTTTGACAAGTGCAATGAGTATTGGGTGACGAGGAGGGACGAGATAGAAGTCATTTGGAATGCAATTAAGAGCTGGCCTAAGACCGTGGAAGAAGAACTTGGTTATCAGGAAAGGAAGTCAGAAAACCAAACATGCATTTGTTTCGACAAGGAGGTGTGGAAGTACGAGGTTTCTGAAACAGGAGGTACCAACGCTGGTGGTGAGCAATATGGTGGCCGGAAATATGTTGTTGTCCTAGGCTCTCCATCTTGCACTTGCCAAATGCCATTGCAGATCCATCTACCGTGCTCCTATATAATAACAACGTCCCGTGCAAGGGGTCTTGACCCAATGAGCTTGTCTTGTTTATCCCGGTTCTACCGGATTGAAGCGGTTCGAGGCACATGGGCTGGTCGATTCGAGCCTTATCTAGACATGGCCCAATGGCCCGAGTACATCGGCCCAGTGTATTTACCAGATATCAAACTCATGGTTGACACAAAAAAAGGCCGACGGCAGACCAAGAGATTCAAGATTGTAATGCCCCGACCCCAGAACTATACAGTGGAACGTTGTGTAACCGGTCATGCTACACAACCGAGGGTTACTGGGTTTACCAATCCCAGGCCAAAACTCATTGGCAGGTGTGCTCGGAATGGATCATCGGCACACAACACCTCGATCATGCCATAAGCTCAGACATCGCTTCCATGTATAGTAAAGAGACCGAGACTTGTGGAACAAACTGGCCCATTGCAGACTCTACGACACAAAACTCACATAGCAACTCATATACGAGAAAGATACAAATATTACACATCAAAAGGTCACAGACCAACAATTCAACAAGCGGAAGCGAAGTAGTGTTGTCTAGTACAACAAGGTCCAAATATAGGGCCTAAGAGGCCTACACATAAATAAACCCAGCCAGCTTGCTCCATGGTTCCAAGCTGCCACCTGGGAACCCCGGACTACTAGTCGATGTCCACGTAGAACCCACCTAGCTGCTCAGTGTCGTCCTCCTCTGAAATACAAATATAAAGGCAGCAAGAGAGACTGAGTATGATGTACTCGCAAGTTTAGTAGGGCGATATAGGCCCAATGACTGACGGAGGCTCTAAAGCTGAATAATTTAGCTATTTTGCATGAAGCTAGATTTTCATTTATAAGATATAAAAAGACACAAGGCATCGTCTATTCAGAGTAATTTTCATAAAGGGGATAAGAGGGTAACATTTCCTCTTCGGTTCTCGGCGAACCTACTTGTAGCCAAACCACTCATCTCACACAAGGCACTCCCTCGAATCACCCTCGAGGAAATGAACCTTTATCACAAGTTGATTATGCAACCTTTAGCTGCCATATCAATTAGGTTAACGTTATCTATGAGCTAATCCGCCTTTCCCAAGAGTTTGTCCATAACCGTGGACACGGCTTTTCGAAAAGATTTACCCTGCAGGGGTGTACTATTTTACCCATTGGTACCGTCCGGCTCACCTGATTGACCCTCTTTCGGGGAAGGCCGGCGAGCGGGCGCGGTTAAACCTTTACCTCGCGTGAGACTATCCAAGAGTCATCTGTGGCCACAGGGCAAGTTTCCCCAGCCTATTTCAGCCCCTGCCCCATCGCCACGCCCTAAACACAAATCCTCATCAACATCATCTTTTCCACTCACACGCAAATGGAAAACCGAACTAGAGGACCCTTGGATACGCCCGCACAAGTTATTCAGTTAGTAAGGCGCCCATACACCCACCAATGGCAGCACACTCGGTTCTTGGTTCTAGCTAAAAGGACTTTCATCCTAGGCGGCAAGAATGAGGCAAAACACCATCCCTGATGGCAACTCATCCAAGCCTTTTAGCAATTTAATTTATCCACCCCAAGTAACCATCATGTCCGAACATTCCACCACCATTCATAATAATGGAATTAAATCACCGGACAAAAATATATCAGTTGACTAAGCATGGCTAAGCATAGATAACAACAATTGTATCTTTGTCTCCGGCCAACACATCAAACCTAGGGTTTATAGGAGGGGAACATGTGATGGTTCAGGGGATAAACATGCATTCATAGGATACTCTACATCTTGATCAAAAGAGACATTTGAATCGCATGCAATATTATGGTGGATAAAATAAGTTTGTAAAATAATTGGATGCTAGATGCCAAGAAGGTTAGGTTATCTCTTGCCTTGCTGCCGGGGCGTGTAGTACGGCTCGTCGGGGTTGATAGGGGAACCCTCGACTCCGGAATCTATCGATACCCAAAAATAATACAAAAGAACAAATAAATCACAAGAGGACAAGGTGCAATGCACAATCACATGATGACATGGCAAGTTGATGCAAAGATATCAACATTTATTTTATTTAACAAATTAAATGGAGTTCCAAATAATTAGGCAATTATTTGGAAAACACCCCATATTTAACTTAATGACCACATTACTTATAATTATTACATTATTAGAGAATTGGCTCAAATATGCATGAGCATGACATGAATGGACAGGGTTTGTTCTTCCGATCATTTTGGTACCTCATTTTAATTTTTCGGAGCACCGATGAATAAATAGCGAAATAAATAAATAATGGAATTAAATTCATTTAACAAGTTATGAATAACATCAAATACCTATTTGTGATCATGATGTAAGATTAGCATGGTTTAGTAGCATTTGACAAGTTGATCACATTGACATTTTATTCATAATTTTTGGATCAATATTTATCGAAATATGATTTTTCCCAATTTAGGTCTCATTTTTACCATTTTAGGAATTCTTAAAAGAAGATAAATTATTTATTCAAAAGGGCATGGCAATGTTCCCAAATGATAGGAAATGTTTTTCTGAGCAATTTCATATTTAACTTGCAATTTTTGGAACCTTATTTGAAAAGATATTAAAGTTTCAAATTGCCTTTTTAAACAAAAGGCAAAACAAAAAGCCAGACAGGCCGGCCTCAGGCCGGCCAGGCCGGGAGAAAGGTCGGGCACCAGCCCGAGCAGTCCGGCCTTTGGCCGGCCCAGGCTGGGCTGCCAGGCGGGGGCAGTGGCCGAACGGTCCGGGCCACAGCTGGCCCAGGCCGAGCGAGCAAGTCGGCCACCAGCCCGAGCCAATCGGCCTCAGGCCGGTCAGGCCGGGTCCTGGCCGGGGGGCACGGTGGCGGAGACGCGGCGGTGGCCGCCGGTTGATCGGCGGCGGGGAGAGGGCGCGGGAGAGGGCCAAGAGGGGGAGGGAAAACTCACCCTGAACTACAAGGGTGGTCGGCGGTGGCAAGAGAGGGGACGGGGACACCGGAATCGGGATCGTGAGTGGCGGCAGGGTCGGACGGTGTCGGGGACGCCGGCGTTGACCCAGCCGGTCCCGGCTCGATCCCTTGGCCTGGGAGGACGAGAAGGACGCGGGAAAACTTTCTGTTGGCGGCGATCTGCGCGGGGCGCACCTAAACGTCGGCGGCACGCTCGGCAAGCACGGCGGCGGTGGAGGAGCTCGGAGAAGCGAAAGAGAGAGAAAGACGACGAGCAAGGGGAGGAAAATGGGAGCAGCCAAGGGGGCGTCGTCCACGCGCGTCTTGGTCCACCAGGGGGAGCAGGTGGGGCGCGGGGCAGGGCGGCATGGCGCCAGTGCCGTCGGCCACGGTGGAGGAGAGAGGGAAGGAAATATTTCGTGAAAAACCCCTGCCAAATTTTAAATAAATTGCAAAGAGGTCCTTAGCAGATTTTAGTAATTTAATTGAGGCAACAGGACATTTTTATAAATTTCAGAAAAATTCATATAAGCTATAATTAACCTTTAGAACCTCCACAAATATTGGTGGTCCAAGATAAAATGTTTTGGGCAACATTTGTTCATAGGGTTTAGATATGGTCATTTTTGATAAATTGCAAAAAGCATTTAATTGGAGCAATTAACCATTTCCAAAAATAGTGAATTTAATCATGGAGGCTCTAACAATAACATTGAAGCACTCCGTGATTTTAGTTTAATTTTTGGGAATGTTTAACTTGGTTTAAAAAAATAGGAAAGGAATTTAGCCAATTTGAATTCTCATATTTATTTCTCATTTGGCAATAAGTAGAAATTGAGAATTGGTTTCCAAAAGTAAACTTGGAACTTCCTAAACCATTTGGAAGTCCAAGAATGATTTGGTTTGCTAAGTTGAGCATTGTCATTGGTTTGGATGTTGGGAAGTTTGCCTCCCCATTTCAATTTGTTTCCAAGTGAAAATTAGAAATGGCAATTGCATATGGATGCTATGATGCAAACATGGAAACAAAAAGTGGAAAAATTCTTCGTATTTTTCATTACCAAGCTGGGGCTGTTACAAAGATGGACATGGACCGCGCACAGGGGGTACACCGTTCAAGAGACCGCGTGCAAATGATTATTTCATAGTGGACCCCATCAAGAACCGTTGTTCGGCATGCGGCGAGGAAGGTCACAAGAACACGAAAAGGTTGAGTTGCGAGGACAGAAAAAAGAGAATAGCCGCCGAAGAGGCAGCGACGGTAGCAGCTGCCACCGCTGCCGCTAGAAACCCTTCGTCAAGTGTACGTGGAAGAGGTAGTAAGCGTCCACGAGGAACTAGACATTATAAAGGTGCTAGGCGCTGTCCTGATGTAATTGGGAAGCTAGGTGAAGCACTACAATGCTAGGTTATAATTACTTATTATCCATTAGACATTTAATTGATCTTAGCATATTACTTAGTATTCGAATATTACTCACTTTGGCATGTCACTTTTAGTTGCAGAATGGAGGGTTAGCACCACCACCTTCGTGAGGATGTGTACGAGAAGAAACACCGAGGTCTGGAGATGTTCATTGGCGTGGAGGTATGGACATATTTTTTGTTTAGTCAATTTCTTTGGTTGCTAAGTGATTACTAATTTGTATGTTATGTTGTCTTTTGTAGGAACTAAAGCACCTACGTATACGTGCCCATAAGGTGAAGCATGATGTAATGCATTATTCAGATAGGTACACACAGTACATTCGGAGGGTAAATCTGCTTTCGTTTGTGACCATGGATAGGTGCGGGATACCTACCTACAATAGTTGCGCCCTCACGGCACTAGTTGACAGGTGGCATGTGGAGACCCACACTTTCCACCTTCCATGTGGAGAGATAACCCTCACTCTAGAGGACATGGCCATGATCAGCGGTTTGCCTCTCCATGGGAAGCCAGTGACTGGAAAGATAGAGCCACATAAGTTCAGAGACATGGTTGAGGAGCTTCTTGGAGAAAGACCATCCGAGAAAGTGGAAGGGAAAAAGGGTGGCAAGACAGGTGGGTTGAAGACCACTTGGTTGGAAACCAAGTTTGGAACTCTTCCGGATGGCGCTGACGAGATCACCGTACAGAGGTTATATCTCCTTCCTTTGTTTTACCCACCTTTATTTATGTCATCTTTTTTGCATTCTCCGTACTTATTCTAGTGATCTTTTGACAGGTATGCTCGGGCATATGTGGTGTATATGTTTGGGAAAGTGCTCTTTCCAGACTCCGGGGGTAGCGACGTGTCTTGGATGTTTTTACCTCTACACCGTGACTGGGACGAGGCCGGGAGGTATAGCTGGGGCTCGGCAGGGTTAGCTTACTTGTACCGGCAGCTGGATGAGGCGTGCAGAAGGAGCTCAAATAATGCAAACATGGGAGGTTGTGTGCTTGTGTTACAGGTATGGATGTGGGAGAGACTTCCTGTTGGCCGTCCCCCTAAGAAGGCACTTCGTGCTTGGGAACATACTGATCCGGCCATGGCACCCACTGTTGCGCACAAGTATGACAATTGTTCGACCAATTGGGGACCCTCCGAGAATCTGTATATGCAATACACTGACGAGATGGACTCTTTGCTGTCCAGCCATGTGAGTTCATACCTATTTACTTATCTTTGCTTGTACGAGGGATCGCCGAAGCTCAAACGGCTCTCGAAGTACCATAGGGAAGCAAACATGCCGATTCCACCCTTCGTGCATGTCTACAGGTTCACATATCCAACTTTTTACTTATATTGTTGTTAGTTATATTGTTGTGAACGGCCCTCCTAGTATCTAATGTTCTATATCTCTTTACATTATTTGTATGCTTAATAACTTGCTGTGGTTGCTTGTGAATCTTTCTGTTTATGCAGAAACTGATGAATCGGTCCCGTAAGTTGGTCAATAGGCTTGCATGCCGAGATCCTACCGAAGACATGGATGAGATTCAACCCACCCCTCAAAATTCGGCGTCATCAAACGAGTGGGACGTACAAGTGGAGGATATTTGGGATGACTAGACGTTGTTGTCGCAGGCAAGGGGTACACCAGAGGCAAGTCAGAGCAGCCCAGACCCGAGTCAACAAGCGGAAACGAGCCAACCATCGAGAAAGAAGCGCGACCCCCGCCAGCCCATTGATACTAGTCGACCAGCTCCACGTAGGGGATCTCGGAGGCGCAAGCCCCCCCCCCCCTGTGCCAACCCCTGGAACAGATGCGTTAGGGAAAAGAAAGGGCCGCAAATGATGTGCTGCTACCTCCGTTGTTCATTCGAGTATTATCTATGTGTGAGACTGTGGTTTGTATGTGTGAGACTATGTGGTTAGTGCCGGATACACTATGTGGTTTCTATGTGTGAGACTCTGTGAGTACTTTCGATGTGTGAGACTATGTGCTTTCATGCTTTGTGCAAACTATGTGATGAGTTGATGGATTTGTTTAATTTGATGTGAATTATATATGTGACATTTCTCAATTTGATTGCAAAAAAGCAGAAAAGATGCTGCCAAACTTAGTTGAAATTCCACATGTCGGCGCCACTGCGGGTGGCGCTCCACCAGATTCTGGAGTGAAAGGGTGTCGGTGCTATTCGAAACAGAGCCGACATGAAGGCGGTCGGCACCACTAGCTGTGGCGCCGAACACTGGGAGTTTCTTTTTTGTGGAACCAGAGAGTTCCAGAGAGGGAGCAAAAACGTCCCAGGGTTCGGCGCCATGGCCAGTGGCGCCGACACCCTTCGGGTTGGCTCTGTCCGCAAGCGCCGACATGAAGGCCGTCGGCGCCACTAGCTATGGTGCCGACCCTTGGGACTTAGCAAAATGTTGGAACGAGAGAGTTCCAGAGAGCAACGAAAAAGTCCCAGGGTTCGGCGCCACTGGAAGTTGCACCGACCCCCTTCAGTTCGGCTCCATCTCCCTGGCGCCGACATGCCATAGGGTTCGTCCCCCTCGACGCCCAGTTTTCGGCGCCAACGTGTACTGGCGCCGACCTGAAGGACGTCGGCTGCATCTACGCTGGCGCCGACCCCTGGGACTTAACAAAATGTTGGAACCAGAGAGTTCCAGAGAGCAACGAAAAAAGTCCTAGTGTTCAGCACCACTGGTACCGGCGCCGACTCCCTTCAGTTCGGCTCCATCTCCCCTGGCGCCGACATACCATACGGTTCGTTCCCCTCGGACGCCCAGTTTTTGGCGCCAACGTGTACTGGCACTGACGTGAAGGACGTCGGCTCCATCTACGCTGGCGCCAACCCCTGGGACTTAGCAAAATGTTGGAACCAGAGAGCAATGAAAAAAGTCCCAGTGTTCGGCGCCACTGGCACTGGCGCCGACTCCCTTCAGTTCGGCTCCATCTCCCCTGGCGCCGACATGCCGTAGGATTCGTCCCAGTGCCTCTTCTGAATCATTGAGACACTCCATATGAAAAAAGCAATGCTACCTTTAGCAGATGATGTGGACAACACCATGCTGAACTTATTAGCTTTTGCAGATGATGTTGACAATACCGTGCTCCCTGATGGGGGAATACCCAACCGGGTAGGCCCAGACGTGCGGGTTGGACCACAAGAGCCGGGTGGCCCAGCAGCCCACTTGGGGGATCATATCAGGGGAAGGCCAAGCCCGCAACCCAGTGGGCCAAATCTACTTAGACCCGGGCTCGGTAGAAGACGGCGGTGGAGATGAAGAGTGTACTCCAAGTAACCTAGCTTCATCGACAGTCGTAGGATAGGCTCCAAACCGACCCGGATGCATCTTGTAAACCCTAGCCGACTCAGTATATAAGCGCAGCTAGGGGTAAACCCTAGGACACGCCTTTTCCACATCCTAAACACTCTGCGCCGGAGTCGATCTACGCTCTTGCGCAACCCGCCATTGGCACACCTTGTACACCCCATCAATCCAATACAATATAGCAGGAGTAGGTCTTTACCTCCCAAAGTGGGGCCGAGCCTGGGTAAAATCGTGTGTGTCGAACCCCTCGTGATTCCTATGTCGCCTTGCTCCACGCGTTCAAGTCACTCGATGGCATGTAACATCCCAGAATTAATATGAGTATTATTAGTTCCAAAAATGTGGGCCAACAAAAATTTTTATTATCTTATGTGTGTTTGCTTGCATTTTGTTGCTTGATGTGTGTGATTGCTAAGCAAAGGTGTGACTAAAAAGAAAAGAAGTGAAAGCAACCCCACCACATGAAATAATGGGACAAGTGCCACACAACTTTCTCTAAATGAGAAATAAATATTTTCTTTTAAATCAAAAACCAGTGGGGTGACATAGTGCTCACTCCCACTTAGCTCTAATAACTTTTCCCTCTTCAAAATATATTTTCAAAATTCCAAAATATAAAATTCTATTTCTCTCTTTATTCATCTTTAACCACAAAATGTGCTATGATGCACCTATCAAAAAAATACCATCATAGCACCACAAATCATTATTAATATGTATGGAACCAGTGGTGGAAACCATTTTCAAAAATTCGAAATTAAATTTTGTTGAGGCAATTGGTCGAACAGGTGGCATGCACCACCCTGTTCTTCCCCAAACCCGATGAACTGAGGATCAAATCCACGGATTCGGTCGCTTGTTCGTCGATTCCTTGCACCACACCATCTCTCCCCATCCCACAAACCTGACCAGTATCTCAATTGCACGCGGGAAGCACCCAATCCGTCGCATTGATCGCCGTTCGCCATCGCCAGGGAGCACGGCTCCTGTGGCCATGCCGCCGTGCCACCCCGTGGAGGAAACCGTCCCCCACCGGCCACCTAGCCCTAGCGCCACTCCCTACCACCCTCCTGCCCCCTCTCGCGCCCGCACCGCGCCCAGCAGCAACCCTAAACCGCCGGGAACGCGCCGCCCGTGCGCCGCCCAAACGCTCCCGAGGCCGTCCCCCACGTCGGGCACCCGCAGCTCGCCTCCACGCCACCCCCCTTGCTCCTCAGTAGCCCAACACCGTAGCCGGCCTCGCGCCAACCCTACGGACACGCTCGGCCGTCCCCTGCACCACCCCTGCACCCCGTCCACCGTGTGCCGGAGCTCGGCTATTTAACCGAGCCGCCCCGAGCACAAATTCGTCCGCACCACACCACCCCACCTCGCCACCCTACTCCCCTCCATTCCACCCTCTCTCGTGCACCGCCTGGAGGGCGGAATCGCTGCCGGAGAGCTGCTTGCCGCCCTGCGTCGTCCTCGGAGCGCCGCCACTGCCGAGGAGGTCGACGACCAATCCGTGGCCGTGCGGCCACTCCCTCTCTCTCTTTTCTTTCCCTAACCTCTGTCGTGCACCACCGCCGCCTCACGCCCACTCCCTCGCCGTTTTGTGCACAGGGTCACCGCCAGGAGCTCGCCGTCGCCGCCCTGTGTCCGTGAAGGCCGTATCGCCGTCGCCGACGAACCCGGCCGTCCTAGCACCTCCAACTCCGTCCACAACCGTCCCCGAGCCTCCGCCGCCGATTCCCGCCGTCGCCGCCGTCACCCGAGCCCTAGGTGAGCCGCTAACCACCGCCCCATCGCCGGCAGCGCGGTGGCGCCGCCAGTTTTTGGTCGCCACCGTTGCTTTGAACGTGGGCCGTTGGATCTAGATCCAACGGCAAGATACCGATTCGATTAGTTTCTGAAAACTGCTAAGTCTGGAAATGACAGTAGAGATTAGCCCACTTTGCAATTAAATTGTGAGAAATCTACTGCACCAAAAATTATGAATTTGATATGGTTGGAAAGAGATCGATTCATAGATTCATCTGCAAGTCTTGTATGTCCAAAATGTTTAGTCTAGCATCCTCGAATAAATGGACAAAGTAGCTATGTTCTATCTGTTTCAGAAAAGTTTCCGAAACAGATATTTAGTTCTGTTTTTAGCTGTTGATCTTAATTCACCTAATTTTATTTAGGAGTATTCCTGGGAATGACATGTTAGTATAGTTAGCATACTGTCATGAGCAAGTAGTTTGAACCCTGAATTAAAATCTGGCTAAAAGATTTAAATTGGACAATATAGCTAATCAGTTAGCTCAACACTGCAATAACAGAACATAGCCCACTTCCCATGCAAATTGCTATTGAACCAGAGGCCTAAAAATAGCAAACTAAAATCTTGTAGCTAGAACAACATGTAATCTTCACATTGATGCAGGCCATGATCATTAAGAGTAATTCCCTGATTTAAAATGAAAATGCCAAATGTGCTAATTGATAAACTTAAAATAGGTAAATTTCTCTGTCAGAAATTTGATTAGAACTTTGAAAAGGAATATCTTGAGATCTAGGAATCTAAAAATAGCAAATGAAAATGTTCTGGAAAGCTTATGAAATTATCTAACTAACTAAAGTGGTTTCACCCCATTTAGGTTATTAAATAAATAATGATAATCAAAATGCCACAGAAAGTATAAAACCTAAACTTGTTTGTTTCTGATACTCTACTAATCCAAATGAGGTCAAACCAATTTTGTTAGCTCACATTTAAGCAATACTAGTTACCCCTAAAAGGATTTAATTTTTTAATACAATTAACTTGAGTTGTAGCAAAAACAAGAAAACCAACATTCTGGATTAAAACATTTATACAGGGAGTTTAATAACTCAAATTGAAATAAATCCAATTGGGTTGTTTCCTATAAATCAGTGGCTATCTGTAGAATTTTAATTCATATTTTTGGGACCAACAGAACTCAAGTTATGCAATTAAACATGAAACCCTAGTTTCTGCCATAATTGTGATGCAAATGAATAATGGTTAATGAAGTCAATTTGAAACCAAATTGTGTTATCTTGTGTGTTCAGTAGCTAATTGTGATGTTATGTTGCTTGTGATGTGATGTTTGCTTGTCTAGTTTAGTGATTGTTTGCTTGTATTGTTTGTTTATCGATTAGACGTGAACGTTGCCGGAGACTACGAGGAAGGAGATTACTTCGAGCAGCAGGAACCCGAGCACTTTGTTGAGCAAGGCAAGCTACTTCGCTGAGCTTGCATTTACATACCTCTAATTTAATCACATGCAAGTTCCTAAAGTAGTGGTATTGATTTTCTGAAAAGCCTTTTCACCAAGGATATGAAAACTGCTTTATCACCCTATGGAGAATGTAGAGTAGATACTTAAGACTATAGGATGGGAAACATATGATTTATTCCAAACTCCTTTTTAAAGTACCTAGTTGATGAGAAAATGCCGAATTGTCGGTGTTGAAGTGGAGAAATGATAAATGGTGTTGTTTAGAGAAAATGCACATTGTGTCCTAGTACTTACGTCGACCAGCCGATAATCTGTGCGACCACATCTACCCAAATATGGGAACGGGCGTAGTCATATAGTTTGCTCGTGTTAGTACTGGATACCTCATCGACGGAGACGACTCCGTTATGCATGAGGGGATGGTCATGGCGACCTACCCCCTGACCTGGGTCCCGGCAATCTGAGGGATTGAGGGATTGAAGGGCTTCGTGCTCGCCGGGCAAAACTACGAGTCCTTACATCTAGGTTCCTCGACGGAGGATCCTGTACTAGGTGTTGAAGGAATGGTGAATTCGTACGGGCAGGGTCCTATACTAGCATGAGCAAAGGACAGGCTATGGTCGGTGGCTCAACTTCGCATACACCTTGTATGGCGGGACGTGGCAGACACGATGAGCCACCGGATGGGTGTGGGAAAAGCGTGCTACCTCTGCAGAGGGTAAAACTATTCGAATAGCCGAGTCCTCGGATATGGACAGTTGGGAGGCCCTACTAGACCATGTGCAAAAGTTTTTGATAAAATGTGCAAGATTGGAAAAATAAGGAAATAATGTTACCCAACTATACCAAATGGAGTGGTATGAGTTGTGGAGGTACAAAGTGACCATGATGAGTCGTGGTCGGGAAAGAGGAGGAGTTTTGGATAAATAATAAAATTGTAATTCTCTCTAAAGGTAGTAGTAAATCTCTTCTTATCTTTTTCAACAAAGATATAGAGATAGAGTAATAACTAAAAGTGCTGTAGAAAACAACTTAAACTGCTGCATACTCAGTAGAGGAGTGGCTTGCGAGTACAAATTGTACTCATACTGGTTTCGTCCCTGGCTATTGTCTTAGCCAGATCCCGAGGAAAACTACGCTGAAGCGGAGTATGGAGACTTCTATGCGAACTAGGGATCTTCGTGAGTCAACTGCCTGTCGGTCGTCGCTAGGACGCGTTGGACTCCTACTACGTAGCTTCCGCTGAATGCTTTTGATTTGGCCCTTGAAGGCACCTATGTAAGACTTGGTCTAAGTGACCTACTATGTAAGACTTTAATGCGGTACTGAAATGGATGTAAACTTTGGTATCCAATTCGGATTATGGGCAACGACAGACTGATCATGGGATCGTTGTGTGAACCATAATCGGGTATTTCGGACAGCTAGTCCGGGGTCCCCACAGAGTTGGTATCAGAGCGCATCTTGACCATAGGAGACCTTAGTTAGCATGGCCGTTAGATAGGAGTTACAAAAGTAATTTCTAAAACAAAGGAGTGAAAATATTTTCGAAAACTTCTTATCTCCCAACCCTCTCATATTTGCGAAATTCTATTCACTAATATTACAAATTCTTCGGTATCCTTAAAATTTTACGCACTCATAATTTCACAAAGTTTAAAATTTTGACTCACTTGTTGCCTCACGTAAGAATTCAAAATTTTGCGCCCAAGTCACCTAACTAACTTAAAATTTGGCTTAAAATTTGTAGATGGCGCTACACTTCACCGAGTTTCTGCAAGTTAAGGAGAAGGGCAACCTCATGTTCGAGAAAGACCTGTACAAGTTGAGCGACATCTTGGGTCACCCAGCTCCTGAGTTCCGTGGAGCGCAGGTTGATGCCCACGACAAGGACAACCTGTGTTGGCTCATCGAGTCGTCTGTCCGGGGGAACATCAAGTCCTCCCATTCCAGGACACTGTCTTTCACCACGATGGACGCCAGTTGGGACGATGGACTGTGTCGTGCCATGCAGAGGTTGCTGGCCCGACTTTGTGAGGAGCACAAGGAGGAGTTAGTGAACTCGCCTTTCAGGTTTTACGGGAGGCGTGACACCGAGGGACGTCCTACTTCCACTGTTCGCCACCCTACCTTTGGTGAGCACCTTGTGGATATGGAGGTCTTACTTTACCGTACCCAGGAGGACCTACGCAGCTTGAGGTACCGGTCCCACTTTGAGCGCAGCGCGCTCAAGGCGAGCCGTGACCGAGTTGCGCACCTGCAGCAGGACAAGGCCAACCTTCACCAGAAGGGGATCCACCTGAAGAAGACCATCGCCAAGCTTCGCAAGAGAGTGGCGGAGCAGGACGAGATGATAGAGGACCTTGAGCGTCGAGCCGATGAGATGGAGGAGGAGGGCGAGGATCTCCGCAAGGAGAACAACACCTTCATTAGTGATGAGGAGGATTACTTGGAGGAGATGGACTACGAGGAGGATGACGACGAGGAGGAGATCGTCGACGACGAGGAGGAGCCGACTGAGCCCCTTCTTGACGAGGACGAGGAGGACCCAGAGGAGCGTGCCTTCGAGTCCGACACTGACGACGTTGTGCCGAGTGTTCCACCACAGTAGTTGGATCACTTTGCCGTTCTCGAGTTATCGTAGGGATTAGGACCACCCAGTTGTAGTCGCTTTTGAGTAGTGTAATGGTTCCTATGAAACCATATGCTTGTAGCAACTATGTATGATGTGTGGAGCTATGTTGTGATGCTTTTGTTTGATATTGTTGTGTGCTTTGAAGTTTTCAAAAGTTGCAAAGTCTTTTAGAAAAGCTTCTAAGTAGTAAAGACCCCTTACCCCAACCATTCATTTGTTACCCAAGGATTTGTGTCCAAGGGAGGTTTAGTCGGGAGTCTTTTACCCAAACCCATGTTGATACAAACCCCAGGCTTGTTAGCCACGACCAACCAGATGTGTCCCGAAACCTTCATAGAGATTGGAGGAGAAAGGTTTGCAGCCAACCTAATCATTTTAGGCACCCAAGGCATAGATGTGATCCTTGGAATGGATTGGTTAGCCAAGTATCACGGCCAAATTGATTGTGCCAGAAGAGCCGTTACCCTCACTTCTGATAATGGAGTTGAAGTGAAGTATGTATCTGAGACCAGCCAAACCAGACCAGGATGCCATGAGGGCATAGCTCGACCCACCCTTGATGAGATCCGTGTTGTTCACCTATTCCGAGATGTTTTTCCGGAAGAATTGCCTGGTATGCCGCCAGACGGGGATATTGAGTTCGTGATTGAACTTATCCCTGGAACCTCTCCTATATCCCAGAGACCCTACCGGATGAATCCGGAAGAATTAGTGGAGCTGAAAAAGCAGTTGGCTGATATGCTCAGCAAAGGTCTTATTCGCCCAAGCGCTTCACCTTGGGAATCACCTATCATTTTTGTGGACAAGAGAGACGGTACCACACGACTGTGTGTGGATTATCGTAAGCTTAATGAGGTGACCATCAAAAACAAGTATCCTCTTCCCAAGATCGAGGATCTGTTCGATCAAATGAACGGAGCCCGAGTCTTTTCAAAGATCGATCTACGGACAGGATATCACCAGTTGAAAATCCGAGAATCAGACATTCCCAAGAGTGCCTTCACTACCCGTTACGGATTGTTTGAGTGCACCGTAATGTCCTTTGGTCTGACCAATGCCCCAGCCTATTTCATGAACCTGATGAACAAGATCTTCATGGAGTACCTCGACAAGTTCGTGGTAGTCTTCATTGACGATATTCTTGTTTATTCCAAAACCGAAGAGGAGCATGCTGTTCACCTACGCCTAGTTTTGGAGACACTCCGAGAGCACCAACTTTATGCCAAGCTTAGCAAGTGTGAGTTTTGGCTTAAGGAGGTGGCATTTCTCGGACATGTCATATCTGCCGGAGGAATTTCTGTTGACCCGGAGAAGATTAAAGCCATTCTTGATTGGAAGACCCCTACCAGTGTGACCGAGATTCGTAGCTTTCTCGGACTAGCGGGTTATTACCGCAAGTTCGTTGAAGGATTTTCTCGGATAGCCAAAGCCATAACCCAATTATTGAGGAAGGATCAGAAATTTGAATGGACCCAGAAGTGTGAAGATAGTTTCCAGGAGTTGAAGAAGAAGTTAACCACAGCCCCAGTCCTAGTAATGCCAGACGTCACCAAGAGTTTTGATGTGTATTGCGATGCATCACGTCTTGGACTTGGTTGCGTTCTGATGCAAGAAGGCAAAGTGGTGTCGTATCTGTCTCGACAGTTGCGACCGCATGAAGAGAATTACCCAACCCATGACCTGGAATTAGCAGCCGTTGTTTTTGCTCTTAAAACATGGCGTTCCTATCTTGTAGGACATCGCTGTGAGGTCTATACAGATCATAAGAGTTTGAAGTATATCTTTACCCAGAAAGAGTTGAACCTGCGACAGAGGAGATGGATGGAGCTGATAAAGGATTACGATGTTGGAATCCATTATCACCCGGGAAAGGCTAATGTTGTTGCCGATGCCCTTAGTCGCAAGCCCTGTACCCTGAATGCCTTGATTCGAGTCGAACAACCAACCTTGTTCAAGGAGTTTGAAGATTTTGGACTCGAACTCGTTAGCCATGGGTATCTCGCCAATATTGAGTTAGCCCCAACCCTAATGGATCAAATCAAAGAAGCCCAGAGAGGTCATGAGAGCATCGAAGGGATTAAAAAGAAAATGTCTCTCGACAAAGCCCCTGGTTTTGCCGAAGACGCTAAAGGAGTGTTGAGATTCAATGGTCGTATTTGTGTGCCCAACAATAGTGAACTAAAGGAGTTGATCCTGAAGGAAGCCCATGAAACCCCCTACTCAATCCACCCCGGAGGAACTAAAATGTACCAAGACCTTCGAGGAAGATTTTGGTGGCATGGAATGAAACGAGAGATTGGTTCTTTCGTAGCCAAGTGTGATATCTGTCAGCGAGTCAAAGCTGAACATCAGCGACCCGCCGGATTGCTTCAACCCTTGAAAATTCCTGAATGGAAATGGGACGAGATTGGAATGGACTTCATTACCTGGACTGCCGAGGTCCAACCGAGGTCATGATTCAATCTGGGTCGTCGTTGACCGACTGACCAAAGTTGCTCATTTTATTCCGGTCAAGACCACCTATCGTGGAGACCAGTTAGCAGACCTATACATGTCCAGAATAGTAAGCCTGCATGGAGTACCCAAGAAGATTGTGTCTGATAGAGGCACGCAATTCACCCCGAGATTCTGGAAAGCACTTCACGAGGCCCTCGGAACCAAGTTAACCTTTAGCACAGCTTATCATCCCCAGACTGATGGCCAAACCGAGAGAGTGAACCAGATTTTGGAGGACATGCTTCGTGCGTGTGTTCTATCTTATGGTTCCAAGTGGGAAGATTGTCTCCCATTTGCAGAGTTCTCCTACAACAATAGTTACCAGTCTAGTTTGCAAATGGCCCCGTTTGAAGCACTGTATGGCAGGAAGTGTCGTACACCCCTGAATTGGTCCGACACTGGAGAAGGTAAATTATTCGGACCCGACACCCTTCGTGAAGCCGAAGAGCAAGTCCAGCTTATTCGCGAGCGTCTCAAAACTGCCCAATCCCGCCAGAAGAGTTATGCCGATCCTAAGCGCCGTGACCTCACTTTTGACATCAGAGATTTTGTGTATCTCCGAGTGACACCTCTTAAGGGAATGCAACGTTTCCATGTCAAAGGAAAGTTAGCACCAAGGTATATTGGAACCTTCAAGATCATTAGCCGCCGAGGAGAAGTATCCTATCAGCTAGAGTTACCACCGGAGCTGTCTGAATTTCATGATGTCTTCCACATTTCACTACTGCGGAAGTGTCTTGAAGTTCCTGACCAGCCGGATGTTTTCAAGCACATTGATCACCACTCCATCGACCTGAACAACGACCTGACCTATCGTGATAGACCCCTTAAGATTCTCGAAGAAGATGTTCGTCTTACCCGGAGGCGTGTGATCAAGTTCTACAAGGTCCAGTGGACTAACCACTCTGAAGAAGAAGCAACCTGGGAACGTGAGGATTATCTTAGACGCGAATTCCCAGACTTCCTTAGCTCCTAAGCCTAGCAAATCTCGGGACGAGATTTATTTTAAGGGGGGGAGGATTTGTAACATCCCAGAATTAACATGAGTATTATTAATTCCAAAAATGTGGGCCAACAAATTTTTTTATTATCTTATGTGTGTTTGCTTGCATTTTGTTGCTTGATGTGTGTGATTGCTAAGCAAAGGTGTGACTAAAAAGAAAAGAAGTGAAAGCAACCCCACCACATGAAATAATGGGACAAGTGCCACACAACTTTCTCTAAATGAGAAATAAATATTTTCTTTTAAATCAAAAACCAGTGAGGTGACATAGTGCTCACTCCCACTTAGCTCTAATAACTTTTCCCTCTTCAAAATATATTTTCAAAATTCCAAAATATAAAATTCTATTTCTCTCTTTATTCATCTTTAACCACAAAATGTGCTATGATGCACCTATCAAAAAAATACCATCATAGCACCACAAATCATTATTAATATGTATGGAACCAGTGGTGGAAACCATTTTCAAAAATTCGAAATTAAATTTTGTTGAGGCAATTGGTCGAACAGGTGGCATGCACCACCCTGTTCTTCCCCAAACCCGATGAACTGAGGATCAAATCCACGGATTCGGTCGCTTGTTCGTCGATTCCTTGCACCACACCATCTCTCCCCATCCCACAAACCCGCCCAGCATCTCAATTGCACGCGGGAAGCCATCGCCAGGGATCACGGCTCCTGTGGCCATGCCGCCGTGCCACCCCGTGGAGGAAACCGTCCCCCACCGGCCACCTAGCCCTAGCGCCACCCCCTACCACCCTCCTGCCCCCTCTCGCGCCCGCACCGCGCCCAGCAGCAACCCTAAACCGCCGGGAACGCGCCGCCCGTGCGTGCCCGTGCGCCGCCCAAACGCTCCCGAGGCCGTCCCCCACGTCGAGCACCCGCAGCTCACCTCCACGCCACCCCCCTTGCTCCTTAGTAGCCCAACACCGTAGCCGGCCTCGCGCCAACCCTACGGACACGCTCGGCCGTCCCCTGCACCACCCCTGCACCCCGTCCACCGTGTGCCGGAGCTCGGCTATTTAACCGAGCCGCCCCGAGCACAAATTCGTCCGCACCACACCACCCCACCTCGCCACCCTACTCCCCTCCATTCCACCCTCTCTCGTGCACCGCCTGGAGGGCGGAATCGCTGCCGGAGAGCTGCTGCCGCCCTGCGTCGTCCTCGGAGCGCCGCCACTGCCGAGGAGGTCGACGACCAATCCGTGGCCGTGCGGCCACTCCCTCTCTCTCTTTTCTTTCCCTAACCTCTGTCGTGCACCACCGCCGCCTCACGCCCACTCCCTCGCCGTTTTGTGCACAGGGTCGCCGCCAGGAGCTCGCCGTCGCCGCCCTGTGTCCGTGAAGGCCGTATCGCCGTCGCCGACGAACCCGGCCGTCCTAGCACCTCCAACTCCGTCCACAACCGTCCCCGAGCCTCCGCCGCCGATTCCCGCCGTCGCCGCCGTCACCCGAGCCCTAGGTGAGCCGCTAACCACCGCCCCATCGCCGGCAGCGCGGTGGCGCCGCCAGTTTTTGGTCGCCACCGTTGCTTTGAACGTGGGCCGTTGGATCTAGATCCAACGGCAAGATACCGATTCGATTAGTTTCTGAAAACTGCTAGTCTGGAAATGACAGTAGAGATTAGCCCACTTTGCAATTAAATTGTGAGAAATCTACTGCACCAAAAATTATGAATTTGATATGGTTGGAAAGAGCTCGATTCATAGATTCATCTGCAAGTCTTGTATGTCCAAAATGTTTAGTCTAGCATCCTCGAATAAATGGACAAAGTAGCTATGTTCTATCTGTTTCAGAAAAGTTTCTGAAACAGATATTTAGTTCTGTTTTTAGCTGTTGATCTTAATTCACCTAATTTTATTTAGGAGTATTCCTGGGAATGACATGTTAGTATAGTTAGCATACTGTCATGAGCAAGTAGTTTGAACCCTGAATTAAAATCTGGCTAAAAGATTTAAATTGGACAATATAGCTAATCAGTTAGCTCAACACTGCAATAACAGAACATAGCCCACTTCCCATGCAAATTGCTATTGAACCAGAGGCCTAAAAATAGCAAACTAAAATCTTGTAGCTAGAACAACATGTAATCTTCACATTGATGCAGGCCATGATCATTAAGAGTAATTCCCTGATTTAAAATGAAAATGCCAAATGTGCTAATTGATAAACTTAAAATAGGTAAATTTCTCTGTCAGAAATTTGATTAGAACTTTGAAAAGGAATATCTTGAGATCTAGGAATCTAAAAATAGCAAATGAAAATGTTCTGGAAAGCTTATGAAATTATCTAACTAACTAAAGTGGTTTCACCCCATTTAGGTTATTAAATAAATAATGATAATCAAAATGCCACAGAAAGTATAAAACCTAAACTTGTTTGTTTCTGATACTCTACTAATCCAAATGAGGTCAAACCAATTTTGTTAGCTCACATTTAAGCAATACTAGTTACCCCTAAAAGGATTTAATTTTTGAATACAATTAACTTGAGTTGTAGCAAAAACAAGAAAACCAACATTCTGGATTAAAACATTTATACAGGGAGTTTAATAACTCAAATTGAAATAAATCCAATTGGGTTGTTTCCTATAAATCAGTGGCTATCTGTAGAATTTTAATTCATATTTTTGTGACCAACAGAACTCAAGTTATGCAATTAAACATGAAACCCTAGTTTCTGCCATAATTGTGATGCAAATGAATAATGGTTAATGAAGTCAATTTGAAACCAAATTGTGTTATCTTGTGTGTTCAGTAGCTAATTGTGATGTTATGTTGCTTGTGATGTGATGTTTGCTTGTCTAGTTTAGTGATTGTTTGCTTGTATTGTTTGTTTATCGATTAGACGCGAACGTTGCCGGAGACTACGAGGAAGGAGATTACTTCGAGCAGCAGGAACCCGAGCACTTTGTTGAGCAAGGCAAGCTACTTCGCTGAGCTTGCATTTACATACCTCTAATTTAATCACATGCAAGTTCCTAAAGTAGTGGTATTGATTTTCTGAAAAGCCTTTTCACCAAGGATATGAAAACTGCTTTATCACCCTATGGAGAATGTAGAGTAGATACTTAAGACTATAGGATGGGAAACATATGATTTATTCCAAACTCCTTTTTAAAGTACCTAGTTGATGAGAAAATGCCGAATTGTCGGTGTTGAAGTGGAGAAGTGATAAATGGTGTTGTTTAGGGAAAATGCACATTGTGTCCTAGTACTTACGTCGACCAGCCGATAATCTGTGCGACCACATCTACCCAAATATGGGAACGGGCGTAGTCATATAGTTTGCTCGTGTTAGTACTGGATACCTCATCGACGGAGACGACTCCGTTATGCATGAGGGGATGGTCATGGCGACCTACCCCCTGACCTGGGTCCCGGCAATCTGAGGGATTGAGGGATTGAAGGGCTTCGTGCTCGCCGGGCAAAACTACGAGTCCTTACATCTAGGTTCCTCGACGGAGGATCCTGTACTAGGTGTTGAAGGAATGGTGAATTCGTACGGGCAGGGTCCTATACTAGCATGAGCAAAGGACAGGCTATGGTCGGTGGCTCAACTTCGCATACACCTTGTATGGCGGGACGTGGCAGACACGATGAGCCACCGGATGGGTGTGGGAAAAGCGTGCTACCTCTGCAGAGGGTAAAACTATTCGAATAGCCGAGTCCTCGGATATGGACAGTTGGGAGGCCCTACTAGACCATGTGCAAAAGTTTTTGATAAAATGTGCAAGATTGGAAAAATAAGGAAATAATGTTACCCAACTATACCAAATGGAGTGGTATGAGTTGTGGAGGTACAAAGTGACCATGATGAGTCGTGGTCGGGAAAGAGGAGGAGTTTTGGATAAATAATAAAATTGTAATTCTCTCTAAAGGTAGTAGTAAATCTCTTCTTATCTTTTTCAACAAAGATATAGAGATAGAGTAATAACTAAAAGTGCTGTAGAAAACAACTTAAAACTGCTGCATACTCAGTAGAGGAGTGGCTTGCGAGTACAAATTGTACTCATACTGGTTTCGTCCCTGGCTATTGTCTTAGCCAGATCCCGAGGAAAACTACGCTGAAGCGGAGTATGGAGACTTCTATGCGAACTAGGGATCTTCGTGAGTCAACTGCCTGTCGGTCGTCGCTAGGACGCGTTGGACTTCTACTACGTAGCTTCCGCTGAATGCTTTTGATTTGGCCCTTGAAGGCACCTATGTAAGACTTGGTCTAAGTGACCTACTATGTAAGACTTTAATGCGGTACTGAAATGGATGTAAACTTTGGTATCCAATTCGGATTATGGGCAACGACAGACTGATCATGGGATCGTTGTGTGAACCATAATCGGGTATTTCGGACAGCTAGTCCGGGGTCCCCACATGGCATCTGTCTCGAGAGACCCTCGACAGTTGGCGCCCACCGTGGGGCCAGCGACTGCTGGAGTTCGGCATCTACCACGAACACAACGACGTCGGCTACATACTCGACGCCCACACTTACGGTGCGCCGGCGTGCACGCCGATCTCACACTACGCCCTCATCCCCTTCGGGACGGCCGTCACCGCCTTCGTCGGGTTATGCGGATCATATGAGGAGGTCGCCCCTATCAACAGCGATAACGCGACGCTTCCCATCTGCGACCCAGACTGCGTCGACACCGCCGACTCCATCGACAACGGCGACCCAGCCGTGGACCCCGAGTCTAACTCGAAGCGTCTCTGCGGCCCGGGCAACGTCTCCATCCTACCCGTCCTCGGCTACGAGTCCGAGGGTTCGACGGGTTCGGTGTCCAGCGGATCGGCGACCGCGGCCATGGTTGGCATGGCGGGGAACGCCAATACGGTGACGGGTAACGACAACAACAACGACCCGCTCGCTACTCCAATTACCCCAGACAACGCCATCCAGCAGGCGAAAAAGCTCGAAACACTTCGTGTTGCGATGGAGAAGCAGAAGGCGGAAATCCGCCGCCAGGAGCAACTTGTCGAAACACAGAAGATCGCCCTGTCCGCCATCACGGAGTGCCAGAAGAAGAAGCAATCACGCCTCCGGTTCGACGCCCCAACCCACGTGCTCGACGACGCATTTGCTCGCGAGGATGTAGAGCTGGAGCATAAACAGGAGCAGAATCGCTGGGACGGGACCCGGCAGGAAGACCCGCGGGAACGCATGCCGCCCTCGCAGCCTAAAGCCAAGCCGTCGGCCACGGTGGACGATCCCACCCTCGCAGTCTTCAACACGCCAGTCGATTGCGTGGTAGGGGCCGCCTCGTTCTTTAACAAGATGAAGATAACAGGACACCCTGGATGCAACATCGCCGTCAAGCTGGTGAATAAGGCGGTGGAGCTGCAGGAGAACATGTCCACCAATAGCGGCAAGATGTACTCTAGATCGCACTTCAGCGAGAGGGCCGAGTCGGCCCCGCGCCGTGTCGAACAAGGTGACGGATGGCCCAACAAGACCCGCCATCGGGCTCGTGACGAGCAAGCCGCGTCAAGCAACGCTGCCCCACTTCAGCCGATACCTCGGCTTGCCCCGGACGACGCTCGACACACCATCAACGATAACCAAGCTCAGCGCCGCTCCAACGCCTCCACTCCCAATCTACGAGGCCACCTCAACAATAAGCTCGCCAAGTCGGCACTCGCCGATGATGACGAGTTCGGACCGCGCTGCTTCGTCTCCGCGATCCGCAACGAGCGCTTCCCTCCCGGCTTCAAGGCGCCATGGGAGGTGAAGTCCTACAACACCAACATGAATCCGGCGACGTGGATCCAGGACTACGCCGTCGCCATAAACATCCAGAACGCTAGCGCCCTACTCCGTGCACGTTACTTCCCTCTCATGCTAGAGGGGACCGCACGCACCTGGATATTCAACCTCCCCAAGAACAGCATCGGCTCCTGGGCCGAGTTGAAGAAGACCTTCATCAAGAACCTTGAAGGCACCTGCAAGCGACCCACCACTGTGGAAGACCTCAAGCGGTGCGTCCAGAGGGAAGGCGAGTCTACATGCAAAAGGTACAACCACATCGCGGACCTCATCAACTCGTCGGAGAATCTGAGCATCGACACGGTGCATTCGCACCTTGCGGACAACACCAACTTCGCCGATCTCCGCGGAAAGCTCAAGCGCACCAAGAAGGATGACATGAGCATGAGCGAGTTGATGGCGATCATCCACAAGTACGCCGAGTCAGACCCGACGAAGGATGAGTCGGGAGAAGACGAGGACAGAAAGTCCTCCAAGGGAAGAAACGGCAAGGGCGGCACAAGAAGTGCCACGAAGCGGAAGAGCGACGGTGGCTCGGAGCTGGTGGCTGCCACCGCCAACGGACGAGGCTTCAAGAGCCCACGCGCTAGCCTCCCACGAAAAATCTTGTACCAGCCATGCAGGTGGCACAGCCGACCCGACAAGCCGGCGAAGCACACCACCGGCGAGTGCGACACGATCAACAACATCGTCAAGGCCAAGGCTGCGGCAAACCAAGGTGGGGACCATGACAAGCCAGACGTCGAACAATAGGGGCCCAGGATGCCCCCGACCAGCGGCGCTTTCCACACATTTGTGGGACTCGACTCGAAGCTTGATGAGAAGATCTTCAAGCGCGCCGTCCATGCGACCGCGCCAGACATCCCGCAATAGTTGAACTGGTCGGACCAGGAAATTACCTGGACCAGCCAAGACCACCCTCCGCGAGTCGATTACCCCAGAAAATTTGCCCTGGTAGTCGCCCCGCAAGTCAAGGGCTACATCCTCACCAAGACCCTCATGGATGGAGGGAGCAGCATCTCTACTACGAGACCTTTTGACGGATGAAGCTCTGCCACTCCGTCACCACCTTCCACGGCATCGTCCCCGGAAGGAAGGCTCACTCCATGGGTCGGGTCGTCCTTGACGTCGTCTTCGGCAACGACAAAAAATTTCACCTCGAATTTTTTTGCTTTGAGGCGATGAATTTCAAGAGCGCCTACCATGCCATCTTCAGCCGACCCGCCTTTGCAAAATTCATGGCGCGTCCCTGCTACGCGTATCTGAAGCTGAAGATGTCGGGTCCCAACGGGACCATCACGATCTCGGGCGACGTCGACCAAGCGATCAAGTGCGAGAAGGGCAACGCGGTCTTTGCTGAGTCAGTCATCGCCAACGAGGAGCTAGAGTGGCTCAAGTTGCAAGTCGACCTGAACAACATCACCATGCTGAAGAAGCCGATGCTCGACCCGCACGACAAATTCCAAGCCGCCCAGGAAACCAAGCGCATTGTGTTGGTCGAGGGCGATACATCCAAGACAACCGTCATCGGGGCCAACATGGACCCTGCATAGGAAAGTGCGCTCTGCGACTTTCTCCATGGGAATCGGGACATCTTTGCATGGAAGCCATCTGACATGCCGGGAGTCCCAAGGGAGCTCGCAGAGCACCAACTCAAGGTCGACAAGAATGCGAGGCCTGTCAAGCAGGCCTTGTGTCGCTTCAACGACGAACAACGAAAGGCTATCGGTGAAGAGATAGCCTGGATCCTAGCTGCCGGGTTCATCGCTGAAGTTTTCCACCCGGCGTGGTTAGCAAACCCCGTTCTGGTGCTCAAAAAGAACGGGTCCTGGAGGATGTGCGTGGAATACACCGGCCTCAACAATGCATGCCCAAAGGACCTCTTCGCCCTGCCCCGAGTCGACCAGCTCATCGACTCGACGGCTGGCAGCGAGGCACTCTGTTTCCTCGATGTCTATTCCGGGTACCATCAGATAAAGATGGCCCTGGAAGATCAAGAGAAGACATCTTTCATCACGCCCTACGACGTGTTTTGTTACGTCTCTATGCCCTTTGGGTTGAAGAATGCCGGGGCAACCTACCAGCGGTGTATACAAAACTGTCTGCACGATCAGATAGGCCGCAACGTCCATGCCTACATGGACGACATAGTCGTCAAGTCGAAGACCAAATCCAACTTGATTGCTGATCTGACCGAGACATTCAACAATCTCCGCAGATACGACATGGGGCTGAACCCCGAGAAATGCGTTTTCGGGGTACCAGCCGGAAAGCTGCTCGGCTTCATCGTCTCCCAGAGAGGAATCAAAGCTAACCTGGACAAGATCAAAGCTATATAAGCCTTGAAGAAACCGGAGAACCTCAAGGATGTCCAGCGGCTGACTTGGTGCGTGGCTGCCCTGAGCCGTTTCATCTCACGACTGGGAGAGAAGGCTCTCCCTCTGTACCGGCTCCTCAAGAAGTCGGACAAGTTCATTTGGGATGACGAAGCCGACGCTGCCCTCCAGGACCTGAAGAGGATACTCGCCGTGGCACCCATCCTTGCGGCTCCACTCGAGCACGAGCCGCTCCTTCTCTACATCGCCACCACAAACAAGGTCGTCAGTGCGGCCATCGTCGTCGAGCGCAAGGAGGAAGGCAAAGAGCACCCGATACAAAGACCGGTCTACTACATCAGCGAGTGCCTCACCGAGTCCAAGCAGCGCTACCCGCACTATCAAAAATTGGTGTACGGGGTTTTCTTCACGTCAAGGAAGCTGCGCCACTACTTCATGGGCCACCTGATAACGGTGGTAAGCGCTAACCCGTTAGCGGATATCATCCGCAACAGGGAAGCAACCGGGTGAGTCGCCAAGTGGGCGGTCGAGTTGAACAACTTTGCCATCGCCTACGAGCCGCGCAGGGCCATTAATTCTTAGGCTCTCGCCGACTTCGTCGCCGACTGGAATGAGACCAACCAACCCGCCCCTGTCTATGAGTCGCCACGCTAGACCCTCTACTTCGACAGCTCAAAGATGTACGAAGGCTCGGGGGCTGACGTGGTCCTCATCTCCCCTAAAGGAGATAAGATGCGCTACGCCCTGCAGATCATGTTCCCCTGCACCAACAACGTAGCAGAGTACGAGGCTCTACTTCACGGGCTTCGTATCACCAAGGAACTCAGCGTATCGCAGCTTCACTGGTATGGTGACTCCGACGTTGTCATCCAACAAACCATGGGAACGTGGGACATCAACGAGCCCAACCTGACGGCTTACAGGCTCCTGGTCGACCAGGTCGGCGGCCACTTCGCCGGTTTGGAGATGGAGCACATTCTGAGGAAGAGGAATGACGAGGCAGACGAGTTGGCTCACCTCGGTTCCAAGTGAAGCCTGACACCACCTGGCGTCTTCCTCGACTCCATCCACAACCCCTCCGTCAAACCTCTGACGGAGATTGAGCTCGCCAGCCCTCCTTCGCCGGAACCCATGCTGGTCGCCCTCGTGTTGGAGGCACCTGACTGGTGGGTCCCCTATATCGACTTCCTCACCACCAAGAAGCTGCCCGAGGATCAAGTCCAAGCCCGACAGATGGTTTGCCGCGCAAGCGCCCACACCATCATCAACAACGAGCTGTACAAATGCAGCAACTCCGGCGTTTTCCTGTGCTGTGTTGAGCCCGAAGAAGGACGTCGCATCCTCACCGACATCCACTCCGGCGACTGCGCCCACCACGTGGGAGCCTGGTCCCTAGTCGCCAAGGCGATACGGCACATCTTCTTCTGGCTGACGGCTCACCATGATGCCCGGGACATCGTACGGCGCTGCGTCGGGTGCCAGAAGTATGCTCGCCGGGATCACCTGCCGGCTCAGGCGCTCAAAACCATCCCCCTAACATGGCCTTTCGCGGTCTGGGGGCTAGACATGGTGGGGCCCTTCAAAGGCGTGTGGCGGCTTGACACACCTATTGGTGGTCGTCGACAAATTGGGTAGAAGCAAAACCCATAAAGAAGCTCGACGGCGCCACCGCAAAGAAGTTCCTCCAAGAGATCATTTACCAGTTCGGCTACCCGCATATCATCATCACCGACAATGGCACGAACTTTGCCGAAGGAGTGATGGCAGAATTCTGCCGTGAAAAGGGCATCTGACTAGATCTTGCCTTGGTTGCTCATCCACAGTCAAACGGGCAAGCAGAACGGATGAATCAGTCGGTGCTGCACAGGATCAAGCCGTGGCTTCAAGTACCTCTGGAGAGAATGCCGGGTTGCTGGTTGGACGAGCTACCGTCTGTCCTATGGGGCATTCATACCACGCCTAATGGCTCCACCGGCTACACGCATTTCTTCATGGTGTACGGTGCTGAGGCAGTCCTGCCCATGGACCTCGAGCACGACTCGCCGCGAGTCACCGCATATGACGAGGACGACAATGAGCAAGCTCGCCAAGACAGCATCGACCTCCTCGAGGAAGAACGCGAACTCGCGGCCTCTAGGATTGCCATCTACCAGCAAGGCCTGCGCTGCTCTCACAGCCGCCGGGTCAAAAGTCGCTCCTTTAACGAGGGGTACTTGGTTCTCCGACTAATCCAAAAGTCGGGAGGGATGCACAAGCTTTCTGCTCCATGGGAGGGCCCTTTTGTCGTCAGCAAAGTGCTCGACAATGGCTCCTACTACTTCGTCGATATCTGCAAAGCTGACAAGAGCAACAAGTCGGAAGAGGAAACAAAGTGCCCGTGGAACATCAGTCTGCTACGCCCCTTTTACACATAGTACTCTGTAACACTGTGTGGTCAATCAATGAAATAAAGCCGGCACCCCACGACACGCTCGGGGGCTGCCGTTTCGTCTCAATGCTTTCGAGTTTTTATTTCATACTATGATGTTATATGATTGACGGTTCTCTAGAGAGGGTTCAACGCCGAGATGCGTAACTCAACACTGGGAGACCCAGCCCATGAGGCAAAAACGGTAAGCGTGATGTTTTTTCTCTAAGTCATAGGCAACTCGCAAACATGTACAAATAGCTGGCCAGTACATTGAACTCGACAATGGAGGCCCACGGGACCTTGTCGATAAAATACTGTGCTGCACATGAAAAAAGAATTCACGCGAGGGCATACTTGGAGGAGTCGCATGATCGACAAGTCGCACGAACGGCTTAAAACAACGCGAGTGACACGATCACAAAATAATAATCAAAAAGCGCAAGTCACACAATATTACAACAAACTTTTGTTCTCACATGAACTTAACAATATTACAAGTTAAAGTGCCCTAAGCACTTGCAGGCGACGACCTCTCGACCCGCACATACCGGCGGACGGACGCGGCTGTGCTACTCTCGGACCTGGGGGCTGGCGCTTCAAGGATCCACTTGCCGGATGGAAGGGGCAGTAGGTTCTCCACAACCATGAGGGAGTCGACATGGAGATTCTCAAAGGCAAGGAACTCCTTCCCTGCATCCTCCGACGCGACTTCGTCTTCAACAAACTCATCTGTTTCGACAAGTCGTGCAAGCCGGCAGGCGCAGGGGCCGACCCGCTCCATCACCTCTTGCGGGTTGATCTCCTGGCTGTTCTTGTCCACCTTCGGGAAGCTCGAGGTGATCTTCCGGAAGTCGGCCTTGGAGTAGTGAGCAACCATTGCGCCAAGTGCCAGTATGGCTCCTGATCGAGCAGCCGATCGACGCCACCGGTCTCCAATGGCAGGGATCCACATCAAGCGCTCTACCACGTCCGCAGCCTGAGTCGGCACGTTGCAGACTCTGGCCGACATGTTCTTCAGAATGGCGGCTCCCACCTCCACCAGCCGATCACTGAAGACGACGACGCGATCAAGAAGGGTGTCCAGAGCGAGGGTGACAAAGTCCTAGCCACTCCCTGCACAAGACAAACAAATGTTACAACATTGCCAAACCACAAAGGCATGAAGTACTAGCGGCTGAAATCTTACCAATAAGGCCGCGGATGGCGGCTCTCAAGTGTTTCGTCAAGTTGGTCATCTCCGACCTGACTTGCGCGTTCTCCTCCTTCAGCGCCTTGATTTCATCGGCGCCGGATTTCTCCAGTGCCTCCAGTGCCTTCTTCAAGTCTGTCACCTGGGCGGTGGCCTCCTCTAGGTCCGCCCGGACAGTAGACATGGCGGTTTCCCGCTCCTTCAAAGCATTGCAGTGCGCGACATTGAGTTTATCAATGTCGGCCTGCACCGACTCGCGCGATAGAAGACTTCTAGACGCTTTAGCAAGCTGGCTTTGGAGGTCGTCAAGATCCCTCCGCAAACGAGACAACAAAATTATTAAAGATCCCCAAGCCGCGCTATGGTGACCGGGGGCTAAAGAGATTCGAGATTAAAGCCGACTTCGGCGAAAATCGACTTGACCCTCGAGGGCTACGGGTGAGTTCTGAAGGAGCACAAAAGGAAGGAATTACAAAAACAAATTGGAGATTCGAGCCGATTTATACAAACTCGCCTCGACTCTCGGGGGCTACGGGCGAGAATTTATCATAAAAAACAACTTCAGCAAGCAATTGATCGGAGACTCAAGTCGGCTTCTACAAAGTCGCCTTGGCCCTCGAGGGCTACGGGCGAAATTCTACTAGAAAAATTCTAAAGAAGAGACCCAAGCCGATATCAAGACATCGACTCGGGCCTCTGGGGCTACGGGTGGCTACAGCTACCTATCGAAGGCAAAGTCACATACCTGATGCGCAGCTGCAGTAAGCTTCATCGAATCGACGAAGCTCGGGTGACCCGCTCCTTCCGCAGCGGGTCGCGACACCACGGAGGCGACAGGAGTTGCATCCGTAACCATCAATGTTGTGGGCGACGAAGTTTCCCCAGAGACGACAGTCTCACTCGACGCAGCCTTGGCAGCGTCATCCTTCTTGCTCGGGGGCTGAGCAGGAGGCGGCGAAGGAGCAATGGATGCTCTCGCCGCGTCTTCCGCCCCACAAGCGCATGGTGACCCGACTGGCGAGTCGAGTTCATCCACGTCAATCGTCACGTCCGTCCCTATCCTGCGTCGACTCACATGAAGACAAAAGCATGCAAAACGAGAACAAGACAAGGAGGATAAAACTCGACGGTGACTTACTCGTTGGAGAAGAGCTGGCTCTTAAGAGCTAGCCGCTGTCCCCTTTTCGGCAAGGGAGCAGGAGAAGGTCCGCGACTCGAAGGGGGAGGCATCTAGACAGAAGTGGCACTTTCCCCCTCTTTAGCTTTCTTGGCCTCGGCGGTCACGGTACGCCGGTGCAGGTAGGCCCCCGTGGTAACTGCCGGCTGAGAAGGACCCTTGGGACGCTTTGGCTGTTGTCGAGGAGGGTCGGTGGCCTTTCGCTTCCCAAGTGCGGCGGCGGAAGCTCCTTCGCCTGAGTCGATTAACTCGAACTCGTCGTCATCCTCCGCCCTCCCGGCGCCGGCTCGACGAGACGCCACTCGCGCGAGGCTCAAGAGGAGCGTCCGCACCCATGGACTCCGACTCGGACGAGTCGCCATCATCGACATCCTGCGACCTAGCCGGATGCTGGGGCGCGTCCTCCCGAACCGCAGGCAATCCCACCAAATGCCAGAAGGTCTGCGAGAAACAACAAGTTAAAATCCAAAAGGAGATAATGAATAAAGAAGGCAAACATGGCGAGTCGACTCACCGCGGGAGACGGCTTGGAGGATCTGTACGCCGCCAGGCCTGGGACGTTCTTGTCCTCCATGACGTACCCGGTCAACCTCCCGATCTGGGCGATGAAATCTTCAACTGACCAGGTCAACCGGTTTAGCCGAGAGGGGTCCTCAAGCCCTGTGTATTCATGCATCAGGGAGGGACGCTACTGAAGAGGGGCGACCCGTCGCTTGACGAAGGTCGATACCAGGCTCAAGCCGGTCAACCCAGCCTCCATCAATTCGACGAGCCGCATCTGAAGCAACTCAACGGACGACTGATCTGCGGCGGCAGGCAGCTCTTGCAGGTTGCGAGGGCGGCTTCCTCCAGCTGAGAAAGGAGGGATTGCCACCTCGCCAGACGGGACGGCTTCGCTCATGTAGAAGCTCCCTTGTCTCCACAAGTTCACCTTCTTCGGGAGAAGGAGATCCGGGTACCGTAAGCTGGCCCGCACTTGGAAGTTTAGGCCGCCACAAGGCATCAGTGTCTGCTTGTTCCCCAGCTTCCCGTGGAAGATTTGAAGCCAGAGAGGGAAGTATGGGGGACACCCGAGGAAGGCCTCGCAGAGGGTCATGAAGCAAGAGAGGTGGAGAATCGAATTCGGCGTCAGGTCATGTACCTGGATGCCGTAGAAGGCCAAGAAATGCTGGAAGAACTCCGACGACGGAAATGCGAGCCCCCAGTCGAGGAAGCTCGTAAACATCACGAACTCCCCTTGACGGGGTCGCGGCCCGCCACGCACCCATCGATCTGTTCGGGAGCGCGCCGTGGTCGCCCATTCCTCGAGTGTCGCCGTGGAGACCTTCGACTTCGCCCACTCTCCTTTGGAGGCCACCATTGCTGGAGAGGCGTGAGAAAGCGCTGAACTGGAAGTACCGATGGTGGGAGACCGGCGAGCTCGGAGGCGTGCGACGGCGAGCGTGGAGAGCGGCGGCGGCACGCAATGAAAATGGGGAGAAGCGAGGGAGCGTAGCCTCACCCGCTTTTCCTTTAAATGGGGGAGTTACTCCCCCACTACCGCAGTGAACGCGGACACGCGTCGCGCGAATTTCGGGAAATGTGTGAACGTGGCGAAGTTCTCGATCCGGGTCAGGCCACGTCTACCCGGCGAAGTGTGCTTCAACGGTTCGATTTGACGCGCAGAATTTAAGACAGCGCCATGATGACGTGCAAGACTCGAAGCGACGGGGTCGAGTTGTCGCGTCAGTCTGACCGACGACAGCTCGACACGCCAAACCACAGTGATAGTGCGTCAGCAGTCAAAGATGCTCTGACGTCAGCACGGAGAATACGACGAGACAACTCGACATGGAGCAAGTCCACAAAACAAGGCGTCCCAACGGGCACAAGCCGGCATCGAATAAACTCGAGTCAGACCGGGCGTTAACTCGCTAATATGTTCCGATTTCTTATTTCATGCTTTCAGGAGTTCGTTCAGCGACTTCCACCAGAAACTCGACGAGACGACAAGCAAGCCGGAGGGAAGTCCCTGGCAAACTCGGGGGCTAATGATGGGGGAATACCCAACCGGGTAGGCCCAGACGTGCGGGTTGGACCACAACACCCGGGTGGCCCAGCGGCCCACTCGGGGGATCATATCAGGGGAAGGCCAAGCCCACAACCCGGTGGGCCAACTCAACTTAGACCCGGGCTCGGTAGAAGACGGTGGTGGAGATGAAGATTGTACTCCAAGTAACCTAGCTTTATCGAGCCATAGGATAAGCTCCAAACCGACCCGGATGCATCTTGTAAACCCTAGCCGACTCAGTATATAAGGGCGGCTAGGGGTAAACCCTAGGACACACCTTTTTCCACATCCTAAACACTCTGTGTCGGAGTCGATCTACGCTCCTGCGCAACCCGCCATTGGCACACCTTGTACATCTCATCAATCCAGTACAATATAGCAGGAGTAGGTCTTTACCTCACAAAGAGGGGCCGAACCTAGGTAAACTCGTGTGTGTTGACCCCCTCGTGATTCCTATGTCGCCTTGCTCCACGTGTTCAAGTGACTCGATGGCATCTGTCTCCAGAAACCCTCGACACTCCCTCCCACTCAATCTTCTGAATCATTTGTACAACCCATGTGAAGTAACACTGCTAGCTTTTATGGCTTCCATGTATTGATTTTACTTCAGTTCCGCCCGTTGCGTCCGGCTTTGTTAATAAATTGCATTCGGTGCATGTGTGTCTTCATTCCAATCAACCACATAAACACAATGGCCGGTGCCGGATCCTCTTCAGGGAGTGGGAAAGGGAAAGGGCCAACCATTGAACTCGTAGGTCCTCGGAGTGGCTCATTCCTGCCACCGGACATGCCACCAGAAGAAGAGCTAGATGGTCATCAGCCCTGGATCATCCAGTGCGATTGCAATGTGGAGTGCTGCTACACAGCTGATGCAGACAAGATTAAAAGTAACGGGTTCATTGGTAGTTGGGGGTTTGTCTGCAGACAAGATTAAGTGCTCCGTTTGCTTCCTACATTTCAAAACTAATAACAGATAGTACTAATTTTAGTTCTCCCTAACAGGAAGGAGCTCGTTGCCGAAAGGAATTCTGGTTTGAATCCAAACGACAATATGATCCAAACGGGTAACTGTTTTTGTACTAGTGTGAAGTGTATTGGTATGGGGAAACATATGTGGAGAAAAAAGAGGCCAAACAATTAGAGGAGAAAAGGAAAAAAGAGCACAGAGAGTGCAACCAAAAATGTTTTGAGGCATGGTGTGCTAAAAAGATGGCGAACCGAAGAAACCCTTAGAACTTTTATGAAAATTGTCAAGACAAACTTATTTTTCGTGTATTCTTGTTTCGTTCAAAAAGGAGCTCTTGTATCATATGTTTAGAGGTCGATGAGTAACATCGCCCGAGCACCATCACTGTAATGTTTGCATTTTTTTTCAATAAATGTAACTATCTGGCATATCTCGACTAATTTCTCTTACTTATGAAACAACAAATATGGTAAGAAACAATAAGATATTAAGGTCACATTAGATTCAACATAAAATTACTCATCATTACAACCCAAAATAAAACATCCCGGTCCAACATTAGATTCAACATGACAAACAAACGAACAACATGAATGCAAACTAATTACAGTTTCAACAACAAGTGCTAGTGATTCCAAAGTTTCCAGTCCGTGTTTACTTTCTTCAACCATTCCTTTCTATCATTTACTTCTTTCCTCCTCTTCTCTTCCCTTTCCATTGCTTCTTTTTCCTTCTTTCTCTCGGCTTGTACCTCCCTCTCTTTTCGGCTCACCTCTAGTTCCTCCTCTAAGAGTTGTCTCTTCACATCATCTTCAGCCTTCTTCCTCTTACGCTCCCTATTCCATCATTCATTTTCTTGCCTATCTTCTTCATCAAAAACCTTCCATGACTCCTCCAAAGTCTCGGGACCGTAAAGGGGGCACCACCGTGTCATGTCTTGACAATTCTCACACCAAACCATTGGAGGAGCCTTGGGGGTGGTTGCGTCTAATTTCCATACCGCCGGTGGAGATGGAGCAGGGCGCACAAGACGTGTCCACGTCTCAGCCGGCCATGGCCCCAATAAAATTTCCAATATCTAGTGATAGAAGATAGTCATCATATATCTCAGGCCCATCAATCGATTGGAAAAAGTAGCACGTACAATATTCCTGTCAAATGCATAATGAAAGCAAGAATCATGAGTAAGCAATAAAGTTTCCACTAAAATATACAAAAAATAAACAAGAAAACTCACGCGAGAATCGCTGCACATGTAGAATGCACGACCTGCCGTAGCGGGGTGCTTAGATTGCGAGATTTCACAAAGTCTGCCGCAAGGACATTTAGGTACCGAATATCTTGGTGGAACCACAGCATCTATTGGGATATTTGGCTTTGGTTGCTTTTACGATCTTCATCTTACGTACAACTTCATCTCGTAAATGTCTAAAGAATCTAGAACAAAGCAAACAACTATGATTATAATAAAAGTCTAGCACACAAGCAAAATAACATATGCAATTAGTGCGTTCTAATAACAAATATGGAAAAGCTACCTCGTACTAACACTTGTGCCTCCTCAAAACATAGCCACCAAAATGTTCTATTTATTAAACAAACTAATGAATTAATTGTCTACTACATACTCAGCCACCACAAAAATTATAATGTAATACAAATGCATTATAATTTTACCTCGTATAAATGCATTACATAACAACAATTACATACTCAGCACACGTAGATCTACTAATTCATTTCGAAATCCACAGAAAACTACACAAAAGAATAAACCACATTTATATTTGCTACAAATTTCAACCGAAATGAAAGCTAAATTCATATCCAAGTGGATGGAAATAAGGGGTTTGATAGAGATTACCTCGGAGAAGAGTTGCCATGGTCTTGGTGGAAGAATCAACTCGTTTTATAGAGAAATTGATAATTTCGAGCGGAAATAGGAGAGAGAAAGTTTGGGGCGGCGGCTAAGGGGAGGAATGGAGAGGCCGGGTCGGGGAAGAAGAGAGTTAGGGTTTTAGCTGCGAGGTCGGCACCACCACGCATGGCGCCGACCATGTCGAGCAAGAATGCGAACATTCAGTATCTCTGCATGGTCGGCGCCACTTGCCCTGGCGCCGAACGTGCCACGTCGGATTCTTTGCGGACCCGGCTGCGAAGTTTGGCGCTCGACTATCCTGGCGCCGACATGCACAAGCGCGGCGCCATCGAGGATGGCGCCGGAGCCAGATTTAGAAATAGTTTTCGGGAGCGGCCAGATGAGTGATTAGTTCGTGAAAACGGCCAGATTTGGCAAAAAATACTAGATGCTTTGAACAGTTTCACCTTTCTTAGACTAGTAATCTTGCACCCACAATGTGCGTCTCGCCTGATATAAGTTTGATAGGATAAATCAATATATTTGTTAATCGCATGCACTTGAGACACATTTCAAACTCATCACAACCTAATATCGATAATATTTTGAACATCATTACAAATTATTTTATAGCCCTTGATGTTCTTTAATGTTCCACAACTGGCTCATGCAAGTATACATGCAGTAAGTCTTTTCACATGATCTGGCATGTATGTCTTCCTAAATTATTCCATAGTACGATGGTGTTCACCCAAATACATTAATTGTTCTCATGAAATTAAATAACAAATAATAAACATAAAAAGAGGCGCTATTATACTATATTACAGTAAAAATGGAAAATAAGTCTGACAGAAGCATGCTCAGGGTCACAATTTCCCAAACCTTCCTATAATCTTCCATTCTCTTGTACTTCCGAAAGTATCATGTTGCACGGAGAAACAACAAGTTAAGAAATCAATCCGAATACACCTTGAATCCAGTGTAATCAACACAAGAGGAAAATAAGATTGAAACATTAAATAAGAAATGAGCAGATAAACATCACATACCAAACATTTAACCTATCAATATTTTAATAAATATAATTTGGAGCAAAGGACATGTGGTCCCCAGGATCTTAGGATATGCCTTCATCCTTGGTTATATTCTTATTCAGGTTGATCGGCCAAAAATAGCGTGTCATCGTGCAGCTACAATCACCTTAGACAAACCAACAGCTGGTACCAGGACAGGGTGAAATGGCACACCAGCTCGGCCACTTGAAAGAAAAAACTTTAGAACACCAGATAAGAGCCTTTGCGGTAAACCTGGAACATATGTTGGGAGTTAGCGTAATGTGTTGTAATCGGGTACCATGTGGGGAAAAGACAACCATTGTGTAAATAGAAATGCCGTGATACAGAAATCTACCATCAAAGGCATATCCCGGATCCAGTGATCAGAGTCTTGCAATGTAGTCCAGTTGTAAATTAAATTCCAAAACGACTGCAGAATTGATCTTTGGCTGCCTTAAACTTTCTCAATGTGTTCTAGATAATAGAGATTCCATATAATACGTGTGTTTTCAAATTCCCTAGCCATCCATCTCTAGCCCTTGCAAATGTTGAATCAGAAACCTAAAATGCTCTTATTACAGGAGCATGCAAAATCCAGACTTTAAAGGCTAATGAAGTATAACATATGAGTCGCCCTAAAAAGGTACCATTTATAAGTAAGTACCAATATCACATAGACTACTCACTCGCTGACAGATGCATTTGCAAAATTCATAGCAGAACAGTTCTAACTCAGGTTTCTTGCACCATGAAGCATCTACTTAGAGATTTGTTTAACTGATTGTAAAGCAGTCTTCACACATTGTAAAGAAACAAACTACCCACAAAAGGTGATAACAAGCACTCATCAAGACAAATTAAAGCATAGATGCATGAGTGCAAAGATGAAACCCAAATTATCTAGCACCCACAAGACATAAAGAAAACTGACAAACTCAAACTGAAACTCGTTTTTGCCATTGAACTACAAAAAAAAATAAGACTATTGTGCTATCCAGCATGTAGAGCAGAAGAGTACCTCCTCCATATATTACTGCAGAAAGTATACAACAATTTCTGCTGATGATTTTGAGTCCCTAATCTTGTCTAAGCAACATCTCTAAAACTAGTATGAGATTTCTGATAAGCCAAAATAGTTGCACTTATCAGTGCAGCCTTGCATTTTATGCAAAATGCATATGTCTTACATGAACTTGCAGTCTACTGTCATTTTCACTTCAAACCAAGAATATACAACAACTAAGGAACAAAGAATATACAAGAATATTCAGTGCCGAGTAGATTTATCCTCAAGCTCACCCAAACCTAGCTATAAAGCTCAACAAAAATGGGAATCCTTCTAAACAATTCTCCAATTCACTAATGTGGGGACATAGGTTCGTGAAGAAGGTTCAGGAAGTGGTCTCGGAGTAATTCAACAAACAAATACGGAGTAATATGCAAACAATACTGCTACGTGTGTGGAAGTGGTACGCTGACAGTGATGCCATCACATCCCTCTGTGGGGTATCGTTCAGGATTGTGCGTTCCAGTCAGCCGGCGACGGGATAGGAATGGCACCCGTGACGGGATAGGAAGGTTACCCGACTTGAGGGAGACGAATCAATACCCTCCTTCCTCCCCGCTGCATCGTTCGGCTGCTGGACTCCCCTGCATCGTTCGCGGAGACACAGAGGGGAGATTGGCGTGCATCTCACCTGTGTCTAAACCTAGATCGCCTCTCCGGGGGACTCAACCACATGACGGCGGCGTGACCGAGGTGGTGCTGGATCGCAACTTCACGGGGGCGGCAGCTCTGGGCGGGTCGTCGGCTTCCGCGGCATGGAGACATGGCGGCGGCGTCCTGGAACACGGCGACGTGGGGGCAGCGTGGCAGCGTGGAGGCAGGGAGGCGGCAACGGGCTCGCTGGTGACGGGCGGCGCCGTCCTCACGACGGTCGACGGGCAGGGCATCATCGTGGAGGCAGAGAGTGCAGAGGCTGCGGTGTCCTTGGCGGGCGGCGTTTGGGGAGGTTTTTTTTCGTGGAGAATGGAATAGCGATTCCGATCTGCGCTTCGCTCGGTGGTGTTTTAGCTTTAATCACGGCCGTGATTTGTTGGATCTACCACCTCTCTTTTTATATAATATATAGGGGGCGCCTAAGAATCAGTCAAGTAAATCTCAGTCGCTGACGTGGCAGCTTATGTCACCCCCGTTCCCTTCCTCCTTTGTCGTGCTAGTATTTGTGGGGTTTAGTTATCCATGCGCTTCTTGTGTTTGTGTCACAAGACCTAGAACTTACATGGTCTTTCACGTGAGCTTCTTTTGTGGGGTAGTTTCTGGGCATCTATGTGGGCATTTTGCTACTAGACAAAAATGAGACGAGGCACATTCTCCGGGTTCTAGTTCACTTTGCGTCTGAACCAGTTGAATGCTCTAACTGTTCAAGTCCTATTTTGTTGTTTTGGAATTCTCCTGAAAATGTACAGAATAGTAGTATATATAAAATCATAAGAAAACTCATGTGCGCATAGAAAAAAGGAGAAAATACAAAAAAAGGTAATATGTTGTAGCCCTGGTTGCACATGGGATGCAACTAGACTACAAAATTTCACATAGTATGCAACTAAATCTCCTAGTTGCACATAGGATGCAAACTAGACTCCCTGGTTGCACAAAGATGCAACTAGGCCACTGAATTGCGCATCAGATGCGACTCGACTCTGCAGTTACAAAGAGAATGCAATAAGACTCCATGGTTGCACATGCGAAGCGCCCCGACCCCGGAATTATACAGAGAGGCTATGTAACCCACATGCTATGCTACACAATCGAAGGGCATGGAATTACCGCTCCCACGCAACACATCGATCGTGCCATAAACACTGGCATAACTATCAATGTATAAAACAGAGATCAAAACTTGTGAAACAACTGGCACATCACAGACTCTACGACACAAAAAAAATCATATAGCAACTCATATATGAGAAAGATACAAATATTACACATAAAAGGGGTCACAGACCCATCAGTACATCATGTGGAAACGAAGTAGTGTTGTCTAGTACAACAAGATCCAAATATATAGCCTAAGAGGCCTACCCATAAATAATCCCAGCCAGCTTGTTCCACGGTCCCAAGCTGCCACCTGGGAACCCCGAACCACTCGTCGACATCCAGGAAGAAACCACCTAGCTGCTCGGTGTCGTGCTCCTCTGAAACAAAGTATAAAGGCAGCAAAGAGAGACTGAGTACGACGTACTCGCAAGTTTAGTAGGGCGATATAGGCCCAATGATTGACGGAGGCTCTAAAGCTGTATAGTAGCTATTTTGCATAAAGCTAGTTTTCATTTATAAAAGATATAAAAGACCCATGGCATCGACTACTCAGATTGTTTTTCCGAAAAGGGGTAAGAGAGTAAACTTTTCATCTTCGGTTCTCAACGAACCATTAGTAAGCAGAAACATCTCTCATCTTCACCAAGGCACTCCCTCGAATCACCCTCCAGGAAATGAACCTTTAACACACTTTGTCTAAATGCAACCTTTAGCTGCCAAATTTTATTAGATTAAAGTTCTCTATGGTCTTATCGTCCGTTCCCAAGTCGTCCATAACCGCGGACACGGCTTTTCGAAAAGATTTAACCCTGCAGGGGTGTACTAATTTACCCATCGGTACCGTCCGGCTCACCTGATTGGCCCTCTTTCGGGGAAGGCCGGCGAGTGGGCGCGGTTAGACCTTTACATTGCATGAGGCTTACTCAAGGACCATCAGTGTGCGGAAGGACAGGTTCAGCGCCTCCAACGCCCTGCCCCGCGGCCACATCCTAAACACCACCGTCCTCATCGTTTCTTTTCCACCCACACACTCACACGCAAATGGAAATAGCAAACTAGAGGACCCTTGACAAGCCCCTCACAACTTATTCGGTCACAGGGGATTCCATATGTCCCCACCTTTGGAAGCACGCTCAGTCTTGGTTCAAGAGGTAAAGAACTCGCACCTAGGGGCAAGAATGAGACAAAACACCATCCCCGATGGCAACTCATCCAAGCCTTCTTAGCATTTTAAATAAGCACCCAAAGTAACCACCATGTCCGAACATTCCATCAACAACAATATCATGGAAATAATCAACGGACAATATAACATTTAACTAAGCATGGCTAAGCATCACTAAGCATCTCTATATACAACAATTATATCCTTGTCTCCGGCCAACACATCAAACCTAGGGTTCATAGGAGGGGAATCATGTGATGGTTCGGGGAAAAACATGCATTCATAGGATATTCTAGTACTTGATCAAAAGTGACATTGGAATCACATGCAATATTATGGTGGGTAAAATAAGTTTATAAAGCAATAGGATGCTAGATGCCAATAAGGTTAGGTTATCTCTTGCCTTGCTGCCGGGGCGTGTAGTACTGCTCGTCGGAATAGGCGAGGGAACCCTCGACTCCGGAATCTATCGATACCCAAAATAATAACAAGGAACAAATAATTAACACGAAGTCAAGGTGCAATGCACAATCACATGATGACATGACAAGTTTATGCATAGATATCACCATATAATTTAAATAGCAAAATTAAATGGAGAGCCAAATAATTAGTGCAATTATTTGGAAGCAACCCCATATTTAACTTAATGACCACATTGTTCATACATTTATTAAATTACTCAAATTGTTTAAGTATGCATGAACATGACATGATTAAGTAGGTTTTGTTCTTCCGATCATTTTAGTACCTCATTTGCAATTTTCCGAGTACCGATGAATAAATAGTGAATTAAATAATTATTCGGATTTAATTCCTTTAATCAATTATAGAATAACATCATATGAAAATTTGTGATCATGATTTGATAATTGCATGGTTTGATAGCATTTGAAGTGCTGATCGCATTGATACTTTATTCACAATTTTTTGTTAATTACTTAACAAGTTATGATTTTTCCCAATTTGGTATTATTTAAGCCATTTTAGGAATTCTTAAATAAACAGCAAGAATTTAAATTCAAAAGAACATTACAATTATACCAACAGGTAGGGTTTGTTTTTCTGAACAATTTGGTATATCATTTGCTAAATTTGGACCAATATTTAAATAGTTATCATTTTATTTAATTTGTTTTAATTTATCTGTTTTTACTGTTTGGGCCGGCCTCCAGATCGGCCCAGGCCGGTTTCCAGGTCGGCCACATATCCGAGACAGCCAGCCCACTGGCCGGCCCAGGCCGGGCACCAGGCCGGTCACGGTCCAGAGGATGCCGACCTCCTGGCCGGCCCAGGCCGGGCGCTAGGCCGGGCCACCATCTGAGCCAGCCGGCCTTCTGGCCGGCCCTGGCCGACGCCCAGGACGGGCAAGCGACCGAGGCTGCCGGCCTCCCGGTCGGTCGGGCCGGTCCCCAGGCCGGGCGCACGACAACGGTGGCGACAGCGACCGACGGACGGTGACCGGCGGCGAGGACGGGAAAAAGGGGAGCGGGAGGTAGCTAAACTGGACGCGGAGCTTACCCTGGGTGCTCGTCGGCGGCGGGGGTGGACGGAGGCGACGGATTTGAGCTCGGCGAGTGGCGGCAGTGGCAGAGGTAGTCGAGGACGAACGAGGTTGCCGGCGACGAACGAGGTTGCCGGGGATGACACAAGCCTCCCCAGCTCGATTCCGCCGATGAGGAGGGAGAGGAGGTCGACGCGGAGCTAGCTATGCTCTTCGATCCGTCCGGGGAGGGCCGGGACAATGGCGATGAGTTCGGCACAGTGGCGGCAAAGGCGGAGCTCGGTATGGGAGAGAGGAACGAGAGGGAACGGGGCAGGTGGGGGGGGGGGGGGGGAATGGATGCAGGAGGGAGTGGGCGGGCACGTCGGCGTGTCCATGTCCACGGGGGCACGCCAGGAGGGGGTGGGGGTGGCGGCATGGCGCCAGTGCCGGAAGGCACTGTGGAGAAGAAACAGAAATCCCAGAAAACCCCCTGGCACCACTTTCTGTAATTACAAAAAGGTCCAGCAGCAACTTGTTGATTTTAATTGGGGCATTTAGACATTTTCTAAAATTTCACAAAATTTCAGGTGGGCTCCCCATAACACCTAGAAGCTCCACAAAAATTTGTGCCCCAAAATAAAATGTTTTGGACCACCTTTGTTCACAGGCTCTAATTATAGCCATTTTTGATAATTTCCAAAATATATTTATTTGGAGTATTTAAGCACTTCCAAAAATAATGAAAATATTCATGGAGGCTCTCAAAATAATATTGAAGCTCCCCATGATTTTAGTTTGAATTTTTGGGAAATATTAACTTGTTTTCGAAAATAGAATTGAATTGAACCAATTTGGAAACCTCAAATTTTAAATCTTGGCTCGTCAATAATTGGATTTTGACAATTTGTTATAAGATGTAAACTTGGAACTTCCTAAACAATTTGGAAGTCCAAGAATAATTTGTTTGCCAAGTTAAACAATTTCATTTGGGTTGAAGTTGGAGAAGGTTTTGCTTCCCCAATCTAATTGCTTTCATATTGTGGATTGTTAGAAGAAACAATTTCATATGCATGCCATGATGCAAACAAGAATGCAAAAAATGGAAAAATTGGCCCATATTTTAGGGTACCAAACTGGGGCTGTTACAATTCTACCCCCTTACAGGAATCTCGTCCCGAGATTCTAGAGTAGAAGTAGAGAGGAGGAAAACATGACAACACGTATCCTCCACGGTTTTCTCGATCTCACGATGATCTTCCTCGGTGCATAACTTGGAGCTAGGAAGCATGACGTGCCGATGGGGCGGAAAGGACAGAAGATAGCTAAAGGTGTTAGGCAAAAATGAACTTGCCCAAAACCATAAGCTATTGAGGAAAACTAGGAACGACTTGACCAAACAAAGGTCGAGCCGAGGATAGGACGACCGATCACTTGTTCAAGGACATGACAATACTTCAAACCACCCCGATGCGTAGAACCTAGAGATTTGAAGCACCGAGAGGAGAAAGGACATCTTTTGGACTCCACGCTTTTGACATACAAAACGTTTCTATAAGGTTGGAAGCTCGGCCCTAACGGGACTGATGAATTGACCCAAGGTCCGTGTGAGTGGGCAAAACCTTGGGTTCACCAAGGTGGGAAAGATATGGCATTGATCCACATTTGATAGAGAGGTAAAACCTCATAAACAAGCTATTGCCACGAGATATATGGATTCGGGGGATTGACTGAGGAATAATTAGTAACTCCGTTGTGAGGTTCTACTTGAGGCTCTAGGTATCGAACTCCGGCTTCGGAATAACCTCCAATCGATCATCAAGCGAAGGTCATACTTAATGATAAAGAAGGGCTATAAGGGGAACTCCTAGGGTAAGTTACACATGATCCCCAGGGATAGTGGTTGAGGTTAGAGATTTAAGAGATTTCTTCACTAGGCCTTCCGGTTAGGTGCGTGAACCACATAATCGGACTTGTCGGGGTTTCAGGTAGGACTAGGTCATACTCGTGATAAACACCAAGCATCATTTCTGCTTGAGGTTCCGAGTTGGTTAGGTGTACAGACAATTCAAGCTTGAAATGTCCGAGGAAGGAGTTTGCTAAAGTTAACCGATAGATAGGGTAACTAGATTCTCAAGATATGGCTACACTGCCAAGCTCCAGAATACGAGGTAGATTTGGAGTTCCATTGGGTCATGATTACGAAGAGAAAATTTAACCAGCAAGTACTCCAATCACTGGAGCACAACTGAGTTCTGATTGGGAATCACCGGTAAGATGATGAGATTTGACGACTTATTCTTATTCAAGAGCAAACCGACAAGTGGCACACATGACGTATTTAGAGAACTGGAGGCAACAATCTACCATCTCAACAACAATCCGCACATGCATGACCATCTTGTGATTTAACCCGAGGAGACAAGTGAACTTCACTCAGATCCACAGCGATAGAAGTCACTGGTAGCGAGAGGAAATCTTGCTTTCCAAGGCAAAACGATGTGGTCTTGAGAGTTTCGACAAGAATCTAACTCGTTGACCGAAGGTGTGCACCTGAACGAATGGACTGGGCAACACAGACAACTCAGCTCGATGATATGATTACCAATCATGCTAAGAGTGCCACCAAAGTCTTTGGATTTCAAAACAATATCAATTGCTAAGAATATCCGATTACCACAACGATATGCATCCTCGACATTCTCGAGCCCGGGTAGCTCGGAGGTAGATGGATAAGGAAGGGCAAGAGCATCACTTCATCAAGTACGTCATGAGACTAAGCACGACCTCGCGATATAAAAGAGGGTGACACTCCAAGGTGGAACGGAACAAAAGCTAGATAGACATTTACTCTGCGAATCACAATCCTTTGACCTGGTCCGAGAAATGGACAAGGTACCAGAGGTTGTTTCTCCTGACATCTCAAAGTGGAATGACTTTACGAACCACAAGAATAACATGCATCAGAACACCCCAATGCACGATAAACTTGACTATCAAAAGACAGATAGAGGACGGACGACAGATCTAGAGTGAGGAACGGGCTAACAACAATCTCAAGATATTGCCGAAGCCCTTGTTAGCACTCTTCCGACAACTAGTGCCGAAAGGGTTTCACGATCGAGTGTTATTGGAGGGATCACAAACATTGATGGATTCTTGCTAGAGTAATCTTGTCGTGAACCAGATGGTTCCCTGACAGAGAGTCTAGATAAAGCTAGTGACAGGAAGAGCATTGCTGAGCAAGTCAATTACAGCTGCAACCTCGAGTTTGAAGACTAACTTCAAATTTTGCCAACCTGATACAGGGTTTGACAAGTAACATCAAGGTTCCACGGAAAAGATCTTGGGTTAAAGATCAGCTTCATGTACCGGGACTCGCAATAGCATAATTCTCACAAGGGCGACAACCCCCATGAATCATTACACCAGAGCCCTAGCACAATCCGGGACCTTCGGTTCAAGATCTTGGGCTAAAGAAAAGGAATGTCTTGATGAACCACAATACTTCCTCTCTTCGGGCTTTAGATCTGGCAGACGATCAGAAATAACCAGTAAACTAAAGGTAGAAGCCCACCCCGAGAACCTAAACTGGGACACCAAGCTTTAAAACAAATAGGGATAAGATATCAGAGTAGTGCGAGTTGGATGAGGAGTAAAAATAATCCTAAGAAGATTTTCACAACTCATTGTTAGGTTATAAATAATTTTCAAACTTGACTCGACATCGACCAATAGAAAGGGTTTCCTACAGGCAGTCCTGCTCTGATACCAACTTGTAGCGCCCCGACCCCGGAATTATACAGAGAGGCTATGTAACCCACAGGCTATGCTACACAATCGAAGGGCATGGAATTACCGCTCCCACGCAACACATCGATCGTGCCATAAACACTGGCATAGCTATCAATGTATAAAACAGAGATCAAGACTTGTGGAACAACTGGCACATCACAGACTCTACGACACAAAGAAAATCATATAGCAACTCATATATGAGAAAGATACAAATATTACACACAAAAGGGGTCACAGACCCATCAGTACATCATGCGGAAGCGAAGTAGTGTTGTCTAGTACAACAAGATCCAAATATATGGCCTAAGAGGCCTACACATAAATAATCCCTGCCAGCTTGTTCCACGGTCCCAAGCTGCCACCTGGGAACCCCGAACTACTCGTCGACGTCCAGGAAGAAACCACCTAGCTGCTCGGTGTCGTCCTCCTCTGAAACAAAGTATAAAGGCAGCAAAGAGAGACTGAGTATGACGTACTCGCAAGTTTAGTAGGGCGATATAGGCCCAATGATTGACGGAGGCTCTAAAGCTGTATAGTAGCTATTTTGCATAAAGCTAGTTTTCATTTATAAAAGATATAAAAGACCCATGGCATCGACTACTCAGATTGTTTTTCCGAAAAGAGGTAAGAGAGTAAACTTTTCATCTTCGGTTCTCAACGAACCATTAGTAACCAGAAACATCTCTCATCTCCACCAAGGCACTCCCTCGAATCACCCTCCAGGAAATGAACCTTTAACACACTTTGTCTAAATGCAACCTTTAGTTGCCAAATTTTATTAGATTAAAGTTCTCTATGGTCTTATCGTCCGTTTCCAAGTCGTCCATAACCGCGGACACGGCTTTTCGAAAAGATTTAACCCTGCAGGGGTGTACTAATTTACCCATCGGTACCGTCCGGCTCACCTGATTGGACCTCTTCCGGGGAAGGCCGGCGAGTGGGCGCCATTAGACCTTTACATTGCATGAGGCTTACTCAAGGACCATCAGTGTGCGTAAGGACAGGTTCAGCGCCTCCAACGCACTGCCCCGCGGACACATCCTAAACACCACCGTTCTCATCGTTTCTTTTCCACCCACACACTCACACGCAAATGGAAATAGCAAACTAGAGGACCCTTGACAAGCCCCTCACAACTTATTCGGTCACAGGGGATTCCATATGTCCCCACCTTTGGAAGCACGCTCAGTCTTGGTTCAAGAGGTAAAGAACTCGCACATAGCGGCAAGAATGAGACAAAACACCATCCCCGATGGCAACTCATCCAAGCCTTCTTAGCCTTTTAGTTAAGCACCCCAAGTAACCACCATGTCCGAACATTTCATCAACAACAATATCATGGAAATAATCAACGGACAATATAACATTTAACTAAGCAAGGCTAAGCATCTCTATATACAACAATTATATCCTTGTCTCCGGCCCACACATCAAACCTAGGGTTCATAGGAGGGGAATCATGTGATGGTTCGGGGAAAAACATGCATTCATAGGATATTCTAGTACTTGATCAAAAGTGACATTGGAATCACATGCAATATTATGGTGGGTAAAATAAGTTTATAAAGCAATAATAATTGCATAGCCTGTTAGAAGTCCAGATATTCCTGATATGCCTACCTATATCCTATGTTTGTTTTCCATTTACTATCTACTAGCATGCTTAGGAGTTTCTTGTGGTCTAGCACATGCTTAGCTGGTATATCTAAATAATTGGAGACTTGCTATGTGGGAATCACTTTATTATATTAAAGATAAGTCACCGGCGGAAGGCCAATTATGGTGATTTGTTCTGCTAGTGTCGCCTAGGAAAAACCGTTCTATTCCGCTTATCCAAGAATGAGCGCCCTACCCACACATGGGAAGACTTATGGAACCCCCCGCAACTCAGTACCGGATCTGCTATATTGGCTAGGGAGCCACAAAGTAGTTCGGGTGTTTGCCATTTGGAGCATACGCACGATGCATGTTGAAGATGAGAGGTTACAACTTGGGGGGCGCATACAGGTTTGCGGGATGGGCGTTAATCGCATGTGGAAGGAGGAGCAATCGTATGAGTGTTATCCTCCCAAAGCCGTTCACGCAACGTTTGGGCCCGCAAAGGAGTTTCGGCCGGGCTCCCCACGTGGATCAGTCTCAGATAGGTGGCTCTCTATCCAATGTAGTAGTGATGGGGAAGGTCGTGTTGAGATACCTAAATGCCTCTGTGACATGCGGTTGATTGAACGTGTATGGTCACATTTCGGCACCCCTGCAGGGTTAAATATTTTCGAAAAGCCGAGTCCGCGGTTATGGACGACTTGGGTAATGTGCTGGCTAAAAAGATCATAGATATCACCATACCTCTTAAATAGCTAATTTGACTAGTAAATAGCCATATTCGAATAATAAACCTGATAAAATTTGATCCACGTGTGAGTCTCTCGACTTCTTCATCATGGGTATTTGATACGATGGAGTTGTCTCAGGATGGGCATTCCTTGGTGAGTAGTTTAGCCCAGTAGCGCAAGCGCTCTCTTCCCTTATTCTAATTAGACGCAAGTTGTAGCGTGTCTTCTGTAGTTTTTAGGTGTTGCTGCTGCAAGTCCACATACAGCCCTTTTCAACCCAATGCATGTGCATCGTACCTTCTTTTACCCTTGTGCGTAAGACTTGCTGAGTACCCCCGTACTCATACTATCGGGTGTCCGGTGCTCGTGTTTTTCACTGATGCAGGAGCGACAGCAGAGTTCGACGATTCAGATGGAGGCTACTATGTGGAGTTCGACGCCGACTACGACGAGTAGATAGAGATCCTAGGCGGCAGCCTGAGACCACCGTGGGCGGGTCCCCTCTTTTATTTTCTGGCCTTTGGTCTTTGATGTAGTATGTACTCAGACGAGTGACTGCTTCCGCTGTATTCGGGACGTATGATCCCCTGTGATGTAATAAAAGTATTTTCAAACTATGTTTATTTATCTTTTTGTGTCGTACTTGTGCATGTGATGTAATCCAATTGTGGTTCTACTTGGCGAAATGTCATTTCCGCTAAGTGGGGCTTACAGACGGCGGCCGCGGGCGAGCTGTTGCAAGGCGGAGGCGAGCGAGGGACATGGCGGCGGGAGACGGCAGCGGCGGCGAGGGACACGGCGGCAGCGGGCCAGGGAAACGGCGGCGGCGTCCTGAGAGCCTATTCGAGTCGAGGGGATACAGGGGGGTAAGGGACTAGTGAAAATAGATCCGGTAACTTCCCGGCTTGTAATAACCTAAACGGTCGGCGCCATTCGTAGTGGCGCCGACCATGTCGATCAAAGTTCAGTTAACTGTGCACAGTTGGCGCCATTCCCACCCACTAGCGTCGACAACCACGTAGGATTTTCGGGGGATCCATAAGCAAACTTCGGCGATGACCTCTGGCGGCGCCGACATGCACTAGTTCGGCGCCGTCGAGGATGGCGCCAAACTGAGGGGCCAGATTTAGAAATAGTTTCCAGCAGCGGCCAGTTTCGTTATTAGTTGCCGAAAACGGCCAGATTTGGCAAAAAATACGAGCATCTATACCTCCAGCTGGAGGCGGTCGTAGAAATCGATATGTGACTCACCGGGCCGGCCCATTTTCTTCTTCTTTTTTCTTTTCTCTTTCTGTTTTCTTTTTCTGGTTTTTTTTTCTAGTTTTGTTTTTCTTTTTCTTTCCTTTTTTCGTTTAATTTTATTTTTCTTTTTCATTCTTTTCTGTTTGGTTTCCTTTTTCTATTTTCGTTTTTCTTTTTCTTTCCTATTTTTATGTTTCTGTTTTTGTTTTCGTAGTTCTTTTTTCTTTTCGTTTTTTATTTTTCTTTTTCGTTATTTTATTTTTTCTTTTCAATATTTTATTTTCTCATTTTTTCACATTTTTATGATTTTTGAAAAATGTTTCAAAAAATGTTCAAATTTAAAATTTGTTCATATTCAAAGATTGTTTATTTTTCAAATAAAAAATGTTTATTCATTTTCGAAAATAGTTTCCATTCATCCAAATTTTTCTGTTCACTTTTAAAATCGTTCAAAAATAGTTTCCGTTCACCGACATTTTCTGTTCACTTCAAAAATCGTTCGAAAATAGTTTTCGTTCAACGACATTTTTCTGTTCACTTTTAAAATTGTTCAAAAATAGTTTTTGGTCATCGGCATTTTCTGTTCACTTTTCAAATTGTTCCAAAATAGTTTCTGTTCACCGACATTTTATGTTCACTTTTAAAATCGTTCCAAAATGTTCAAATTTTGAAAGTTATTTAGCACTGAAAAATGTTCAAAATTAATTTTTTTTCGAAAATAGTTTATGTTCACTGACATTTTTTGTTCACTTTAAAAATCGTTCGAAAATAGTTTTTGGGCGGGTGGGCCGGCCCAACGGTCCTTTTTTTTCTGTTTCCGTCTTTCTTTTTCTTTTTTTCTTTTTTCGGTTCGTTTTCTTTTTATTTTCTGTTTTCTTTTTATATTCCTCTTTACATTTATTTTTCTGTTTTCGTTTTCGTTTCTTTTTTATTTTTATTTTTGAAAGATTTTCATTTTCTTTTTCATTTTCGTTTCTTTTATGTTTTCGTTTTCTGTTTTCATTTACTTTTTTATTTTCATTTTTGATCTTTTAATTTTTATTCCTATTTATTTTCTTTTCTTGTTTTTCACTTTTTATTTTCTGTTTTTGTTTTTCATTTTCTTTTCTTTTTTCTTTTTTGTTTTTTCACCCCCATTTTCTGTTTTCAAAATTCATGCAAAAAAAGTTTTCGATCACCCCCATTTTCTGTTCACTTTTAAAATCGTTTAAAAATAATTTCTGTTCCACCGCTTTTTCTGTTCACTTTTAAAAAATTTCAAAAATGTTTTCGTTCACACCCCATTTCTTTTCATGTTTTAAAATTGTTCAAAAATAGTTTCCGTTTACTAGCCTTTTCTGTTTAGTTTTTAAAATCGTTCCAAAATAATTTTTGTTCAAAATAATTTCGCTCACTTTTAAAATCGTTCAAAATAATTTTTGTTCACTTTTTAAAATCGTTCAAAATAATTTTTGTTCGCTTTTAAAATCGTTCAAAAATAGTTTCCGTTCCACCGCTTTTTCTGTTCACTTTTTAAATCGGTCAAAAATAATTTCCGTTCACCCCCATTTATGTTTATTTTTTAAAATCGTTTAAAAATAGTTTCCGTTTTACTAGCCTTTTCTGTTCAATTTTAAAATCGTTCCAAAATAATTTTTGTTCACTTTAAAATCGTTTCAAATAAATTTCGTGCACTTTTAAAATCGTTCAAAATAACTTTTGTTCATAAAATTTTTTCTGTTCATTTTTTGAATCGGTTCAAAAATTATTTTTGTTCACCGACCTCTTTCTGTTCACATTTTAAAATCGTTCAAAAATAACTTTCGTTCATAGACATTTTTTGTTCACTTTTGAAATCTGTTCAAAAATAATTTTTTACTTTGTACTTTGAGAGAATTCTTGTACTTTCAGTTTTTTTGTATTCCATATTCAATATTTTTGTACTTCGGGTTTAATATTGTATTGTACTTTCGGTTTCAATGTACATGTATTTCCGACTATAGTTACTTCCGAAAGAATTATTTTCATACTTTCTCATGTCCTGTGCTATACATACGGCCGGCGTTGTTCGAGCGATCATGGGAGCTAGTACTAGCTAGCTAGTCTCCTGCATGCATGCGTCCAGCGTGAGTACTAGTGAGGTGTGAGAGGACGTACGAAAAATCCACTGACCGAAACGTTACGCGCCCTAATAGTTGGGCCAAGCCCACTTACGAAAATGTGCAGGCGGCGCGAGGTGGAATCGCCGCTAATGCGCGACGTAAAGGAGCTCCCCTCACCGGTCACCGGCGAATTGCGCCTCATTGCCAAGACGAGGGAATACATGTGAGAGGCCCATGAAGTAACGTAATCCGAGTTAAAACTGCTCATGGGCTGTAACTCCAAACAAAAATCCGGCCCATATCCGACAAGCAAGTTGCATGAGTTTAGCTGGAAGAAAAAGGTAGGTTGTCTAAAATAAATCCAGCTTTTTCCAAATTTATTTCGACAAATCCAGATTGCAAAGCCTGGGAATCTCCCATCATTATTCTACACTTGACTGAAGATATTTTGTGCACATCTGTGGAGCCAGGAAGGCCTCCAGGAAAGGAGAGAAGAGAACAAGATACCTGATGCAAGGGAAAGAGTGGTCGATTGATTTGCTCTTTAACAATCTAGATTCCAAGTCAATTTCTCGTGTGACTCAGTTCACCATTTTAAAGGTCGAAGTCACCGTCGCGAACCGGTCATGACCTTTCAACAACAACGGCAACTGCACCAAATTTCAGATTGCTACTGAGAAGCTAAGTAATAGTACGAAGTAAGAGAGATGATCCTTGGACCGAGCACGGCAGCTTCCCGGGATTCAGAGCACGGATTACATGCAACTCAGTCGGTGCAGAAGCTCTTTTAGCGTGCTGGTTGAGATGGAATTGTCAGCAGCCGTTTACAGGAATATAGGCCTTAGCTTGCAAAATACATGACCCATGTTAATACACATTAACTAGCGCTGAATCAACCTAAGTAATAAGGTCTATTAAGTTACTGTACCTTCCTCTGGCATGCATTTTATTGTTTTATTAAAAAATCGTAAGAACCCAAGAGGACCGCTAGGATTTGGTTAAAACTAGAAATGAGACCCAACCAAATCATGAACTAAATCCCAACCAAACCTCCTCATCCAAACATATGGTATTGGTCCTTTCTATATAAGATCCTCTCTACCTTCCCAGCAACAGTTTTATACAGGCAAGAGTTGGCTCATAGAAATCCCATTCCAAAAACCATTAACCATGATGATTTCTTATCAGGGCAAGTCATCCTCTCTAGCATCCAGGATAAGAAGAGAAGCATTTGCCATCCAGTTGTTCTGCCTCGTGTTCACGCACGGGGCAATTGTTGATCAGGCTGCCCGACTCCTGCAGTTCTCCTCGTCAAGAATGGAGATACAGTGCCACCACCAGGACAAGAAGGTGCACAGGAGATCGCACATCGACCGTGCGACGACGGACATAAGCCCTCAGGACGGACTGAAGGAGGCAGACAAGGTCAGTGAACTTCCTGGGCAGCCAGGGCCAGCCGTGTTCGATCAGTACGCAGGCTATGTCACAGTAAATTCGACATCAGGAAAGGCTCTATTTTATTACTTTGCGGAGGCTGCTGAAGATCCTTCCACTAAGCCATTGGTCTTGTGGCTGAATGGAGGTGCGTACCTAACTATATATGAGTAGTTGATATGATGCTCAAATACCATGTTTCCACAATCCAGATGGATGGTTTTCTATGCTCTGTCCGTCTCTTGCTTTATGGTCATTGTATTATATTTTGTGTAGCATCCCCGAAAAGGCATGCATAGCATAGTTGTCCTCACCATCCATCTTTTTTTCTCTTCCATCCAAACATGGTTTCAATCTTCAATCTTTGATGTTTCAGGCCCTGGATGTTCTTCTCTGGGTGGAGCTATGCTTGAAATTGGACCTTTCTTGGTTAATAGCGATAACATGACCCTGTCGACAAACAAGTATGCGTGGAACAATGGTAAGCAGACTTAACTACACTCTGAGAAAATGAGGAGCGTGCCCATATGGGCACCAAAACACCATTCTTACCTTTGCACAATTGCACTAACTGGTCCCTTTTACGTATGGCAGTGGCAAACATGCTCTTCCTTGAGAGCCCTGCTGGTGTAGGCTTCTCATACTCCAACACAACTTCAGATTACAATAACACAGGTGACAGCAGTACTGCGATAGATGCATACAACTTCCTCATCAATTGGCTCGAGAGGTTCCCAGAGTACAAAAACCGTGACTTCTTCATAACCGGTGAAAGTTACGGTGGCCACTACATACCACAGCTCGCCAACACCATATTGTCGAACAACAAAATAACGAATGCCTCCGTCATCAATCTCAAAGGAGTTGCTGTAAGTTTCATACAATAACAACTAGCATAAGCTTCTGGTAATATATCAAGCTACATATATACTGAATTATAGCATTGCTTGGTGGGAACAGATTGGGAATGCATACTTGGACGATAATACAAACACAAGAGCAACCATGGATTACTACTGGACGCATGCTATGATCTCAAGCGAAACTCACCGAGCAGTTCAGCAACACTGTGGCTTCAATGGGACATACACTGGGGACTGCCGAACCGCGATAACAGCAGCTAACAACGAGCTGGGCGTCATTGATCCATATAACATCTACGCATCTGTCTGCTGGAATGCTTCCAATCCCCAAGAGCTGCACGGATCGGTAAAAACTCTCTCCAAAGTTCAATTAAGTTGCTTCTCCACCCAGCTCATTACATGGTTTCACAGGCAGCCAACACCGACCCCTGTGCCCATTACTACATCCAATCATATTTGAACCGCCCTGAGGTACAGAGAGCACTACACGCTAACACCACAGGATTGAAGCAGCCATGGTCCGATTGCAGGTGCAAAAAATATCCACAACATTTTTTCCAGTATTTGTTATATATTTAAGTTTAGAATTTTAGGCTTCCAGCAGGTAGTATTGACAAAGTACTTTATATTTTGTGAGGACAGTGATATTATTACTCCTGATAATTGGAAAGATGCGCCAGTCTCTATGCTACCATCCATCCAGCAACTGATTTCAAATGAAGTAAGCACTTGGTTGTACAGGTGAGCCCACAAATTATACTAGAAACGTTTCTAACCCTATCTGGTTAGAGATCCTAATAAGAAATTATTCCTTGTACCTTTCAGTGGTGATATTGACTCAGTTTGCCCAGTAACTTCAACACTGTACTCTCTAGACATTCTCGGTCTACCCACAAACTCATCTTGGCGGTCATGGTACTCTGACGATGATCAGGTATGAACGATGAACTGGACACAGAAGCATAAAGAACATAATCAAAACATTTATTTGCATGTATGGTTCTGAAACTGGTTTGTTTTGTTGCGCGTTGTCAGGTTGGTGGTTATGTTGTCGGGTACAAAGGTCTGGTATTTGCAACAGTCAGAGGATCTGGACATATGGTTCCTACATACCAACCTCGAAGGGCACTGACCTTGTTCTCCTCGTTTCTGCAAGGACAGCTACCCCCTGAATGACTAGAACATTGCAAGCTTCTATTTCTTTGTATTTTAGAGTCAAAAAAAGAACGGTGTCCATCAGAAATATAATTTTATTTTACTGTTAACAGGTGAGTAATTGAAATACAGTAACCAGTTGATATGATAGTTAATTTGCTTTCATAAAAGGTAAGTACAGGAAATTGTGCAACAGGAAATTCAAAATTGAATCAGGTTTTAGTTTTATAGAAAACAAAAGAGACTTTAGGGGGTGTGGTAGCCTGTTCCTACAAATAGTTTAGATCTAAGCAAGCAAATCTGATGAACGCCACTTGGTCCAAATTTTTTTATTTTTATACAAAACATGCAGGATGCTTAGATTTTTGTGAGTTTCAAATTAATGCAAAAACTAGAGAGGAGATTTGGTGCTCCCGAGCACCAGTGATCCCGGTGGTCTAAAAAATTCGAAAACACTATTTATGAGTTTGAAAAAATTCTGAAAAAATCATGGATGTAGCCAATTATGTATCCCACAAACGTGCAAAAAAACAATTTCAAATACGTTGTATTTTGGGCTACACGAAAGTGAGAAAATTGAAGATTTGAAAATATACATATTTAGATCGACAGTTTTGTCATTTTCGTGCAGGCCAAACTACAACGTATTTGAAGTTGATTTTTTGCACATTTGTGATATATATCATTGGCTACATCCATGATTTGTTTCAGATTTTTTTAAAACTTATAAATAGTGTTTTCGATTTTTTTAAACCACCAGGATCACTGGTGCTCGAGCCAAAGACACTTTCCGCGAAAACTATTACTTTTATAAACTTACGAATAATACAAATATTTCAGCAGTTTTCCACATGTAAATTGCAGCGCATTTCAGTTGGACGAGAAAGATAGAGTTGACTAGCCTTACATACTTTGCACTGTAGGAAGGCCCTACCTAGCTGTTGTACTTTTCACTTGACCACGAGACAATTATCAACGCTTCTCTGCACATTATCCCAATTATTCGCCCAAGCCATCCAACAGTAGAAGAGGCCTTCTTTTGCGCAACAAAATGCAAGAAGGTTCCTGCCCATTTGCATACTACACAAGTCAAACACATACATGAATTGCTGAAATGCCCCACTGAGAATCGGATGATCCTTTTTGCATGACCACCAATCATAATTGTGATATCTTTCTGTACCAAGTAAAACTTGACTTGAGCATAAGAGTTGTTCTTTATTAAAAATGCTCAAAAATGACTATGTGAGAAATCAGAGTACCCATAGAAAGAAATATTCCTTGCTGCCTTTGTAATCCTTGTCGTATGCACACCTTCCTTGCTCTTACTAACTTCTTTGCCAGTATTAGTTGTCTTGGGGAGAATTCTGCATATGTACACTAGCAAAAAGGTGGGATTCCCTTCCAAAGTTTATGCTTCCTGTCCTAAGAACTCGTCTTTCAACTCTAACCCCTAAGTGGCATCCATTGTGCATAACCACCGACTGAAAAAACAAAAACAAAGAAAACAAATTGGTATCATGATGCACCAAGAGAAGTTAACTAACCTGATGATACATTCAAGGATTGAAATTGAACAGAACTTAAGAACATTTGAAAATAAAGGTAACCATGACACGTCAGGCCTTCTCAGCTGTTACCTAAAAGATTATATTTTCCAAATGTTTTTCTCAGACCAGAGGGGGCTATGTGGACAGTCAATATTAGTGTAACTGTTGGTGAAAGTATTGTTCCAAGCTCATTGCTTAAGTTTGGCATATACTTTTCCACAATAAAGTTTCAGGCTGAAACGGCAGCTTGCTTGAAAGTCACACCTCGATAACAAAACGGAATATGTGCACATAGTTCCATGGTGGATCCATAAGTCATATCTAGTGAACACTGCTCTGAGCAGTAGTTCTTAAGAAAGATGCGAGAAGGAATCAACATTATATTTCATTGTAATAGAATTCATAAGATACCAATCCATCTGCACAGTGATCAAGTTACTCTAAGTGGCCATCTGTAAATCTATCACCTCTTTGAGTAGTGACTAGTGAGTTCCACTTTTTTTTACTTAAGCGAAAAGCCAATGCTGAAAAAGTTTTTTTATAAACCTGAGTTCAAAAGCCTCAATCTATAAGTCAAAGAAAGTTGCCCAGTTAATATAAGAAAAAACCGGGTATAAACCAGATTACAACCGTATACCCAGTGCACCACCGACCGACATGGCCACACTCACACAAACTCAACACACTGCTGCACAAAAGCCATTCAGCGCAGCCGCTCCGTGTGTCATCAGCATCACCTGCCGCACTGCGATCCGGCGACTCCAACTTCACCACAGACAACCACAACAGAATTTCTCACCACAGAAGCTGCATCGATCGCGCACACAAAAGCCATGGCAGCCGGCTAACACATCAGCGAGAAGGCAACCTCTGATTTTGACGATGAGCCTCACAATAGGGTCAGAATACATAACATATCAGAAAAGCAAATCAAAGGTAAAGGCTCCTGGAATCTTGGCAGGATACATTTGAGTGTACAAGAAGCTTAAGAAGGCGTAGTAAAGCTGCCTTCAATAAAGTTAGGCGTACTCTTGCTACTGCTCAAAAATAAAATATAAAGAAAATGAGAAGGTCAAATGCCACCATGATGTGGACAATGCACTTAATAAATATTGTAATAGATGAAACACCCCCAATCTGGCCTGAGCTGGTGATAGGTTCTGTGGGAATCATGCTGACTTTTTTAAGGAACTAACAGTTTAATTGAACAAGAACACCATTAACAAATGACAACACAAACATAGATGCCATGAGAAAGATGGAATATGAAGAGCCTTTTAGGGCCAACTTGGAGGAAAAAAGTCAAAGAATCAAACATATTATGGTTCCCTTGGAGGATTCTCAGTCTCCCACAACTGTGCTGCAAACAGAATGTCCCTCTATAAATAAAGATTAGCCAATGGCAATATAGCACAGGACTCAAGCACACATGCACACGCATCCTACCAAGATGAGAAGAGGCCTACTAGTACTTTGGTCCTTGTTCTGCCTCTCGGTGGCAAACACAGCTACTGGCAACAAGCCCAAACACCCTCTTGAGTTTGATCAGTTGAAAATATCCAGGAAATATGTTCCAGAAAAAGAGCATGCATCTGTGAACAGCAGCACTGCTAATTCTTCAGCGCATGGTGGCTCACAAGATTATCTGCGAGAAAAGGACAAGATCAGAACAATGCCAGGTCAGATGGAGGAAGCAGAATTCGACCAATATGCAGGATATGTCACGGTGGATGCAAATGCTGGAAGGGCTTTGTTCTACTATTTTGTTGAGGCTCATCAAGATCCTTCGAAGAAACCACTAGTCCTATGGCTGAATGGAGGTATGTTATACTGTTAGCCATATACTTTCAGTACAATTTACTACATGGAAACCAATAAGAAATTATGTGAGTAAGATTAGCACTAATGCAGATGTGCATTTGAGATTAAATATGCACACCAAATATGTTAGTCAAACTCCTTTTTAAATGCTGAGAACTAATGCTAATGAGATTTGCAGGCCCTGGTTGTTCATCCTTTGGATCTGGAGCCATGCTAGAACTTGGACCCTTCTCTGTCCATAGTGACAACAAGACACTGTACAAGAAAAGCCATGCATGGAACACAGGTAATTCACTCCAATTCTGACCATAATTAATATTAAATGAAGTAGTTGAATTGACACCAAGATGAACTTACCAGTCTACGTCCACAAATGCAGTGGCGAATATGCTGTTTGTTGATATCCCAGCCGGTGTTGGGTACTCATATTCCAACACAACATCAGACTATCACAACACTGGTGACAAAAAAACCACAGATGACGCATACACCTTCCTTGTCAAATGGCTGGAGAGATTTGCTGAGTACCAGGACCGTGATTTCTTCATAACTGGTGAGAGCTATGCTGGCCACTATGTACCAGACCTAGCTAATTTGATTATTGCTAACAACAGAGCCAGCAACACGACCAATGTGAAGCTTAAAGGTGTTGCCGTAAGTGTTCAACATTCAACAATAACTTTTTTGAAGCTTCTAATATAAGTAAGATTTTAATCAGTGATACCACTCTGAAATTTGATCAGATCGGCAATGCAGACTTGCAATACAATTTGACTCTAAGAGCAACATTTGACTACTTCTGGATGCATGCTATGATTTCTGGAAAAACCTACAGAACTATCCAAGCAAACTGTGGCTTCAACGACACCTATACTAACGAGTGTGATAACGCCATGAACTTAGCTATAAAGGAAAAAGGAGATGTCGATGACTATAACATCTATGCACCACAATGTCATGATGCCTCCAGTTCTCCCAGATCAAGTGACTCGGTACAGATACCTAAACACATTAATCGACATACGGTGTCAATTATTTTGCTATATATGCTTCTTACTGATTTTGTGGCTGACCAATGTAAGGTGGTGTTTGGTGATCCTTGCACGAACCACTATGTCTCCTCTTATCTCAATCGTCCTGAGGTCCAAAGAGCCTTACACGCAAACACGACAGGGTTGAGTTACCCATGGATGGATTGCAGGTATATGTACTGGAATACCCAAAAAGATTTCTTATGTTTTCCACCAATATTAGGAACAATGAATAATCCCTATTAGCAGTTCATTCTTTTGCTTCCGTAGAGTCAGCTAAAAAGGTAATCTATACTTTAAGTACAAAGCATAAATATTATATATGAATGATCCTAGTAACTTTCTCACCAGCAAGGGCACTCGTATGCCTCCATCACCCACTTCTGATTTGCTTTTATGCCAAAAAGATGCCTACGATCTATATGAGCCAGCCATCAAAGGTTAAGGATGTGTGAACCACAGAACACAATGGGTATTAGTAATTAAGCATTAAAGAAGGCATAATGACATATGATTCTGCAGCCTATGTCTAGACTATACCTCTGCTTGTCCAGCAGCCATCGATCCGAAATTACAGCGATTTTAGACCATTCATGCATAAACAGTTTTTACTGCTGGAGTTTTCTCAGTCTTAAGTCTCAAGCAACCTCATACTAAAACAAATATCAAGGAAAATTCAACATTAGAATTAGAGTTTTTACTGATTTCAATTTTGAATGTCTCACTCAAGCAGTCCACTTGTATTCGATAACTGGAAAGATTCACCAGAGACCATGCTGCCATCAATCAAGGAACTCATTTCAAGTGGCACAAGGGTATGGCTGTACAGGTATATATATCCCGCAAATTATGTTCCTCGAGTACTGAAGCAATCAGTTGTTAATGAATTAATCCCTAACTCCAACTCTACCATTGTGCACCAGCGGTGACATGGATGCAGTGTGTTCTGTCACATCGACCCAATATGCGCTAGACATTCTTGACCTTCCCACAGAAACATCTTGGCGCCCATGGCACGTGGACAATGAGGTAGAGAATCCACTGCTGATCACACGACTAACACTGAACATCAGAGTCCACATTAGAACTTCATGATGCATTATTTCCTAATCGATATAGCTACAGGGTTACACCTGTAGAACTAAAAATTGTTTCCTGGTTCCTTCTTGAAATGGCAGGTTGCCGGCTATGTGGTTGGGTACAAGGGCCTAGTGTTTGCCACAGTCAAAGGAGCTGGGCATATGGTTCCTTACTATCAGCCCCGCAGGGCGCTAGCACTATTTTCATCTTTCCTTGAAGGAAAGCTTCCTCCAAAATGATCTAGTAAATTACAAGGATCTGTGGATGCCATGCCGAGAAGCTTCCACAATCCTGCCAGACCACCGGCAATTGATAAGTCCCTTCAATATATACACTACTTGTAGCTTGGCTTCAGTTTAATTTCCTTCGAAAGGGAAGGAAGTTATGCAATCTGCAGAGTCAATTTACCTCTCCCATGTAGCTAACATAAATCCAGGTGGTAGTACTAAATCCTGGCATAAATGAAAGTTGTGTGCATTGTTTCGATGTAGAGGCCGGGGGGCTTGTTTCCCTTTTAGGGAAAAAGGTACTAAATCCTGGAAAAGAAATGCAAAATCCGTGTCCATCTCTTGAAAATTGTTAACCGTACTCAATGTAACAAATAATTAACAATTCGACAAGCAATTCGCATGCCCCTGGGCATGGCATTCATGTAATCAAGGGCACCTCCCTCTGATTTGGGTTTGGTGAGACAGCATCATGGGCAAACTCACCCAATCGAACAGGTGATGCATCTATCTAATTATCAAAAAACGTGTGAACGCACAAAGGGAGATCAGAGTTCGCTCACAGGGGCGTCACTCGTGGACGAAAAGAAAAGGCTTGGCATGGAGAAATCACACGGCCTTCGGACAGAAGAGTAAAATGGGGAAGAGAATCGGAAAGAGACCAGGGGAGTGAGCTGGTAAGGTATGCGTGCTAGTGGGGAGGGAGAAAGGTGGCCAGGTGTGCTGGCAGGGGGAGGGGGCGAACCTCGGAGAAGGGGCGAGGAGGGGGTCGTGGTCTCCTCGAACGGTGCCGTCGCCGCACAAAATTTGCGATGAGCGTTATGCTTTGGGCGATCACCGATCAGGTAGTGTAACTCGGTTAGAGCATATGTAGCAGAACCTTTTACGCCGGAACTGAGATTTCGGACCAATTTTTTAATCTAGAATAGAACAGATCCGTAAAAGTTTGTGGATCTGTAAACGGTTTTACATGCTAGCGAGTTTCCCACATTTCTGTCAACAGTTTGGAGGGCAGTATACAAGAATTCTCCGCCCTCTTTCAGCGCCGTCGTCTGTACCGGAGGCTTCAGCCATAGATTTCTCGCGTCTTCGGCAAAATCCTACACTACCGTTCCAAGATTCGCGCTCGCCGCGCTCGAGATGTGGCCGTGCATGTGAGCGGCACAGCCAAGCAGTTGGATCGACCAGAAGCGAGCGAGGCGGGAAGCTCCTTCGACGCGGAAGAGGGAGGCGGAGAAGGAGCCCCCGATCGAGGTCTGCGACCCGGCGGCGTTCGCCTCCGCCATCGGGCTGGAGGACTTCGTCCCGGAGAGCTCCATCGACGCCATGCTCTACATACTGCACGGGGGGGGGGGGGGGGGGGAGCCAGAGCGCCGCCGCCGGGACGAGGACATTGACCACAAGCTCTTCGAGCAGGGGGTAGCCGGCGAGCGCGCGGCGCAGGAGAAGGCGGAGGAGTGCGTTGTGTAGCCGTGGAGGAGGACAAGATCTTCAATTTGTAGTTCAATTTTCTATTTATGTTTTGCGTGATGTTTTTTCAACCTGTAAAAGCTGCAAAACACAAATTGTATCTCGTGTTTATAGGCGGGGCGGATACGGTCCTGCTAGAGATGCTCTTAGGGTCTAGCAGATCCCTTAAAAGGCTAGACCTTAATAGCGATTTGAGGTGTCACTAAGTTTTGAGGTATCGCGCAGACTGCAACAAATCCCTAAATCTAATGATACCTTAAATCTGTTCAGGGATCTAATCCGTCCGGAAACAATCGTGATACTACAAATTTGTTTACTTTAAGTTTGCACCAAAATAAAAATGCAAATAAATTTGCATCGCAACTAAGTTGCAAATAAGTTACAAACACCAGTGTCTCTCGAAATAACATAAATTTGATAATATTTTTTAATCAAATGACATCACTAGCCGACGAACCACCATCACCATGAGCTGTGTAACAGCCCCATTTTGCTACTGTAAAATTTGAACCAAATTTTCACTTTTGCATTGCACTTGCATCATGGCATACATTCTAAATTGCTAAGTTTAATAAAGCAACAATTGGAAAATATTTAAAAAGGGAAACAAACACTTCCAAATTTCCAAACCAATTGCAATTGCTCAATTTGGCAAAACAAAAAATATTCTTTAGCTTCCAAATTGTCCAGAAAGTTCCTAGAGCTACAAATATAAATCTTGCAAAGGAAATCAAATTGCCAAATTAAATAATTTAAAAAGGACCTCAAAATGCCTGTGAGTTCTTTTGAAATAAGTTACACATAAAATATTTTGCAAATGGGCTGAAACTTTTATGACAGCTTACTAATATAATATAAATGCTATGTGAATTTTTCCAGAATTTTCAAAAGTGTTTAAGAGCCTCAATTTAAATCCCTAATAGGCTGTTGGACCTGTTTGCAATAAAACTTAAAGTTGGGACAGGGGGGTTTTTGCAAAGCACCTTCTTCCCTGTGGCGACAGTGGTGACACTGGCGCCATGCCACCGAAGCCTTGCTCCTGTGCCGTGCTGCCGTGTCCCCCGTGGATAAGGAGAACGCCCGCGACCGTGCTCTCTCTCCCCCTCACTCGTTCCCCTCATTTTTCCTCTCCCGCACCAAACCCTAACCCTAGATCGAGCCGATGACAGTCGCCGACGCCGCCATGGTCGCCGTCGACTCCTTCCGCCTGAGCTCGAGCTGAAGCCGCCGTTAGCTCCGCCTCACCGTCTGCTACTCCCTCGTCGAAGGAATCGACCCAGGGAGCCGTTAATCTGCGCCACCATCTTCTTCCTCTCCGGCAACGGCCGCCGCCATCGAGCCCGATTGCCGCCGTCTTCGTCCCTCTCCGACGTCGCCGAGCAGCCTCACGCGTCAAGGGTGAGCTAGGCTACCTCCAGGACATCTTTGTCCCCTCCCTCTCCACGTAGGTCATACTGTCGGTGTAGCTCGCCGTCGGCCGCCGCTAGTCGACGCCGTGCTCGCCCCTCCGGCGACCCTTGGGTAGCGGCGCCGCCCGCGTCTGGTTTGCCGTAGCACGGCGCAGCACACGCAACCAGCACCACATCCTCGCGCGCCCTACACCGTCGAGTGCGTGCTCGACATCGCGCGCGGTTACTGCGCGCGCGCGCCGGTTGTGGCCTCGGCCCAGTCAAAACGCTTCGTCGGTACTACCGGGCTGTTAGCCGGAAGTACCGACCGTGAGTTGTGTTGGTACTGGAACCTTCTCTTAATTTCCGGAAGTCGCTCGGAAGTTGCTCCGGAAGTACCGACTTGATCGGTACTACCGGGCTATTAGTCGGAAGTACCGACCGTGAGTTGTTTCGGTACTGGAACCTTCTGTTAATTTCCGGAAGCGGCTCGGAAGTTGCTCCGGAAGTACCGACTTGACCGGTACTACTGGGCTGTTAGCCGTAAGTACCGACCATAAGTTGTTTCGGTACTGGAACCTTGTGTTAATTTCCGGAAGTATCTCGGAAGTTGCTCCGGAAGTACCTACTTGACCAGTACTACCGGGCTGTTAGCCGGAAGTAACGACCGTGAGTGGTTTCGGTACTGGAACCTTCTGTTAATTTTCGAAAGTAGCTCCGGAAGTACCGACTTGTCCGGTACTACCGGACCGTTTTCCGGTAGTACGGACTCAACTAATTAAAATTTGGGAAAATCATAACTTAATAAATATTGATTCAAATTTTGCAAATGATATACCAAAATGATCAGCAAATCAAAAGCTACCTAGTTATGATAATTTCATAGCATGACAACAACTTTTCCTTTGATGTCATTGTTGAAATGGTTAAAAGAATTAAATTTAAATAATCGTTTAATTCAGCATTTATTCATCGTTACTTGGAAAATTTCAAACAAGGTACCAAAATTATCAGGAGAACAATACCTATCTATTCATGTCATTTTCATGCATATTTAAACCACACTTTAGTACTGTAATAGTTCATGAGCAATGTGGTCATTAAATTAAACATGGGGTTGTTTCCAAATAATTGCATCACTTATTTTGGCACTCCATTTAAATTGTTAGTTAAATTAAATGATGATATCAGTGCATAAACATGACATGTCATCATGATTGTGCATTGCACCTTGTATTCCTGTTATTTATTTGTTCTCCTGTTATTGTTTGTGTATCAGTAGATTCAGGAGTCGAGGTTCCCCCTCCATACCTCGGCGATCCGTGCTATCAGCCCCATCAGCAAGGCAAGATATAACCTAACCTTCTGTGCATATCTCATCCTATTGTTTTACACAAGTTTTTTCTCCACCATAATATTGCATTCGATTCCATTGTCAACTTTTGGTCGATGTATAGAGTATCCTATTAATTGCATGTTCCCTACACCATTACATGTTTTCCCTCCTGTTATCCATAGGTTTGATGTGTTGGCCTGAGTTAATTCATATCTGCTGAATATATGCTTAGCTATGCTTAGCGATGCTTAGTCGAATGCTTAGTCCTCCGGGGATTATTTCCATAATTGTGAAGTTGATGGAATGTTGGACATGGTGGATACTTATGGTACTTAATTAAAATGATTAAAAGGCTTGGATGAGTTGCCATCGGGGTTAGTGGTGTTTTGTCTCATTCTTGCCGCCTAGGTGCGAGTTCTTTACCTCTTGAACCAAGACGAGCGTGCTTCCATCGGTGGGGGTATGGGCCCCTTACTAACCGAATAACTTGTGCGCGCATATCCAAGGGTCCTCTAGTTTGCGCTTTCCATTTGCGTGTGAGTTGCAGGTGGATGATGGCGCGAAGAGGGGTTGGTGGTGTTTAGGAAGTGGCGATGGGGGCAGGGTGTTGAAATAGGCACTGAACTTGTCCTGTCGTCACGATGATCCTTGGATAGTCTCATGCGAGGTAAAGGTTTAACCGCGCCCACTCGCCGGCTTTCCCCGGAAGAGAGCTAATCAGGTGAGCCGGACGGTACCAATGGCAAAAACAGTACACCCCTGCAGGGTTGAATCTTTTCGAAAAGCCGTGTCCACGGTTATGGACGACTTGGGAATGGACGATAAGATCATAGAAAACCTGAACTTAATTAAAACTTGGCAACGTGTGTCATGCTGAGCGATACTAGGCGGACCAAGGATCGGTCGAGCCGTTTGAAGTGGAAGAGGTTGAAGATGTCATCATATCTAATGAAGAACACATCTCCGTAGTTACTATCCACAAAGCCCATGCCCTTTGGCACTTTGACGACGTGGAGCGGGTACGAGGGATATTGACTTTTGAGAAGCTGCTCCTCCAAATACCGAGCAGTGTCATGCACGCTCCTCATATCCCCAGTCATGCAGCTGACAACCTCTTGCGGCAGGATCGGTTCACCCAACCAATGCGTCTGTCGCCATTGGGAGGGTAACTTGTCCAGAAGCCGGAGCTCCGGCTGGCTGGAGGAGGAAGGGGTGCTAGCTTTAACTCCTCTCGCAGGCCTCTTCCGCTTCTTCTTCTTGAGGTATGCGGGAGTGCCGCCTTGTCCCATCGCCTCCAAGGTCGCACCAAGTAGTGTCTTCGGGCTAATCATAGACTGTGGAGGAGCGGTGTAGGCGGCAGCTTCCTCAGGCGTTTCTTGAGAACTGAACAGCTTCTTCGAGCACTGAAATTTCCCCGCTCGGAGCTCATCTGGGTTGGGTGAATCATGAGGATCCTGATCCGTGCCGAGTTGGTCGATGAATTCACCGATGGGAGCCTAATCAATATTCAAGGCGTTGTGGTCGACGTCTTCTGTCAGGTGCTCGAGATGATCATGAGCACCCGCAGACGCCGGTGGAGTGACCTTCTTGCCTTGCTGGCTTGTCGCCGACCCCGAGGTGCCGTGCAGCCAAATGAGGGTTTTCGGCCATAGCAAGAGATGATTCCTGAGTTGTGCAACCGTCAACTCACTATCGGCATCTGCGGGTTGATAAGGAGGATACAAATCCTCGCATCCCGGCAACGGCCGATCCACGCGAACCCGGTGCACGCCATGGGGCATATCAGCGTCGTGGAACTTGCGCTGGGTTGGCATGACGACGCCTCCCTTCGCCACAGCCTTCAACTCGTTGTTCACCATAAGTAGCAAGGTGCATGATGACTCGGGTGCCTGCGAAAACATGTAGCTAGGACGGAGAGGGGCGGCGATGAATATAATAATTAACTTGATTAGGCTTGAGATGCTCAATTAATTACCGTGAGGGCGTCGAGCTCGGCTAATGTCAACGGACCGGGGATGGGCGTGCAAGTGACGGAGGGGCTGCTTGCCGCCGCCACTAACGGCGAATCCTCCCTAGCACGCGGATTGCTCATGGCCGGAGTCATGAAGTTATTAACCACGGGTGCATTTTCTCATGGTGCACTTTCCTCCCGCGGCGCCATGTTGTGCGACTTGCTGCCGCCCAAGCTGATCACCGGGAGCGGCCCCTGTTGGCCTCCGGCGAAGTAAGCCGTGAGCGACTCCATCACAGTAGGCATGAGTTCATTAACCCTGTTGGCCACCGCGTCATCGACCCGCTGCGGGATGCTTGCTTCCAAGGTGTCCAAATTGTTCCTCAGAACCACTATGTCCCGGTTCTGTTGGCGCTTCCTCTCCTCTCCCGCTTCCTGTCACGACTCCTTAGTACTGGGCTCGGCCAAGCCATGGTTAGCATGCTTGCGACCATGTCCGGCGCCGGTCACACGGCCCATATGTGGCCTTTTCAACGGATCCACGTTCTTTACCATGTTCATCACCCTCACAATAGGAATGTTCCACGGGACGTCGTTGTTGGCCGTCGACGCATTGGACGAGGAAGATTCCTGTTGTTCTTCTTCTACCTACACAAGCAACGAGAACCATTTAGAAATGCTAATACTAGATTTTAATCGAGACTTGATGACTAGGATCTATATACTTAAGCTGGTAAATTGCTTACCAAGGCTTTCTCAAAATCCTTCACCCACTGGTCCGCGACCAAACGAATGCCCTATACCACCTTGGGGTCCGTGACGAGTTCCCCACTCTCGTTTTCTTTGGCGTACCGGGACCTGACAAATTTCTTTACCTTTGAGTATGTGTACTTGTCGAACGGGTTCTCAATGCCCAGTTATCTATAGGCCTGGTCCTCCTTCTCCCATATCGGGTCTTTGTCGTCCTAACCATGGCAACCGAGATGGTGGTTACCTATGTTGAGTGCTTTCATGTTCACCCCCCACTCCCTATTCTTCTTGGTTGCTTCTAGCTCTTCATTGGCTAGGAAAACATCCAGGTCCTCTTCCGTAATCTTCGGATAGTGCTCGCGGATCTCTGCGGAAGTGGCACCATCTTTAATCATCCCCCTCACCTGAGTTTTATAACCGCTCAGGGCTTTGCTGAATTTGGTGATGGCATGGGTGTTCACAATATTTCCTTTGAGATCCTGATTATTGTAGGGCTCAGGGAACTCGTATCGTGTGTGCAACCTCGAAATGAGTTGGACATGCAGTCCCTCCTTGTTCTTGGCTCTTATGTTTACTTCGTTGAGATTGGCGACTTCTCGAAGGTATGCTGCCACTTGGAGGCCGTAACCCTTTGTGATGTCTACAGGCTTCTGAGGAACACCATCGGCTTCAACCTCTGTGAATTTTTCTCGGCCGGAGTCGACCTTATTTGGGCGCCGTTGTCGACCCGCTTTGGCTTGGCTACTAGTCTCGGAGCCACTAGCGCCACTAGCAATGGTTTCCCCCTCCTCATCCTCCATCTCCTCTTCGTCATTGTCCTGATAATCAGGATAATTATTGTCACGAACCCTTTGCTCCTCCCGCTGCGACTCGAGAAACATTTCGTGATACTGCAAGTTCAGGTCATCTTTACGAGAAGGCGCCCCAGTAGACAACATGGCTAGCTAGCACTATATAATCAAAAGAGGAAAGCGTTACAGCAACCCGAAAATTCACGAAAATATTTGGCATGACCTTTGCTAAAAAAGTCATGCCGGAGTGCCAGAAATTTGCCGGAATGGAAATTAATCAATATTCCGGCAAAACATTGGCAACTCAATGTACCTGCACAACTCAATTCCAAAGCACAAATAGCATCGCATAACACAAATTCCCTAAACCAAAAATCCCAAGACATGAGCATCCTCCATAGCCCTGCCACAGTATATAGTCATAGCCAAACTTGCATTTTGAATTTACAACAGAGCATGTAAGCTGTACTGCTGCAGTATAGATAGGAATGAAGACAAAAATGAATAACTCAATGTAGAGAACTCAAAAATCTATGTGAATTTACAATAGAGCATGTATAGCCATGATATATTATGGACTATGCTGATACATTGGACAATTTAGATGGAAAAAATTGCTAAAATCGTTATGTCATACCAGAGGTACAAAATCATTTCTCTGGCTGGAACCCCTGGTTTACAAGAAAATCAAGGTTGACTTGCAGGTACTAGACATGAATATGTATGGCATCATGAACTATATAGAAAAAAACACCATAGCTATAAGAATAGTCGCTGATATGTTTCGGTTTGATTTTGTTCTATCCCAAGAACCCTAGGTGCAGGTAGTAGAGTTCGTTGAGGGGCGGCGACAGGATCTCCTTGCCGGATGTGCAGAGTTACACGGAACAGAGGGGGAGTGAACACATACCTGGCGGCAGTGGAGGCGGAGCTGAACGGAGAGAGCGGCGTCGATGTGGAGGGGGTGGGGGTACCGGCCAGCGTCGGACCTCCACGGGAAGAGTTCCTCGCCTTCAATGTGGCGCGCTCGACCTCCTCCTCGGCGGACGGAAGCGCCGGCTCTGGTTCGGCGGGACCGAGCGCCGCCACGGCGGTGGTGGTGAGGCGCGATGGAGCACAGCGGAGGGAGGCCGAGCGTAGGGGAGTGGAGATGCGTGGCGCTAGGGGCACCGCAGAGGGTAGAGGCCGCCGCAGCCTCGATGTCGGGAGCGGAGGGAGGGCGCGGGGCGTGGGGGAGCAGGGCGGCTGCTCGTCGATCGGGATCGTGGCGGAGCTAGGGTTTGGCGTGGGATTGGGGATTTGGGGAAGAAAGCGCGGGCCAGGGCGGGTCAAAGTGGTAAGTCAGGCCACCCGTACCGCCGACGCGCGTGGTAGGCTGTGCGCCGGGGCTAACTGGGGTGGGCCCCGGAGCCAGTGTACCGCCGGCACGCGTGGTAGCGCTGCGCGCTGGGGATAACTGGGGTGGGCCCCACAGGGCTGGCAAGCTAGCTGACGACACAGCCCCTGTTATTATATTAGGCAACTACGGATAAGCTGAAAATAAATAGGAAAAAAGGATACTAATAAGCAGAAAATAAATAGGAAATATTATTAATAATCATATTAATTAATTACTAGACACAAAAAAGAGGATAATAATAAGCATATTAATTAATTAAATCATTGTCTCAACACATATACATCCAGATATATAATATAATAATGATAGTTCCATCGCCAACATATCGCGAGAGTGCGTTTCATAGATCACAACATCTTCTTCTTTCCTTTCTTGGTCGTCATTGAATACTTTACCCCTGTATTGTGACTTTTTCTTGTGGACGGATCACCTGACATAGGTAGCGTGGTCCTGCTTCTTCTTGAGGTGTATGTTGCATCATCTTCATCGGGTTCTTCCATCATTGGGTCTCCGACGAGGCCATCAAAGTCTTTCTCGTTGGCGACTCCATCCATTTTGACGACGGCCCTTTTGCCTCTCCTTACGAAAACACGACTAGGCCTGGACGGGTCGGTTATGAAGAAGCATTGCTCAACGTGCTTAGCCAGCACACATGGCTCATTTGCGTGGTGGTGGTGGTGGTCTTGGATTTGTTGGCTTCGGGTAAACACATGGTGGTGAAATATTTGTCTTCTTTTGGAGTAACGGCCTTAGCCCATCTAACATGGAACATCGACAACTTCTCCCCAGCGTAGTCGGGCTCCCAGATATCCTCGATCATTCCGTAATATCTTTTCTTGACATTTCCCGTGTAGGATTCCATGGTTACCCCCGAGTTCTGATATTGGCTACTTTTGTCTTTTTCCTCCGTGTAGAATGTGTAGTCGTTGATATCGTATGCTTGATATGTCATGAGGTTTGGCGCGGGGTTATATGACAAGGCCAATATTAGTTTACCCTCCTCAGTGTCTATTGGCGGGGGATTAGCATCAATGTGGGTTTTGAACCAGCGCACGAAAGAGGAATTGTGCACTCTTAATATATCTCCTTCTGTCATCAGCTTGGTAGCACTGTTCACAATCATGGTTTTGTGCTCCACCAACCAAGGATCAACATCATCAATGTGTTGTAGCGCTACTAAGTTGGCCCTGTCAAAGTTGGTTCTCCGCCCCTCAAAGTCCACGTGCATTTCCCTCTTGCCGGCTTTGTGGCCTACTCCCTCGAACCTGCCAAGGTGCTTGTTTTCCAGCAAACCAATGGGCTCTTCGACGGCCAGAAAATTATCGCAGAAAGAGATGCACTCTTCGGTGCAAAAGCCCTGGACGATGCTACCATCCGGATGTGACCTGCTGCGAACGAATCCTTTGATGACCCCATTCATTCTTTCGAACGACATCATGTTGTATAGGAATGCCGGCCCGAGATCGATGATATCGTCCACGATATGGACCAACAGATGGACCATAATGTCAAAGAATGCGGGAAGGAAGTACATCTCAAGCTCGCATAGGATCGTAACGATCTCATCCTGCAGCCTTGCGAGTTTCTTCACGCTGATCGACTTCTGAGTGATGACATCGAAAAAGTTACAGAGGCCAGTCAGAGTTTCACGGACGTGCGGTTCCATTATCCCTCGGATTGCAACCGGAAGTATCTGCATCATCATCACATGACAGTCATGAGACTTCATCCCGCTGAAGATTTTTTTATCCTGGTCCATGTATCTGCTTATCAGACCCGAGTAACCGAAGGGCACTTTGACTCCTAGAAGGCACTTGAAAACTTGATCTAACTCATTGGGACTTAGAGTAAAGCAGCAGGCAGTCCCAGTCATGCTGCTTAGCCCTTTTGCACTTGCGACCCTGTGTATCCTCCGTCTGATCATCTTTGGTCCTATCCGAGGGTAGGTGAAGGTCCTCCCTGATATTTAGGGCCATCAGGTCGTTTCTTGCTTTTGGCCAGTCTTTGGTCCTATTCGGCATGTTGAGCAGGGTGCCAAGCAAGCTCTCGCACACATTCTTCGTGATATGCATGACATCAAGGCTATGAGGCGTACCGAGGATTTTCCAGTAAGCCAAGTAAGGCTTCTTCCCCTTTTCAAATTTTCCCGACGCATGGCACTCTTTCCAATTTTTCAACAACGTATCGATATCTGCGCCACTCCTGTTAGGTGGAGGTCTGATTGCTACTGATGAAGAGTTGGGTGGTGCCCCAAGCGAAGGCGGAGATGTAGCAAGCAACAGTTTTCCCTCGACAATGAACCGAGGTTTATCGAACCAGTAGGACCTTGAAATCAACAACAAAGTGAATGTTGAAGATCTCTTGCGCTTAATCTTCAACAAACATGGACCTACACACACTCAACCAAAATACTTTGCCCCCAACGGCGGAAAGGTTGTCAATCTTTCCGGTCTCGCAGAAAACAAAGCGGTTAATTATATAGTGAAATAGATGAAATATGAAAAAATGGATGAGTGGAGTAATGATGATGAAAAGTGATTAATAAAGGTTCCAATCAATGTAAAAAGATGGACCGGGGGTCATGGGTTCACTAGTGGAGTCTCTTAAGTAAATAGAACAATCATATGATGGGTAAAAAAATTACAGCTAGGCAATTGACAAGATTATAACACAAACTTAATCTAGATATGACAAAGAGAACATGATAATATTTAAGTAGGCATCACGACAATGAACAAAGACCGTTGAGTCCAACTGCATTTTGTCTAAAAAGTCCACCGTGGGATCGCTATCCAGCCTCTCACCCATCGGTATTAAGTTGCAAGCAACATACATTTGCATTAAGTAAAGTGCATGTAGTAAGCAATACTAATATCAAAAGAGACATTAACACCGCTGTTTTACCCTTAGTAGCAACAGCACACCCTCGCCCTTAGACGTTTCTGTCACTCGTTCCTAGGAACAAAAGGGGGCATGAACCCACTATCTAGCATAAATACCCTCTCTTGGAGATACACACAATCACTTGCCAAAGTAACTACGCACATCGGAGAGCATGCAAGAACATAAATCAACATATAAGAATCATGCACAATCTGATCATAACTTTATAATCCATCGGATCCCAGCAAACACATCACATAGCATTACAATAATCGATCTTGATCATGATAGGTAGCTCACAAGATCATAAGACATGAAGCACAAGAGAGAGAGACTACCATCTAGCTACTGCCATGGACCCATGATTCAAGGTGGGACTACTCAGAAATCATCCCGGAGGAAGGCATGGCGATGAAGAGCCCTCCGGGATCGATCTCCCCTCCGGCAGAGTGCCAGGGTCTGCTTCAGAATCACCCCCGAACTAGGGTTTGAGATGACGGCGCGTCAGGATGACTTCTCTGGAAAATAATGGCCGCCCCCATCGTTTTTAGGGTTAAAGAGAATGTATAGGCGTCGGAGGGGGCCGAGATGTTGCCCAGAGGGCAGGGGCGGGCTCCACCCGCGGGTCCTAGGGGGGCCGCGGCCACCACCCGCCTGTGGCCCCTGGGTGCCCCCCGGACTACCCTTTGGTCCTCTGGTTCCTTCCGTCGCATAAAAAATCCCCGTAAATTTTCAGCGCAATCCGACGATATTTCCTGTGGTGGACTTTCTGAAATACAAAAATAGCAAAAACAGGAAACTGGCACTAGACATCTTGTCAATAGGTTAGTCCAACAAAATGCATAAAAATGATTAATATGATAATAAAAACGTGTGATAACATCACAAAACTAACATGGGTCAATCAAAAATTATAGATACGTTTGACACGTATCAAGGTCCTTCGAGCTCATCTTTACCATTGAACAGATCACCACGATGTCTCCATGGGTCATTCTCGTCTAGCCACCTTCGATGCCTCATGTAGACGGTTTTCGAAGAATATGGATCCTTACCAAGCTGGAGAAACAGCGTATGTTCCATGCACCTGACACACCCCTTGTGTCCATGGCACACCTGGCAGGCAACATATTCGTATCCGAGATAGTCCTGCACCATCGTGATCAGCGCGGCTCTCATTGGGAAATATTCTTCCGCGTAGGCATCCCATGTTTGTACCCCTTCTTCTGCCCACAACGTGTCTAGCTCGTCCTTAAATAGCTCGAGATACAGGTTGATATCGCTCCCTGGCTGTGTCGGCCCTTGAATTAGCATACTCATTTGTATGTAATTCCTCTTCTTGCAGAGCCAGGGCGGGAGGTTGTACATCCATACAAACACAGGCCAGGTGCTATGTGTGCTGCTCTGGTTGCCAAACGGATTGAGTCCTTCTGTGCTCGCACCCAACCTGATGTTCGTTGGCTCTTTCCCAAAATCTTCGCACTCGTCGTCTAATGCTTTCCACTGGCTTCCATCCGAAGGATGTGTGAGCACTGGGTTTTCAATCTGTTCTGGATCATTCAGCACTGCCTCCTTTCTTTCTTCGTGCCAGTGCATGAGCTTTGCTTCCTTGCGGTCCGCGAAGTACCGCTGCAGACGGGGCCTGAGCGGGAAGTACCACACAACTTTTTTAGGTGCTTTCTGCCCTCTCTTGTATCGATCAGCGCCGCACACTGGACATTTGGTCTTGTCCGCATGCTTGTTCCGATAAATTATGCAGTCATTGATACAGGCATGGTATCATGTTTGCGGTAAATGGAGAGGGCACACGATTTTCTTGGCCTCGTCTAGGCTACTAGCACACGTGTTCCCTTCAGGAAACCGCTTCTTCAAGTATTGCAAGAGGTCCTCAACGCTTGTGTCGGTCCATCCATGTTTTGCCTTCATCCGCAGAATATCGAGAGCTACTCTCAAGCGGGACTCCTCCGGCCCGCGACCCGCGTCGTACAATGGAGTTTTCGAGTCTATCTCCAGCTGCGCCAGCTTAGATTGCCGTCTAGCGGCAACTCTAGGGTCATCGGTCGTCGAGTTGTTCAGAAGCAGTTCTTGAAGATGAGGGTCCCGCATGACTGAATTTAGCGGGGTACTCGTGTCCGCGTCTTCTACATGTTGTTCACCCTGAGGTTGATCTTCATCATCGTGTGCGGTAACCTCTTCGTCGTCTTCATTGTCCTGCTGCCCTTCTTCCTCATTTTCATCTGTCGCCGCCCCCCAAATGACCTCCTCATGATCATCTTCATCATCACTCATCCACTGAGTGTGGCCCTCCATGAAACCACGCATGAGCAGGTGCTCCTGCAATTTGCCTGAAGAGGGGTCGAACATGCACCCTAGTCTACATCTTCGACACAGACAACTTATGTATGTACGGTTATTTCGATGCATGTCGGCCGTTGCGCGTTTCACGTATCTATCCACGACGCTTTCCCTAATCGATATGACCATTGTCGATCGCCTGCACAAGAAGAGAATTGATTAGAACCATCGATCGGCTTTCACGGAAAATTTCGGTATGACCCTGCTAGAAACAAGGCCTACGGGGAGCACCAGAAATTTGCCGAAACGGAAATGAATCAACATTTCGGCAAAACATTAGCAACTCATTTTCATGTCATCACAATACAACTCATTTTCATGTCATCATCACAATACAACTAATATAGCTCGGCCGCCATCTTAATTAGTCACCTATTAGACGCGAGATCAAAGACCGGTTGCGTGTGGAGGAGTACTCGTTAGTAGATCTAGATCTAGTTAGGTAGAAAGATTAGTGCATGTGGGGGAGGAAGATTTGGGAAAGTATATCTAATATGGTTGGTTAAATTAGCTAAAATTGGCGGAGGGGAGGGGGAGATTGAGCTGGGAAGAGATGAGGCTCGGATCTGAGTGTGGGAGGAGTAAGTGGAGATGCAATTGGGTGGTAGTAGGTGGCTGGATGAGCTGCTGTAATAATGCCAGATACCGCCGGCGCGCCAGGTTAATCGCACGCTGGCGGTAACCAGCGTAGCGCTGGCGCGCATGTGGCCGGTGCACCGGGGGTAAAATGCGCTCCTGGGTACAACTTACCGCCGGCGCGTTGGACTAGAGACGCGTCGGCGCTAAGCTGGTTAGCGCCGGCGCACATGTGGTCGATGCGCCGGGGGTACTCACGGGGTGAGGGGCGGGGCTGGCCCCACACTTACCGCCGGCGCGCGAGATAGTAGGTGTGCCGGGGGTAATCTGTTACCGCCGGCGCGCGGGTATTGTGGGCACCGGCGGTAAATAGCGCTGGCGCACCCACAATTTGATGCACCGGCGGTAACTTTTTTCTATAAGGGTTTTCCTAGTAGTGATGTTTTATACCTATCTTTACAAGTAATGTACTACTCTTCACTTGTTCCATTTCGAACACCTTCAAAGTCTTATTTAGGTTAAACATCCTGACTTAATTTTTATCAAAATACGTATCTATCTCAATAGATATTTGACATTCAAATTAACTTCACAAGTTATACGTTGGTTCCTGAACTATTTACAACATTTACGAAATCCCTATTTCATGTAAACAAGATGTTGTAAACTCCCACTCAAATATACTTTATATAAATATTAAATTGTGAAACCACTTTGGCTCCCACTCAGAAATATGTTATCCTTATATTTGATTAACAATGATTCACTAGCTCTCACTCAAACATATGTCACCACATATTTTGATCATGGAAAATTAGTTTCTACTCTTACTTGATATATGTCGCCACATATTTCAATTAGATCCCACTCAGTTTCTCATGCATTTTCTCGACATTTTGGACACCTCCAAAATTCTTAAATAACTTTTAGAGTCGAGAACTCATATACGAAACACTAGTACTTTGCTAGCTTTAATCCCTCAGACTTAAGCACCACTACACTAGGTACTTAACAATATGTCGATTTGTGCTTTCAAGTCCTTTAAGTTTTATTTATTCTCTACAAACCTTTTGAGGAATAAATATGTGAAACATCACTTTCACATAATCAAGCAACAATTACTTCGTGATTTAAACTTAACATAGGATGACTCTCGGTCATTTTCGTATTTCAGGCTTCGATATCTTCTTTGTAGTTTCGTAGGTATGTCTTGTTTCTTAAACATGACAAGTAAATCATGAATATTATTTTGTAACTCGACAAAATTTTATATTCTTGAATCCTACTTTCTTTAGAAAAGCTTAATCGAAATTTAATAATCATAATCATTAATTTCTCTTTTATGTGTCAAGCTTAAACCCAACGGAACACTTTCCACTGTGCTACTTAATACATTAAAAGGGCAAGGTCAACTACCTTGTTTCAGCTTCTCAACCTAATCCAGCAATTCTTTTATCAATGAAACATTTTCATGATAAACCACTAAAATACTTAGCACAACCAAAATGGTTTGCCCCTTTTAGTCTCATATTGTGGAAAAACTCTATTCATAGTCACACATGAATATACTACAAAAATTACTTATTCGCTACAGTTTCTAATTATCTCATATATAATTACAGAAACCATGACTTCTCATAACTCATATGGAATTGATTATGCGAATCACAAATAGACCCATAATTTTAAACATAGTGTTATTAAAATAAATCTAAATGTTATTAATAAACCCTAATAAGAAAAACCTTTCTTAGACCACACAATATCAAACATAGTATGATTACAATTTCAGGACACATCAAAACAGTTTTGAAAAATTCTAAACATTGTAATTCGTACAAACACTTTGCACAAGTCTGCATACTAAAACAATAACTCAAATGTCTTGTCACCTTTGATCAAATCGCAGAGACTCAATTTTCTTGTTAATCTCATATCCCTTTTGCTCCAAAATTTATTTTGATCTTATCAAACATCATAACCCGAATAAATACATTTATTTACTCATATTATTTATGATTGAGCGCACAAAATAATGACATCTAATATTTGTTGGAAAAATTAACCAACACTGTGTTTTTCCAGCAACTCACGACACACTTCTGAAGAGTGGCGTTTTAGTCATACTACTTAACATGGCGCATGTGTCAAACGTCAAAATGTTCATCACAATACTTAGCACGACTAAAGAGGAAATGTCATTAACAAGTTTTAGATATCCTTTTAGTATGTTTTATATTTATAAATGTTCAACTAATTATCATATAGATTAAAATAAGAATAATACTCTCATAATCGAAAAGTGACCACCAAAAAGGATTACTCATGAAAATAGAACAAGCACTTGTCTTTTACATGAATGACCGTCTCAAAAAAGAAAGACACACTAATTAAAGATCACACTTAATTCGATTACAAAAATTATTCAAATCCTCTAATCAAAACGATAAATGTAGAAGTAGAACATTTCCAGTATCAACTCCTTGATTGCCACCATCACGCGACGTCTCCTCAGTTCCTCCATGCAAATCTCAAGCAGCAGGCCCTATTTTCATAAAATAAAATGAGTATCAAATACTTATAAAACTGCCAAAATTGCAATTTGGACTTAAACATTTATAACATGTATATCACTATATACCTTCTGCATTGACAACTTCTCCGGCTATGGGTTCCACTTTGACATGACGCAGCCGAGACACGAACTCACAGAAAAGTGATCGAATCCGTTCCCATAACATAGTCTCTGACATACTTCTTAAAGCTGGGGGGAAGCGAGCGCAACACCCCATCAATAGCCAAGTCATCACTCATATCGTAGTCCCAAACATGCACGAGGCGATAATGTATTTCATGCATTTTCCTCAGGTGCTGTTCCAAGCATGTGTTTTCTTTCATCTTGAGTGAAAGAAACTTATTCAGACATTCAAACCTCGCAACTCTAACTTGTGCTATGAACATCTCTTTCAGCTCATCAACAATCTCATTGGCACTCAAGGTTTTGAATCGTCCGCTTAAGCCATCATTCATGAAAGTGCACATTAGCCACTCGACTTTCAAGTAGGTGGTCTTTTGTTCAAGCCACTCCATATAATCCTCATGATTTGCAGAAATATCATGTCTCTCTTCTAATGGTTCATCTAACACGTAGAGCAACGCATTGGTGTGTAGGACTTCCCTGAGAAGCAGGTACCTTTCGACGAAATTGGACCTATCGAGACATAGCTCTTCAGCAAGGAAGAGATGATCATAATCGAGAGGCATGATCTACAAGGATTTTGCAAAGACATTTTAGGACTAAGTTTATGATAATTTTTCGTTCAACTTAATCAAAATTAGTACATGAACTCCCACTAAACTTAACATCTCTCTGATTGTTTAGTGACACACGATCCAAATCCACTACACCAAATCCGATCGTCACATGATAAGATGCAGCTTCAATGGTGAACAACTCAGTGTTTGATCATATCATTCATATGACTCGTGTTTAACCTTTCGGTTCTGTGTTCCGAGGTCGTGTCTATACATGCTAGGCTCGTAAAGGAAACTGTAGTATTTCCGCATGTGTAAATCTGGCTTACACCCGTTATATGTGGACGTAGAGTCTATCACACCCGATCATCACGAGATGCTTCAACACGACAAACTTTTGCAACGTTGCATACTAGGGGAGAACACTTTATTATGTTGATATTAACGTGAGAGATCACCTTATCATGCTACCGTCGTGATCACATCAAAGCAAACAATAAGATGCATAAAAGGATTAACATCACATGCAATATAGATATTGTGATATAGTACAGCCTTTTTTTCTTGTGCCTTTGATTTCCATCTCCAAAGCACCGGCATGATCTCCATCATCACCAGCATGACGGCGCTGTCTCCATGGTTGCCATCACCAACTATTGCTACTCTTAGCAATAAAGTAAAGCAATTACATGGTGATAAAATTGGCACGCATGCCACATAAAATAATAGACAACCATATGGCTCCTGCCGGTTGCCGTACTCATCGACATGGAAGTCGTGAAATATTACAAAACATGATCATTGCATACATTATCACAAATCACATCTTGGCCATACCATATCAGAAACCCTGCAAAACAAGTTAGACGTCCTCTACTTTGTTTATGCAGTTTTTACGTGGCTTCTATGGGTCATGAGATAGAACCGTTCTAATCTACGTGAAAACCACAATGGTGATATAGTAGTTTCTTATTTACTCATCCTTTTAAAGGCCTCCCATTGTAGATCGCATCTCACTATAGCTAGTGAAACAGACACCCGCCAGCCACTTATGCGATACAAGTTGCATGTCAATCGTGGAACCGGTCTCTCGTACGTGGACGAGTAAAGTTGGTCCGGGCCGCTTCGATCAAGCCTTCCGGCAAGATACAAAATACATGCGAGAAGGTAGCAACATAAAATATCAACGCCCACAACTCCTTGTGTTCTAATCGCACCAACATCTACGAATAGATCTAGGCTCTAATACCACAGTAGGGTTCGTTGCATAGGAAACAAAATTTTTCCTACGAACAAGGTGAAGAAACCTGAAGATATAGATCTATTAGATGAAAGTAGCGAGGTGGAGATCGAATCTTTTACTCTTGAAGAGCGAGCAAACGTTATGTCGGTTCAGGGGTTGGCTAGTCGATCCCCGCAACTAGACTCGTATAGTCGCGAGGAGATGTATTATCCTCGAGATCCAATCCGACGAAACGCCGCACGAGCAGCACCTCCGCGGTATCCACACATTCGGCTCGATGTAGTCTTCTCCTTCTTGATCCCGCAAGTGTCGGAGAAGAGGCTTGTGAGATCCCAGCAGCACGACGGTGTGGTGGTGGAGATGGTGGAGGTTTACCGTGGACAGGGCTTCACCAAGCCATGCACGAGGGAGAGAAAGGAGGAGCAGGGGTGGTACGGCTAGGGTTGGAAGCCTTCTCCTTGTGCCGCACCCCTCCCCTTTATATAGGTGGAGGGGCAAGGGGAGGGGGGTGATAACCCACAAGTGTAGGGGATTGTTTGTAGCCTTTTCGATAAATAAGAGTGTCGAACCCAACGAGGAGCTAAAGGTAGGATTAATATCTTCTCAAGTTCTATCAACCATTGACACAACTCTACGCACACCGAACGTTTGCTCTATCTAGAAAATAAAACTATAGGAATAAAACGGGTATGAAAGGATAGCTTTGCAAGATAATAAAGAACAAAAAAGTAAAAGTTAGTTGCTGCAGCAATAAGGTAACATAAAGTGACATAATGTAACAGAACCATGAGTGTGGAAAAGTGGTGGAAGGCGTGGCGGAATTGTCCATAATTAATTAGTGAAGTTACTCGGTTCACCGTCTTCGATGCAGTTTTCTATGTGGGAGAGGCAAAGCATACACGTTCTCAACTACTTGTGATTACATGTACTATATGATTGGAACATTAGCAAGCATCCGCAACTACTAACATTCATTAAGGTAAAACCCAACCATAGCATTAAGATCAAACGGTCCTCTTTATCCCATACAATGTCAAAAATCGGGATGGGGCTTAGGTTTCTGTCACTCCGGCAGCCCTACCCCCCGGCTTCCTTCACGTACTACCAACCCTATGATGTGATCCATGCGCGCATAAATATATAATGGGCACCATAGGACTGTACCATATCGACATACAACTCGAATCAACCAAACATATTCAATAATTCAACCATATGACAAAAAGAACTACACAAACATGACATAGATCATTGGATAATACTTTATAGCATCAACCACCATGTTTACATAGAGGGGTACAGAGGTTTGTGGGAGAGTGGACCGCTGTAGATGCATGGAGATGGCGATGGCGGTGAAGACGGTGGTCATGGAGGAAAGGGCAAGGCGGAGGCGGCACGGGTGGCGCCGGCGGCGGCGGCGCATGGCAGCGGCCGGCCGGCTAGGGGGAGCGCTGCCCCCTAACCCCATTCCTCCATGGCTTCTTGGTGCTGTAGATGAGCCCTCCCCATTGTAGATGATAACCAAGGGGGAGGCAAATTCGTGGCTTTTGGTGGCTGCCCACAAAACTAGGGTTTCCTCTCTTCATACAGGTGGAGGCAATGCTTCCCGACCCTCCGATGGATGGCCCCTTGATCCAATGGCTCTTTGGCACCTCTAAAACCTTCCTAGGGACCCCTCATATACTTAATGAGGTCCCAAAGTCGTGGCTTGGTCGAATCCTCCAAGTTTGGTAAGAGTTAGAGTCAATCACGTCACCAACTTTCGGAATCCCGTAATCAGATATTTGGCCTTCAGTAAAACGGGGATTTCCGGAGCTACGGATCTCCGATTGGGCTGTTCTTGGGCTTAAATGAAAGCTATGGAAATTAGCCACAACGGTGCAGGCAAATTTATTTTCAGTTGACGTTGTCTTCTGGTCTCAAACTATCAATCTCTGAAATCTGTCAGGAGGACAGATTTCAGGAAAGTCAGAGTCCACCTCCAACGAGGGTCCTTTTGCGTTTTTGCCAATTTCCAAGTGATTCCTACACATCAAAATGTAAAGCAAGAACATTGTGCACTTTTGCAACTATTAATAGGTTAGTCAAATTAAATCATAAACTTAGTATGAAAACAAGTGTCAAAGGTATAAAAGTGGCATGAAACAATAAAAAATTATAGATATGTTTGACACGTATCAACATCCCCAAGCTTAATTCCTACTCGTCCTCGAGTAGGTAAATGATAACAAAATAATTTTTGATGTTGAATGCTAGGATCATGTCTTCAACAAATGCTTGACAAATGCTATATAGATAATGAAACTTAAGCAATTGTGTTAGCTAATGAAAAGATAACGATGAACTAGGAGTTAATAATATGAAATTATAAACATTAACAAGATTATAATGATCATAATAAAGCATGGTATAGTAGTCTCTCGCTTTCCCCTTTAGTAGAGCAAAACATAAATGCCGGGTACCTCTTGAGATATTCAACAGAGACTAGGAGTAAAGTTTTTCAGAAAAGATATAGAATCTCAGACATGCTCCACTCATTAAGACTTTGGGACAAAGCACATTATACTCAGAATGACAGCAATGCTCTATAAGATGGTGCTCAAAGAAGGATGATGACTCAACATAAACATAAAAGAAGGGCCCTTGTGCTAGAGCTTTTTTATTTTTTATAGAATAGAAGTAAAACAATTTTGAGATATGCATGCTTTTGTCAACGATTTCACAGCAAAGAAACTAGCTAGTCCCCTATGACAAGCAAGGCTTTTAGACTTGTGAGAGCAGCAGGTTTAGAGGAACGAGTACATTCCTCTTTCTCCTTGGTTTCACCACTATCCAATGTTTGAGCTGATTTCTCAGATTTGCATTGTGTGGAGGATAATGGTGAGTTATATTTATATTTTGCTTAAGCTGCTCTTGGTATGATTCAAGTGAAGACGTAATCCATCGACACCGGGTGAAAGGGGGGAAATGACCTTGCTCATCACAAGTTATATCAAGCTCTCTACTGCTCCCTCGTGAGCTTAAAAACAGAGGCACAAAAGGAGTATTTTGAATATTTTAAAGGTCGCACATGACAAATTTACTTGGAATGGCAAGAAATACCATGCATAGGTAGATTTGGTGGACTCAACTGGAATACTTTGGCTTAAGGAATTTGGATGCTTAAACCAAGTTGCAAACCAGCTGAGACTATCAACTAGGTTCTGGTAGGTTTTTAAATTCGGCACAAGGTGACACGAACCGTTTTCTTTTTGGAGCCCCGAGTCAACGGTAACGCGACGATGTCACCCGCGTCGCGCTCTAGGCGTCCCGGACGTGCGCGTTTTGGCAAACCCTAAATCCCGCTTAGCCTAAACCCTGCCTAATCCCCGCATAGTAGCTTCCCTGTAGATCCCTGTTCGTCCAATTCGACGTTCCTATCCATTCCCCCGTTCTTATCCCCTCCTTTCATTTTTTTTAGAGCACGTGGTCGTCCGATGCTTCTCGTCCCTGCCTATATATGGAGCAGCTCGAACTCTACCCGCGCGACCACTCACTCCACTCCCTGCCCCTGCCCCGACACACTCCTCACTCCCTCTCCACTCCTGGGAGCCAGAGGCTCGGCATGCCCGACGTGCTCATCGTGCACGGCCGTCGTGGCCGGCGGCCGGGATGAGCTCGAGCTCACCGCGTGCCCCCAGGCCTCTCGAAGCCACCCCGTCCACCCCACTGCCGTCGCCTCCCCGCCCCGTGACCGACCACGCCCGCCATGTTGTTCCCCGCCGTCACCCGCAACAACCTCGCCAAGCCGCCTGCCGCCGCATCACCATCCCAACCCCGGCGCGGTCCACCCCTCGGCCTCGCGCCGCGCCGCCCGCATCCCCGCCGGTGCCTTCCTCGGACGCGGTAGAGGACGACGACCTCGCTGCGGCCCTATTTCCCCCTTCGAGCCGCCATGGCCGGCACCATCCGCCCCGCGCGCGTGCGCGTATGGCCATGGCCGAGTGGGTGAGCTCGCGGGCGATGCGTAGGAGGCGCCCCACCGTCTGCCTCGCCTCCCACCTACGTGGACCTCCACGGCCGGCCGTGCCCCGGCCCTCCCTGCGGTCGGTCGTCGACGGCAGCAACGGCGTAAACCGGCCCGAGCTCCTCCCGTGCGTCACCGTGCAGGGGAGAAGCCAATCAATCGATTTTGGGCTAGCTCAAAGCGCACTCTTTTTTTTTTCCTCAACTTTACGTTTTCTGGCAGAGAAAACGTATTTGCAGAGAAGGCGCGACCAGCCCAGCCCAGTCAGATTCGGCCCGTCCTGTTTTTTTTTCCGAGTGAGCAGCAAATAGCTATCCGTCGCCGAGCCACAACTTTTGAACCGTAGCTCCGTTTGAGGTGATTCAAGTTTGTAAATTCTTAGTTTGAAAAGCTCTGTCCAGTGGTATAGGTTTTACATTTTTGTATAATGTTTGTATGCTCAGCACCTTTATACACATGCATAGGTCTATCCCGCGGTACCGGCAAACCGAGACCCTAAACCGCGACGTCCGTGACCACCGAAACCGAATGGCGTCGATCGTCGAAGGCAAGCTAACCACTTGCTATGAATACTCAAGCGGTGCAGTTTGTTGCATATTATCATGTCATGCATGGTATTTTATGTTGGGGCTATTCGATGCAGATGATTCCATGTGTGTACTTGCTTGCTATGTTTATTTCGAGCTTAGATAGCAACGCCGTGATTCAATTCCAGTATAGTTAGCGATGCCATGCTTCACTCATCATCCATGTGTGTGTTAGAATGATGTGTGAGTAATTTGTGCGCCTCGCATTTGCACGGCTGTGTCGAACCCTCTAACTGGATAACTATAAAACATGCGTTCCCATGATTGTTTGCTTCTTCTCCTTCGCCGAGCTGAGGAGCGGACGAATGTCGTCTTATGATCCTCGGAGTTGGGGCATTTGACAAAGAGTTATTTGCTTCTTCTCCCTCCGTCAAACTTGGCTGGCGTATGCCCACTTTGACTGCGACGCTTGGGACGCTGGCTTTTCATTTGGGTCTTTTTGCCAAGATTGCTGACACCACGTCGAGTTAATACTCGAGTGGAATGGATGCTTTCTTTCTTATGATTGCTTTTCAGTTCATTTTGGAGACTACACGCCCACGTGGATTGAATCTCTCCTACTTTTAGTATTATTATTTCATGTACCTTTACTTTCCTGCAATACGACAAACCCATCAAGTGTGGGTTGAGTTCCGGCCGGCGACTAAATACATGTTGGGCCACGCCCACGTGGATTGAATCTCGTCTACTTTTCTGTAGAGTTGTGGCGTGTGTTGGACGATACCATGCACCACTCCCCATTCCGGCGATGATGGACTGGGGAAACCACCGCAGTCAATGGAATGGAGGAACAGGATCGCGTGGACGCCTCCACTAACTTTTGTAGTCGACCTGTGGCTGTCACTGGTCAGAAGTATCTCCGTCCTCGCCCGGTTGACGCTAACCAATTGTGCTATTTTATTTTACTCCCTCAACCTGTGGCTGCTACTGGTCGGAAGTATCTCCGTCCTCGCCCGGTTGAATTCATTCTTCCTTGCTGAATTATTGCATGATTATTGTTGCTTATTGCTTGAACTATGGTGTGGCTTATGTTTGCTTATGGTCTTATGTTGAAATGATATATTATACTTGTCGTGTTGAACTAATCCTTATTGTGTTGGACTAATCCTCTGTTGTTTGGACTTGTTGTTAAATGAAACTGGAATAAATGAAACCCCCTCCAAGCTTCGATAGGGTCAGTCCATAGTGCCACCAATCTGAACCCTGAACGCACTACCACTGTCGCCCAAATGGGAGAGCCATAGCCTATGTAACCTATCAAGCCTCCTTTGATGCTACCCACTTGGCAAGTCTAGTCGGATACTGCATAGTTGTGGTCGGGGCTAGTCTTGTGAAGGTTCCGGAGCTAGGCGTCGCTCATGAGTTGGGGACGTGCCGGATTCACTTCGTCACAAGACATAGAGTTATGTCGGTAGCTATACAGGGAGTGTCTTGGTAGAGTGAACGGTTATGTAAGTGTATCTTGCCTTGGCCAGGTGAGGTGCAATTAGATGGGTGGTAACTGCAACCTCTCGAGAGTGTGTCAACTAGCAGCTAGCCTTGTTCCTAGGTTATGGAACAGTTCAGTGTCGGTCACACTATTGTCCTTTGTCGAGTCCGGAGGTTAAACTTAAGTTTGGTTTGAAAGAAAGATGAACAACCTGATTACAATAGGATAATGCAGGGAACGTTACTTGAGTCGTGGATGGTTACCCGTGTTTGGGGTGACGGTGTGATCGTTGGGAGCCTATAGTTAGGCCCGAGCCAACGTCAGCCGTGCATGCCCAAAGTGGAAACATGAGGCCAGTGGGCCTAGCAGTCTGACATATGTGGTAAGGCCGTTGGGCCTAGTTGTGATGACAGGTGATGTTAAAATACTTGGTACCAATGGGTACATCCGTTACTCATCACAGGTAAGTTCTTTGTGTGATCTCCGGTACACGATCCAACCCCACCTGGCTTGGACTCTGTACTGGTGGTACTCCCGTTGTTTGCTTATGCCATGTTTTATTGTGATGCCATGTTGTCATTCCTTTGGACTGTCGTAAGTAGACCCTTGCCATGTTTAGATTATTTTCTGTCACTAGCTACTTGTTGCCTGACTTCTTGACTGTTCATGTCTTGTGGTTGTTTTCTTGCGAGTACGTCACCGTACTCAAACTGGCTTTTCATGTGGCCAGACATTGAGAGGATTCATCTACTACCATAGCAAGGAGATCGAGCAGGAGCATTCTAGGATCAGTAGCCCAGCCAGATGCCTGTGGAATGGAGTCCCTCCAAGCCGTTGCCGGATCTATGACTTCCGCTGCCAGTTAAAACTCTGTCCCGTGCCATACTTGGCCATGATAATTGCTCATGCCTTGATGGCCATGTAAAATCATTTGTAGCCCTCTGGGCCTGATTGTGTAATGATATTTCTGCTATGTTGCATTGTCGTAACGTGCGTCCGGATATCCTGGGCTGGCGCACGGGGCGACCGCCTCTCTGGTGACATGTGCCAGAGGGGGGTGCCACAGAGCATGGTATCAGAGCACCAGGCTGGCTGTAGACTACCCTAGCATGGAAAGCCCCGCCTTACTTTTGCCCGACAACGACCCGATGGATTTAACCCGTCTCCGCCTAACCGGCATGGCCCGTGTCGGTCAACAGTATGGTGCAGTAAAACTTGTCCCAATCCTACCCAACCAGACTTGCCGGTTTCTTCCTGGAGAAGGAATCGACACTACCCATTAGTATGAGACCCAAGTCCTAACTACCTATAAAATCCCACCCTCGCTTGCTATCCTTTGCAACCCAACTCTCTTGAAGCAGATCCTGTTCACGAATCTTGCACTCTCCTCTCTCCCAAGTACATAGCGTGAGTTTTTAGATGGCACCTACCCTTGTTTTCGAGACCACCGCTGAGTTTCGCTCCGGTTTTCTACCTCTACTGTGGGAAGCTGCTCGCAATATTATTGGTTGTGTTTCTCGCCCAGTGTACCATGTATATCGGTCTAACCTCTCCTCCTGTGTGAGTGAGCATCATGCCGATGTGTATGTCACCAAGTGTGCCTTAGGAAGCGTGACGCCGTACATGAGTCAAAGCCACTTCGTGGATTCCCCGGAGATGGCGCTCCAAGTTGCAGCTTGGAAATGTCTCGCTCGTCTGCGGTACTTTGAAGCCGCGATGGAACCTCCTGCGTCTCGCTTTTTCCCGCCAAGATCCCTTGCAAGCCCCAGCCATCCCATGGTAAGCATCGAAGTGATGCTAAACTCCACTTTGTCACATCTCGTAGCCTACACCACCGCCTTGGAGAGCATTCTTGTCTACCACTTGGACGAATGCCATTCCAATAGGCAAGCCCTTGGCCGAGTCCCGCAGCCAACAAACAACAACCCAGCTCCGCAAGGACCAGTAACAATTAAACTCCATAAGCCACCCCCATCAATGGAAGCTCTGAAGTTTGGACTCGATACCTTTCATCCAGGACCAGCCGCAACCCACGACCTCCAACCCCTTCGCAACTTTGGCATTGTGCTAGAAGGCATCCCTGCGACTCTAGCCGTGGTGGCAAGGACCCCAGTGGATACCAAGCTTTGGTTAGGACCAAACCTGCAAGATCCAGAAGGCAACAAAGTGGATGAAGCCCAGACCAAGTCCCCACCAAGTGAGAAGTCCTAAGTTTGTAGGTGAGAGTTGTGAGGATGTTTGTTCTTCTGTGTTTGCTTGTATCGCATGTTAGCTTGGCAGCTGTTAGGGGACTTGTTATTTCAACTCCGTGTGAAAACTTGATGTTTGCTCGCTTGTTAACTACTTGCTTGACGTGCGTCAAAACACCATGCCCTTTCTTCCTTAAAAAAAAGTTTTGAACAAGTGACAGAACACTTAAAACAGGACGTGTATGTGAACCAACACACATATGCTCACCTGTAAAATTAACACAACATTTGAATGGGATATTATTTTCTAGTACGAATAATATTTTGGTGTGTTGCATGACTTTAACCATTAAGTGGATATATTTGTGGATACACTGTACCCATGGTTCCCCGCTCACTTGATAATTCATGTGTAGATCTGGTTTGATTTGCCATGCTTGTGTTGGTTGAACTAAAAACCTTAGATTTAATCTTATAACAATAGTGGCACATCCTATGTTGATTGATTGCGTGAGCCCCTTCCATGCCATCCTTAGAATGCATGAGTGTGATATAAATGTCATGCTTTGATAATGTTTTGTTTCAGTAAAATATCCTGTTGAGCGTTAAACTCTAATATTTTGTAGAAAAAAAGTTTTAAAATATTTTAAATATAAGGTATAGTAAACCTTACAAGAAATATCTTGTATAACCCCAGGAATCTCTTTTAGTCTCCGAATCTCGGGACGAGATTCTTTTTAAGGGGGGAAGGTTTGTCACATCCCGAAAAATTCGTCCCTAATGTTAGTAATATTTTCTCGCGCCTGAAAAAACTTTTCCTATTTTCAAAATGTTTTCTTTGAACCTGTTGGTTTTTTATTTGACTTTGGTTTTGCTCTCTTAGAAATTTTCCCAATAATCCTCGATCCTTGTCAACCCCCACCATATTTCCATGCCATTGCTTTGTCTGTCGAACATTGGTTCCATTTGAAGATTCTAAAACCCCTCCCATCTATCCCACCAAAAGCCACGACTACAATTGTATCTTAAGATAAATTCCACCAATCTACCATATGGTTCCCTCGTACAGATAACTCCCTCCCATGCAAAAATATTCCATAGTCCCATGCAATATTTCCAAGTTTGTTCATATTTCCTATTATGCCATTTCCAGTCCAAAAATTATTTGGACACCTTACACTCATCCAAAAAATTCTGAAATTTTGGTGAGATGCATGATTTAACCTCCTGAACATTTCACTCCATTGGCCCAACCTCATTTGAGCAAGATTTGAGGTACTTCCTTTGTAATGCCCTTTCCATGCCAATTTGCCATTTCCAAAGCAACCCCTAGCTACAAAAATTAATTGGCCTTGAAACTTTGCCAAATTGACTAACTCCCATAGATAACCACATAACCAGAAGATCATGCCAATATCATTTGAGTAAACGCACTTGGCAAACCCATGCCATTAGGGCATTTTTGGACACCCAATTATTTTACCAACCTCCATGTACCCAATTGAGCTCAAACTTCACATATATACTATATAAACCTATCCTATCCTACTATGAATTTTGAGGATTTTTCAGAGATGTGCAAGGCCCTGGTCATTTCATCGAGCACCTGGTGAGCCCTAGGTTTTCTGAAATTTTGCTTAAACCAAGTTGCAAACCAGCTGAGACTATCAACTAGGCTCTGGTAGGTTTTTAAATTCGGCACAAGGTGACACGAACCGTTTTCTTTTTGGAGCCCCGAGTCAACGGTAACGCGACGATGTCACTCGCGTCGCGCTCTAGGCGTCCCGGACGTGCGCGTTCTGGCAAACCCTAAATCCCGCTTAGCCTAAACCCTGCCTAATCCCCGCATAGTAGCTTCCCTGTAGATCCCTGTTCGTCCAGCTCGACGTTCCTATCCATTCCCCCGTTCTTATCCCCTCCTTTCACTTTTTTAGAGCACGTGGTCGTCCGATGCTTCTCGTCCCTGCCTATATATGGAGCAGCTAGAACTCTACCCGCGCGACCTCTCACTCCACTCCCTGCCCCTGCCCCGACACACTCCTCACTCCCTCTCCACTCCTGGGAGCCAGAGGCTCGGCATGCCCGACGTGCTCATCGTGCACGGCCGTCGTGGCCGGCGGCCGGGATGAGCTCGAGCTCACCGCGTGCCCCCAGGCCTCTCGAAGCCACCCCGTCCACCCCACTGCCGTCGCCTCCCCGCCCCGTGACCGACCACGCCCGCCATGCTGTTCCCCGCCGTCATCCGCAACAACCCCGCCAAGCTGCATGCCGCCGCATCACCATCCCAACCCCGGCGCGGTCCACCCCTCGGCCTCGCGCCGCGCCGCCCGCATCCCCGCCGGATGCCTTCCTCGGACGCGGTAGAGGACGGCGACCTCGCTGCGGCCCTATTTCCCCCTTCGAGCCGCCATGGCCGGCACCATCCGCCCCGCGCGCGTGCGCATATGGCCATGGCCGAGCGGGTGAGCTCGCGGGCGATGCGTAGGAGGCGCCCCACCGTCTGCCTCGCCTCCCACCTACGTGGACCTCCACGGCCGGCCGTGCCCCGGCCCTCCCTGCGGTCGGTCGTCGACGGCAGCAACGGCGGAAACCGGCCCGAGCTCCTCCCGTGCGTCACCGTGCAGGGGAGAAGCCAATCAATCGATTTTGGGCTAGCTCAAAGCGCACTCTTTTTTTTCCTCAGGTTTACGTTTCCTTGTAGAGAAAACGTATTTGCAGAGAAGGCGCGACCAGCCCAGCCCAGTCAGATTCGGCCCGTCCTGTTTTTTTCCCGAGTGAGCAGCAAATAGCTATACGTCGCCGAGCCACAACTTTTGAACCGTAGCTCCGTTTGAGGTGATTCAAGTTTGTAAATTCTTATTTTGAAATGCTTTATCCAGCGGTATAGGTTTCACATTTTTGTAAAATGTTTGTATGCTCAGCACCTTTATACACATGCATAAGTCTATCCCGCGGTACCGGCAAACCGAGACCCTAACCCGCGACGTGCCCGTGACCCCGAAACCAAATGGCGTTGATCGTCGAAGGCAAGCTAACCACTTGCTATGAATACTCAAGCGGTGCAGTTTGTTGCATATTATCGTGTCATGCATGGTATTTTATGTTGGGGCTATTCGATGCATATGATTCCATGTGTGTACTTGCTTGCTATGTTTATTTCGAGCTTAGATAGCAACGCCGTGATTCAATTCCAGTATAGTTAGCGACGCCATGCTTCACTCATCATCCATGTGTGTGTTAGAATGACGTGTGAGTAATTTGTGCGCCTCGCATTTGCGCGGCTGTGTCGAACACTCTAACTGGATAACTGTAAAACATGCATTCCCATGATTGTTTGCTTCTTCTCCTTCACCGAGGTGAGGAGCGGACGAATGTCGTCTTATGATCCTCGGAGTTGGGGCATTTGCCAAAGAGTTATTTGCTTCTTCTCCCTCCGTCAAACTTGGCTGGCGTATGCCCGCTTTGACTGCGACGCTTGGGACGCTGGCTTTTCATTTGGGTCTTTTTGCCAAGATTGCTGACACCACGTCGAGTCAATACTCGAGTGGAATGGATGCTTTCTTTCTTATGATTGCTTTTCGGTTCAGTTTGGAGACTACACGCCCACGTGGAATGAATCTCGCCTACTTTCAGTATTATTATTTCATGTACCTTTACTTTCCTGAAATACGATAAACCCATCAAGTGTGGGTTGAGTTCCGGCCGGCGACTAAATACATCTTGGGCCCCGCCCACGTGGATTGAATCTCGTCTACTTTTCTGTAGAGTTGTGGCGTGTGTTGGACGGTACCATGCACCACTCCCCATTCCGGCGACGATGGACTGGGGAAACCGCCGCAGTCAATGGAATGGAGGAACGGGATCGCGTGGACGCCTCCACTAACTTTTGTAGTCGACCTGTGGCTGTCACTGGTCGGAAGTATCTCCGTCCTCGCCCGGTTGACGCTAACCATTTATGCTATTTTATTTTACTTCCTCAACCTGTGGCTGCTACTGGTCGGAAGTATCTCCGTCCTCGCCCGGTTGAATTCATTCTTCCTTGCTGAATTATTGCATGATTATTGTTGCTTATTGCTTGAACTATTGTGTGGCTTATGTTTGCTTATGGTCTTAGGTTGAAATGATATATTATACTTGTCGTGTTGGACTAATCCTTATTGTGTTGGACTAATCCTCTGTTGTTTGGACTTGTTGTTAAATGAAACTGGAATAAATGAAACCCCCTCCAAGCTTCGATAGGGTCAGTCCATAGTGCCACCAATCTGAACCCTGAACGCACTACCACTGTCGCCCAAATGGGAGAGCCATAGCCTATGTAACCTATCAAGCCTCCTTTGATGCTACCCACTTGGCAAGTCTAGTCGGATACTACATAGTTTTGGTCGGGGCTAGTCTTGTGAAGGTTCCGGAGCTAGGCGTCGCTCATGAGTTGGGGACGTGCCGGATTCACTTCGTCATAAGACATAGAGTTATGTCGGTAGCTATACAGGGAGTGTCTTGGTAGAGTGAACGGTGATGTAAGTGTATCTTGCCTTGGCCAAGTGAGGTGCAATTAGATGGGTGGTAACTGCAACCTCTCGAGAGTGTGTCAACTAGCAGCTAGCCTTGTTCCTAGGTTATGGAACAGTTCAGTGTCGGTCACACTATTGTCCTTTGTCGAGTCCGGAGGTTAAACTTAAGTTTGGTTTGAAAGAAAGATGAACAACCTGATTACAATAGGATGATGCAGGGAATGTTACTTGAGTCGTGGATGGTTACCCGTGTTTGGGGTGACGGTGTGATCGTTGGGAGCCTATAGTTAGGCCCGAGCCAACGTCAGCCGTGCATGCCCAAAGTGGAAACATGAGGCCAGTGGGCCTAGCAGTCTGACATATGTGGTAAGGCCGTTGGGCCTAGTTGTGATGACAGGTGATGTTAAAATACTTGGTACCAATGGGTACATCCGTTACTCATCACAGGTAAGTTCTTTGTGTGATCTCCGGTACACGATCCAACCCCACCTGGCTTGGACTCTGTACTGGTGGTACTCCCGTTGTTTGCTTATGCCATGTTTTATTGTGATGCCATGTTGTCATTCCTTTGGACTGTCGTAAGTAGACCCTTGCCATGTTTAGATTATTTTCTGTCACTAGCTAATTGTTGCCTGACTTCTTGACTGTTCATGTCTTGTGGTTGTTTTCTTGCGAGTACGTCACCGTACTCAAACTGGCTTTTCATGTGGCCAGACATTGAGAGGATTCATCTACTACCATAGCAAGGAGATCGAGCAGGAGCGTGCTAGGATCAGTAGCCCAGCCAGATGCCTGTGGAATGGAGTCCCTCCAAGCCGTTGCCGGATCTATGACTTCCGCTGCCAGTTAAAACTCTGTCCGTGGCATACTTGGCCATGATAATTGCTCCTGCCTTGATGGACATGTAAAATCATTTGTAGCCCTCCGGGCCTGATTGTGTAATGATATTTCTGCTATGTTGCATTGTCGTAACGTGCGTCCGGATATCCTGGGCTGGCGCACGGGGCGACCGCCTCTCTGGTGACATGTGCCAGAGGGGGTGCCACACTTCTCTACATGGTTAGTGACAACACAAGTTCTAGAGGAGGTAGATGCATCATTGTTAGAGCAACAAGGCAAAGCAAGTAATTCATCACATGATGTACCAACATTTTTAGTGGATGAACTACTAGGACTAGCACATGGCAATATAACATTTTTAGTTATTGTTGTGCTATTATCCACATGAGGCTCACAAGATGTTACCTTGGTAGTGATAGCCTCATGAGCTAACTTAAGACAAGTATAGGATGCTAGAAGTTCATCATTAGAGCTAGATAGCTTTTCATGATTTGCTTCCAACTTCTCATACTTGCTAGTTAGCAACTCAAGTTGAGCCCTTAGCTCAACATTCTCCTTCGACATAGATGCTTCACAAGAAATTGAGTTAGTAGCACAAGCATCATTGACATTAGGAATGGAAGAAGAAATCTTAGCAAGCTCTTCATTTAATCTAGCATTTTCATTTTTCGTGACCTTATATTTAGCAATGGCATGGTCACGTTCTTTAATGATTTTAGCAATTATTTCATTATGAGACTCCTCGATAGAATCTAGTTTCTCTTCAAGAGTAGCACGAGTCTCATGCTCTTCCTCAAGAGCGTCTTCTAACGATGCTTTCTCCATAGCATCATCTCTTTCGATCTTACCCTTTTCTTCAAGGCTTGCTTCCAAGGCCTCAATAGTTTCCCCACGCTCAATAAGAGTGCTCATGATTTCAAAGAGGTTAGCTTGGGCACTTTTATTGCTAGGAAGGGCTTTAAGAATCATTAGACCTTTATTTTGAAGAAGGGCATTAACTTTTTCCATATCATCTTCTTCATCATTTTTATCATTATCATTATTATCATCATTGTCATTACTAGAAGAAGATTTAGCCATAAGACAATGAGAGGTGGATGAAGAAGAATAATTAATTTTTGAACTACTCAAGTTCAAATCTTGTTGCATAGCAAATTGGTTTTCCTCTACATTATTATTCATGCAAGAGTTAGAGGGAACACAATCATTTTTATCAAGATAAGGCAAGCATATCATAAAAAGATTTATCCAAGCAAATTTTTGATGATATGCAAGGACTATCAACACTAGCATGTAAATCATTTATAGTGCTATGTGTGTTTAGATCCAAAGATGAATCATTGCAACAAGATAGATATAAATGATCATCAATAATGAGCTCATTATCAAGGTTGCAAAACCTATCACTACTCACCATCACATTGGTTTGTGGCTTACCACATTTTGGTGAAGTAGACGAAGACGAGAACTCGTCACGGCCGGAGGTGGAGGGAGAGCAATCATCCTCAATAGAGTTGGACTTGCCGTATTTGTCTTGAAGCTTAGTCCATAATTCATGAGTGTCCCGGAGAGGCATGATTGACTCAAAAACTACAACACTCACAAATTTGCAAAACTCATTAGATGCTAGATCATCTAGATATAAGTTTTTCTCATCCTCTAAAGTCATACTTTCGTAATCCTTCGGAGGAGAAAAACCTATATCTAAGATACGCTCTATATTGGGGTCCAAGACCCGTAAGTGATTAAGCATATGAGTTTTCCAAACATTAAAATTTGTGCCATTAAATCTAAACAAGGAATTGTGCACTAAATCCCTAGACGACATCTTTACTCTCTAGGCGGTAAAACCAAACAAGAGAGACGAGGCTCTGATACCAATTGAAAGAACAAACGATGCCCGAGATGTCGCCTAGAGGGGGGGGGGTGAATAGGCGATTAACACTTTTTCTAATTAGGGGCTTGATAAATGCGGAATAAAACTATGTGTTTAAAATAACAAGCCAACAACCTAATTACTAGGCTCACATATGTGCACCAACAACTTATGCTAAGCAATTTAAGGACAAGGTGATAGCAAGATAAGAACTTCAAGCATGAAGGCTATCACAATGTAAATTGCATAAGTAGAAGCTCGGGTATAGAAATAACTGAGGCACGCGGAGACGAGGATGTATTCCCGAGTTCCTCCTTGTTAAGGGAGTACGTCTCGTTGGAGGGGTGTGAGCTCGCCACAAGAGGCCTACTCAAGATGCCACAAAGGCCTCACCCTATTCTCCGATGAACCTCACCCAAGGGATTGGTTCACCTTCCACTATCGGAATCCTTCAAGGCGGATTCTGGAGCCCTTTACAACTCTTCTTGGGGCACACACCCACAACTCAATTGGGGGCTCCCAAACTCGTGCCGAAGCTTCACAACTCGAAGTCTTCGCGGCACCTCCAACCGTCTAGAGTACACAATGCACCCAAGAGGCACAAGCTCTTGGGAACACAATGCACCCAAGAGTAACAAGCTTCTCAACCTTCAACTTCACGTATCACCGTGGGGAGAGCAACCCGATGCAACTAATGCAAAAGGCAAGAACACACCAAGTGGTCAAATCCTTCTCTCTAAAATCCAACCAAAGCAACTAATGCTATGGAGGGATTTAGGAGGAAGAACAAAGGAGGAACACCAAGAACTCCAAAATCTAGATCCCACGAGTTCCCCCCACTTAGAGGAGATTTTGTTTGGTGGAAATGTAGATCTAGATCTCCTCTCTCTTTTCCCTCAGAGATATGCAAGAATCATGGGAGGAATTGGGAGAGGGGCAAGCTTTTCAAGGTCAAAAATGGTGGGAGAGAGAGGGGAAAACGTGTGTCGGGGGGCAACCCCCGAATAGGGGCAAGATGCCGATATAAGTGTCGACTCGGAGTTGACCGGGTCACTGAAACCGACATAACTGTACCGGCTGACTCGGAGCTGGCCGGGTCATGACTAAACCGACATATGGTTATGTCGGATCACGCAAGTTATATGTCGGATCGTTCTTTGTTCTTCTTGTATGCAGGGAAGGCGAAACCGAGTTACAGGGGATTCGGCATGCCTGTGCCGGATAAGGAGGCTTACTCGGGCCATGGTCAAGGCGCAGGTCTTATCCCTACAATCACGGGTCAGGACGCAGAGCCACTTGCACGATGGGACGAGGCCACTTGACCAGGGTGACTGACCTCCATGCCGCTGACCGAAGCGGTACCAGGGAGCAGTGTGTTGGAGGAGACAGATGGGACGTGCCACGGCGCGGTGACGGAAGCGGTCAGAGGACCGGGCGTGGCTACAGTCCGGACTACGCCAGCACTGATGTCAGCCCTAACTTGTGCCCTGGGCTTCCCTTTATAAGGAGCACCAGGGGCTCCTCTTACGGGGACGGATACACGCATTCTTGCCTCACGCTAAAACACCAACTCTTTTCTGTCATAGGCAGTAGAGAGCTAGAAAGCAGCGCCGAGACTCGGTAGAAGCTGGGAGCCCGTTGTTCATCACGTAGAGCTCAAGGAGCAAGCTTGTAAATCAGTGATAGTCCATATATATCGATCATATAGGCAGGAGTAGGGGTGTTATCTCCTCACGAGAGCCCCGAACCTGGGTAAAACCGTGTGTGTGTTTGAGTTGTGTTCTTCGTGTGCGTGTTCGTGTGCGCAAGCCCTCCCCGGGTGCCTCCAGCGTCCATCGGCCCCACACTTCAAGCCATCCTATGGCATCTGCCGTGACACCACCACGACAGTTGGCGCCCACCGTGGGGCCAGCAGCGGCGCTGGCTGGAGTTTACATCCGGACGGGCTCTATCATCGCGTCGGGTGAGCGTGTGGTCTGTGGCCTTGTCCACAGATTCGGCTCCCTCAACGTCATCACCGACAACGCAGGCTGTTTCGGCAGCAGGCCACTGCCCCGGAACGGATGCCTCATCGACTTCGGCGCGCTCACGGTCTACGTCGCCACCGAGGTCCCTTGCAGGTTCCCCGAAAGGGTGCAGCTGGGAGCGGATCCACCCGCAGTCTGCGCAGCTCGCGGCCGGCGTACCGCTCGCCCCGCCAGTTGCGTGGAAGTCATGATGACCGCCCCGGGTGTCGGTGTCGGCAAAGCCATGGCGGGCGAGGCTGACCCCGGCACTAGGTCGGCAAGAACAGGGCGTCCGCCCTTGGAGAAACCGGAGAACCGTGCGGCACAGGCCAGCACATCCAGCGTGCCGGTGACGCCGAGTCCTCTTCAGGACGCGATTCAGAAGCTGGCAACGCCAGTCGCACCGGGTGCAGATGTTGCTCTGACTCAGGCGGAGTTGGAGCAGCAGCGCCAGGAGATACTCCGAGAAGCCCAGGAGGTGGCCCGAGTCAGGCAGGAGTTCGACATATCAATGCGTGAGTATAACTCGGCTCATGGTTTCACTCCAGCAAACCCAGTTAGTCGAATCGATGAGGTGCGTGCCCGAGGTAGAGACCTTAATGCAGAGATAGCTAGAGATGGTAGAGCTAGATCTGCTAGAACTGCTAGTCATGTGTCGGCCGAGAAGCCGAGATACAGCACGCCCGGAAAGAACCTTAGGGCGGCAGAGGCAGCCATAGCCGAGTTGGCCGGTTTGACCGGTGAAGCTCGCAGTAGGCAACAGGACCGAGTCAATGAGTTGGTGGCTGTCGCTAACCGACAGAACGAGGCCTATCGCAAGGCCAACCCGGATGCGGGTGGATCTCGGTTCCTTCACTCGGATGGTGGAGCCGGAGGAGTGTCCAATGGACAAGCCTCTTCGCCGTATGTCGGCAGGAGCAGGGGCCAGAGTGTGAACTCTGGCAAGAACAAGCAGATACAAGCGTACGATCCGGCCTATGCCGGAAAGAGAGTAGCCGAGCAAGGCAATGCCGGTCGGGGAAAGTCAGGACCCGCCCAGGGCAGGCAGGAAGAGAACCAAGTTATCCCGGCGAATCAAGGTCAGCCACCTCGGTACCCGGTACCCATTCCACCTCGTCGTCAAGCGGGTGCCGGGTATGCCGAGCCGGCCGCAGACCGATATGATGATGGTTACTCGGCCATGGAGCGAGCCGGGTACACAAGATACCGAGAGTTGGCGTCTGAGGGTGCACTCGGCGCAAGGCTGGAAACTCGCCAGTTGCCGGCACACGATGTCCGGAACAAGCTGGACAGAATCTATCTGTCCGAACTGCTGGAGGAGCAAGGCCCACCGGGTCCTGCATGTTTTGGACCCCGGATCATGAAGCAGGCACCAGTGCCGAATTTCCAGCTCCCCCGGGGTGCAAAGACCTATGACGGCAGCACCAAGCCGGAGGACTGGCTGACAGACTATGTCACCGCTGTGCATATTGCCGGCGGAAGTCGCAGATGGGCAGTGCGGTATGTACCGCAAATGCTTGAAGGACCAGCCCGAATCTGGCTGAACAACCTGGAAGAGAACAGCATTGACTGCTGGCTTGACTTCTCCGATGCTTTTGTTAGCAACTTTTCCAGTACTTACAAGAGGCCGAATCGACCTCAGCAGCTGTCCATGTGTCGGCAGCGAGAAGACGAAACTGACCGGGAATATCTAACCCGGTGGAGCACGATCCGGAACTCCTGTGAAGGAGTGATTGAGTCGCAAGCCATTGCCTGGTTTGCGCAAGGATGCCGACATGGCTCCATGCTTTGGCAGAGACTCCAGAGGGAGATGCCGGCCACCTTGGCCGAGACAATGTCAATTGCCGACAGTTACGCGCTCGGTGATCCGACACAGCCCTTACTGGCCCCGGTCGACAGAGATAGATCGGGTCGGCGAGGTGATCGCTCGGATTACCGAGGAAAGAGAAGGGAAGAGAGGCCGGATTATCGGTATGGGTCAGACCAGGTTGCTGCCATCGACCAAGATCAGATGGGTGCCGGCAGCAGCCAGAGACAGAAGAATGACGGTCCAGCGTGGGGCCAGAACTCGGAAGGAAGGAGGCCGTGGGACGGCGAAAAAAGACCGTGGAATGGCGAGAGAAAGCCGTGGAATGGCGACAAGAGGCAGTGGGCTAGCCCCAGTGGGACGATGCCGAATGATCCCTGCAGCTACCACACCAAGCACCCCAGCAGACCGGCTCAGCACTCAAACCGGAACTGCAGCCGGAACAGGCGCCCGCAGGAGAACACCGGCCCGGCAACTCGACCCGCATCACTCACGGGTGCGAACGCTATCCCGGTGAACGACCAGGCAAGGCCTGAAGATGTCAACCAAGTGGCCAACACCAACAACAACTCCAACTACCCCGGCAGCAACGCTGGTCCGAGTCGGCAAAATCAATACCGAGAACCTCACCAGAGTTACATGGTCTTTGTGACCGAGCCCAACGACAAGCAGAGTCAGCACGGCGTGCGATGGAGGTAAACGCCGTTATGCCGGCGGTGCCGAAATTCATGTACTGGTCCGAGGATGAGATCAGCTGGAGCGTCAGGGACCATCCAAGGGTCATGCCCAACCCAGGAGGTTATGCTCTAGTGGTGGATCCGACATTCGTCGGGCCTTGCATCAATGTCAGGTTTTCCCGGGTCCTCGTTGATAACGGGAGCAGCATCAACATCATGTACCGGGATACCATGGTGAAACTCGGCATAACCGAGAATATGATGCAGCCCAGCCGAACCACCTTTCACGGCATCGTGCCGGGTGTTTCACATGCACCCATGGGCACGATTTGGGTTGATGTCGCCTTCGGTGACAAAAGCAACTGCCGGACTGAGAGTCTGCTGTTCGAGGTCGTGGATCTCGAGAGCCCGTATCATGCCTTACTCGGCAGGCCGGCACTCGCCAAGTTCATGGCGTCCACTCATGTGGCATACCTGAAGATGAAGCTTCCGGGTCCAAATGGTGTCATCACCATCTCGGGAGACTACAAGCGTTCCATGGAGTGCGCCTCAGCCGGGTCATCCCTGGCCGAATCACTGGTGATCGCCGCCGAGAAAAGGAGAATCCATGAGGTGGTGGCTTTGGCCCAGGCATCTCAACTCGGTATACCGAGTGCGGCTAACCCGCAGCAATCTGCAACCTTCCAGGCGGCGAAGGAATCGAAGAAGGTCGGCATCGACGAGGCTAACCCGGAACGCTCCGTCATCATCGGTGCCGGGTTGGACAAGAAATAGGAAAGCGAGCTCATCAACTTCCTCCGTGAGAATCGGGATATCTTTGCATGGTCCAGTCAGGACTTGCTGGGTGTTCCGAGGGAGTTGGCTGAGCACTCTCTGCATGTCAGGCCAGATGCTAGGCCTGTGAAGCAACCGACTCGGCGTCTCGCCGAAGAAAGAAGGAAGGCGGTGGGTGACGAGTTAGCCAAGTTACTCGCGTCAAATGCCGTCGTGGAAGTGAAATACCCGGACTGGTTGGCTAACCCGGTCCTGGTGGAGAAAAAGAAGGAAGAACCGGATGCGCCTACTGTCTGGCGCATGTGTATCGACTACACCCACTTGAACAAGGCTTGTCCGAAAGATCCGTTCCCGTTGCCTCGGATCGATCAAGTGATCGACTCCACGGCNTATACTCCGAGAAGCCCAGGAGGTGGCCCGAGTCAGGCAGGAGTTCGACATATCAATGCGTGAGTATAACTCGGCTCATGGTTTTACTCCAGCAAACCAGTTAGTCGCATCGACGAGGTGCGTGCCCGAGGTAGAGACCTTAATGCAGAGATAGCTAGAGATGGTAGAGCTAGATCTGCTAGAACTGCTAGTCATGTGTCGGCCGAAAAGCCGAGATACAGCACGCCCGGAAAGAACCTTAGGGCGGCAGAGGCAGCCATAGCCGAGTTGGCCGGTTTACCGGTGAAGCTCGCAGTAGGCACCGAGTCAATGAGTTGGTGGCTGTCGCTAACCGACAGAACGAGGCCTATCGCAAGGCTAACCCGGATGCGGGTGGATCTCGGTTCCTTCACTCGGATGGTGGAGCCGGAGGAGTGTCCAAGGGACAAGCCTCTCGCCGTATGTCGGCAGGAGCAGGGGCCAGAGTGTGAACTCTGGCAAGAACAAGCAGATACAAGCGTACGATCCGGCCTATGCCGGAAAGAGAGTAGCCGAGCAAGGCAATGCCGGTCGGGGAAAGTCAGGACCCGCCCAGGGCAGGCAGGAAGAGAACCAAGTTATCCCGGCGAATCAAGGTCAGCCACCTCGGTATCCGGTACCCATTCCACCTCGTCGTCAAGCGGGTGCCGGGTATGCCGAGCCGGCCGCAGACCGATATGATGATGGTTACTCGGCCATGGAGCGGGCCGGGTACACAAGATACCGAGTTGGCGTCCGAGGGTGCACTCGGCGCAAGGCTGGGAACTCGCCAGTTGCCGGCACACGATGTCCGGAACAAGCTGGACAGAATCTATCTGTCCGAACTGCTGGAGGAGCAAGGCCCACCGGGTCCTGCATGTTTGGACCCGGATCATGAAGCAGGCACCAGTGCGAATTTCAGCTCCCCCGGGGTGCAAAGACCTATGACGGCAGCACCAAGCCGGAGGACTGGCTGACAGACTATGTCACCGCTGTGCATATTGCCGGCGGAAGAAGTCGCAGATGGGCAGTGCGGTATGTGCCGCAGATGCTAGAGGGACCGGCCCGAATCTGGCTGAACAACCTGGAGGAGAACAGCATTGACTGCTGGCTTGACTCTCCGATGCTTTTGTTAGCAACTTCTCCAGAATACTTACAAGAGGCCGAATGACCTCAGCAGCTGTCCATGTGTCGGACAGGGCGAGAAGACGAAACCGACGGGAATATCTAACACGGTGGAGCACGATCCGGAACTCCTGTGAAGGAGTGGATTGAGTCACAAGCTATTGCCTGGTTTGCGCAAGGATGCCGACATGGCTCCATGCTTTGGCAGAGACTCCAGAGGGAGATGCCGGCCACCCTGGCCGAGACAATGTCAATTGCTGACAGTTATGCGCTCGGTGATCCGACACAGCCCTTACTGGCCCGGTCGACAGAGACAGATCGGGTCGGCGAGGTGATCGCTCGGATTACCGAGGAAAGAGAAGGGATGAGAGGCCGGATTACCGGTATGGGTCAGACCAGGTTGCTGCCATCGACCAAGATCAGATGGGTGCCGGCAGCAGCCAGAGACAGAAGAATGACGGTCCATATGCGGGCCAGAAACTGAAGGAAGGAGGCCGTGGGACGGCGAAAAAAAACCATGAATGGCGAGAGAAAGCCATGGAACGGCGAAAGAGGCAGTGGGCTAGCCCCAGTGGGACGATGCCGAATGATCCCTGCAGATACCACACCAAGCACCCAGCAGACCGGCTCAGCACTCAAACCGGAACCTGCAGCCGGAACAGGCGCCCCGCAGGAGAACACCGGCCCGGCAACTCGACCCGCATCACTACGGGTGCGAACGCTATCCCGGTTGAAACGACCAGGCACGACCTGAAGCTGTCACCAAGTGGCCAACAGCCAACAACAACTCCAACTACCCCGGGCAGCAACGCTGGTCCGAGTCGGCAGAATCAATACCGAGCAACCTCACCAGAGTTACATGGTCTTTGTGACCGAACCCAACGACAAGCAGAGTCAGCACAGGCGTGCGATGGAGGTAAACGCCGTTATGCCGGCGAGTGCCGAATTCATGTACTGGTCCGAGGATGAGATCAGCTGGAGCGTCAGGGACCATCCAAGGGTCATGCCCAACCCAGGAGGTTATGCTCTAGTGGTGGATCCGACATTCGTCGGGCCAGCATCAATGTCAGGTTTTCCCGGGTTCTCGTTGATAACGGGAGCAGCATCAACATCATGTACCGGGATACCATGGTGAAAACTCGGCATAACCGAGAATATGATGCAGCCCAGCCGAACCACCTTTCACGGCATTGTGCCCGGTGTATCACATGCACCCATGGGCACGATTTGGGTTGATGTCGCCTTTGGTGACAAAAGCAACTGCCGGACTGAGAGTCTGCTGTTCGAGGTCGTGGATCTCGAGAGCCCGTATCATGCCTTACTCGGCAGACCGGCACTCGCCAAGTTCATGGCGTCTACTCATGTGGCGTACCTGAAGATGAAGCTGCCGGGTCCAAATGGTGTCATCACCATCTCGGGAGGACTACAAGCGTTCCATGGAGTGCGCCTCAGCCGGGTCATCCCTGGCCGAATCACTGGTGATCGCCGCCGAGAAAAGGAGAATCCATGAGGTGGTGGCTTTGGCCCAGGCATCTCAGCTCGGTATACCGAGTGCGGCTAACCCGCAGCAAACTGCAACCTTCCAGGCGGCGAAGGAATCGAAGAAGGTCGGCATCGACGAGGCTAACCCGGAACGCTCCGTCATCATCGGTGCCGGGTTGGACAAGAAATAGGAAAGCGAGCTCATCAACTTCCTCCGTGAGAATCGGGATATCTTTGCATGGTCCAGTCAGGACTTGCTGGGTGTTCCGAGGGAGTTGGCTGAGCACTCTCTGCATGTCAGGCCAGATGCTAGGCCTGTGAAGCAACCGACTCGGCGTCTCGCCGAAGAAAGAAGGAAGGCGGTGGGCGACGAGTTAGCCAAGTTACTCGCGTCGAATGCCGTCGTGGAAGTGAAATACCCGGACTGGTTGGCTAACCCGGTCCTGGTGGAGAAAAAGAAGGAAGAACCGGATGCGCCTACTGTCTGGCGCATGTGTATCGACTACACCCACTTGAACAAGGCTTGTCCGAAAGATCCGTTCCCGTTGCCTCGGATCGATCAAGTGATCGACTCCACGGCCGGATGTCAGCTGTTGTCTTTTGTGGATGCCTACTCTGGTTTTCACCAGATCCCGTTAAACCCGGATGATCAAATAAAAACTGCTTTTATCACCCCGTACGGGGCTTATTGCTATCGTGTCATGTGTTTTGGTTTGAGAAATGCCGCGCTACGTATCAGCGCTGTATGCAGAAATGTTTGCATGATCAGATAGGAAAAAACGTGCAAGTATATGTCGACGACATAGTCATAAAAACAAAAGAAAAGCATACTCTGTTAGATGATCTCAGAGAAACATTCGCAAACCTGCGAAAATTCCGACTAAAACTTAATCCGGATAAATGTACATTCGGTGTGCCGGCAGGCAAATTACTCGGTTTCCTCGTGTCAAGCCGAGGTATCGAGGCAAATCCGACTAAGATCCGGGCAATAGAAAATATGAGGCTACCGAGATGCCTCCGAGATGTCCAAAAATTCACGGGTTGCCTGGCTTCCCTGAGTCGGTTTCTAGGTCGGTTGGGAGAAAGGGCTCTACCTTTGTACCAGCTAATGAAAAAATCTGATAGATTTAGCTGGACTCCGCAAGCGGACTCGGCATTCCATGAGTTGAAAAAGGTGTTGGCTACTGCGCCGATATTGGCTTCGCCATTACCGAGAGAGCCCATGTTGCTTTACATTGCAGCTACTAACCGAGTCGTCAGCGTCGTTGTGGTGGTAGAACGAGAAGAAGGGGGAACCACCGTGCAGAGGCCGGTGTACTTACCTGAGTGAGGTGCTCTCCACCTCGAAACAAAATTATCCACACTACCAGAAAATGACCTATGGTGTGTACCTGGCGGCCAAGAAATTGAAGCATTACTTCCAGGAGCACCCGATAACCGTGGTGAGTGCAGCTCCTATCTCGGAAATCATCGGCAACCGAGACGCAAGTGGCCGAGTAGCCAAGTGGGCTATCGAGTTGGCGGCATATGCGCCGCAATACGCGAGAAGAGATACCATCAAGTCTCAAGCAGTGGCCGAGTTTCTTGTGGACTGGGCCGAGATGGAATATGAACCATCTCTGCCGGACTCCAATTACTGGAGGATGCACTTTGACGGGTCCAAGGTAAAAGAAGGCCTAGGTGCCGGTGTGGTTCTCACCTCGCCAAAGCGAGATCAGTTGAAATATGTACTGCAAGTTCATTTCGCGGCATCCAACAATGTAGCCGAGTATGAGGCATTGATCCACGGACTCAAGGTGGCCAAGGAAATCGGGATTCGCCGAATAATCTGTTATGGTGACTCGGATTTGGTGATTCAGCAGACCTCGGGCAACTGGGACGCCCTGGATGCCAACATGGCGGCATACCGGTTCCATGTCCAAAAGATCTCGGGGCTTCTTTGATGGCTGCGAGTTCAATCACATCCGGCGGACCGAGAATGAAAGTGCAGACATGTTGTCCAAGATCGGATCATACCGACAGGCCATTCCACCCGGAGTATCTCTGGAGCATCTTCACAAGCCGTCAATTAAGCCTTCACCCGAGTCAGACTCAATATTCATCCGGGTAATCTGGAATCCGATGTCGTCCCGATGGACGTTGACGTCGGGAGCAAGCCGCTGAACCCGGGGACTGCGCCGCAGGACTCGGGGACTGCTCTGCAGGACCCGGGGACTCCCATGGATGTCTCGTGTGTTATGTCGGACTCAAGAACAGAGTTGGAAAATTGGAAAGCTGCTTGGCGGAACTCGGGAATCCTTTGGGAGGACTCGGGGACTCGTCAGCCTATGTCGAGCGTCGTTATGTCGGTTGAAGCCATGGAGATCGATGAGCCTGAACTCGGAACTCGTCCGGTACCGACATGGGCCCAACCCATCATGACATTTATGTTAGATGGCACCCTACCGAGTGATGAGATCTCGGCCAGGCAGATACAGAGACGATCCAAGTCTTTCACCATCATCAACCGAGAGTTATACAAGAGAAGCGTGACCACCAGTTCTCCAGCGGTGTGTCGAACCAGAAGAAGGAGAAAAGATCCTCCGAGATATCCATCAGGGAGAATGCGGTCATCACGTCATCTTCCCGAGCCATTGTGGCCAAAGCATTCCGATATGGGTTTTACTGGCCGAGTGCTCTGCAGCAGGCAGAGGACATAGTCCGGAAGTGTGAAGGATGTCAAAGATTTGCAAACAAGATTCATATGCCGGCGTCTGCACTCAAGACTATCCCCATCACTTGGCCCTTTGCGGTGTGGTGTTTGGATATGGTAGGACCGTTTAAACCGGCCCGAGGTAACATGACCCACATATTGGTGATGGTGGACAAGTTCACCAAGTGGATCGAGGTGAAACCAATAAGAAAGTGTGATGGCCGTACAGCTGTGTCGTTCTTAAAGGATATTATCCTGAGATATGGGCACCCACACAGCATCATAACTGATAACGGCACAAATTTCGCCGAGGGAGACTTTGCTCGGTTTTGCCAAGAAAAGAGAATCCGACTCGACCTGGCGTCGGTCGCCCATCCGCAATCGAATGGGCAAGTGGAAAGATCAAACGCTCTGGTCTTATCCGGAATAAAACCCCGGCTAATTGAGCCACTGTTACGTGCTCCGGGGTGCTGGCTGGACGAGATCCCGGCAGTACTGTGGAGTCTACGGACTACACCGAATCGCTCGACCGGCTATACGCCATTCTTCCTGGTCTACGGAGCAGAGGCAGTTCTGCCAACCGACATAGAGCACGACTCGCCGAGAGTTGCTTTATATACCGAGTCAGAGGCAAGAGAAGCCCGAGAAAACGATGTCGACTTGCTCGAAGAAGCACGAGAGTTGGCGTTGTCCAAGTCAGCGATATATCAGCAAAATCTCCGACGTTACCACAGTCGGAAGGTGAATCCTCGCAAGTTCCGAGAAGGAGACCTCGTGCTTAGGCTTGTGCAGCGCACGGCCGGGATGCACAAGCTATCACCTCCGTGGGAGGGACCGTTTATCGTGAGCAAAGCTTTGAACAATGATGCCTACTATCTTATAGATGCTCAGAAACAGGTGAAGAACAGGATGGACCGATCCGGGGAGGAGACCAAACGCCCTTGGAATGTAGCTCTTCTCCGCCCCTTCTACTCTTAAGGACCCACTGTATGTATCTCGAAACTAAGAAATGAAATGTCGGCACCCCGAGAAGTGACTCGGGGACTGCCTTGTTGAACAAATCTGTGTTTTATCCTTGTATTTTAATTCCTTGTGTCGGATGGCTCTAAAAACCGTATCACCATTTCTGTAAGTATTGTGTGCTGTGTTCTCGTGATCTTGTGACTCGACTGCCTGACACCGAGAAAGGTAGGCAAGAGCAAAGGTTACCAGGCGCGGTACACAAGAAAACCGACTCGGGGACTCGGTCCAGGAGCGATTCGGTTTCCTTTTAATAACCTTATGTCGGATGGCCTTGGCTATTTTCCCAAGTTTCTAAGTACTGTATGCTGTACAACGGTCGTTTTGTGACTCGACTGCCTGACACCAAGACTGGTAGGCAAGAGCAGAGATGGCAAAAGTATAGTAAACAAGAAATTGAACTCGGGGACTCGGTTCAATGTGATCCGGCATACGGCTAAACTTGTTAAAACTTGCAAAGTAAAAAGTCAAGTACCAACCATAAAAAGTGCAAGGTATATATTACATCTGCACCCGGCATTCCGGGGATTTAACGAATTAAGTTTTTTCTTAAAAGTTTAAGCAGCAGCGTCCGAGGCCTTTCGGGCAGAAGGAGAGGCTGGAGTCTCGGTTGCGGTTTCCTCGGCGGTGGACCCGGTAGCAGTGCCGGTGGCTGACTCGGGCGGAGCGTCTGCTGCGATCTCTTCGTCGACGGCCTCGTCTTCGTCTTCTCCTTCGTCTCCTTCAACCGGGATCTCCTCGGATTGGGGAACCCGGTCGCCAGCGACAAAGGAGTGCACCGGGGCGTACTGGATAAGGGCGTGAGCAAATTCCTGGCGACGCCGAATGTGATCCGGATCAGTGAGCCACTTTGACCCGTCGCGCAGGGTCTGGAGCTTGTCGAGATCGAGCTTCTCGTACCAGGATAGCACGTACATCATCGCCTCGTCGGCGCCGACTCGGGCGGCGGATGATCGCCAGTCATCAAGCCTTGCCTCGGAGGCCAGCAGGCACGTGGCCAGCTCGTCAACAATCAGAGGGGCTTCACTCCCGGGCCAGAGGACGTTGTATGCTCGGATGGCAGCAGTGAGGAGGTTCATCCCGATTAATCTCATCGGCCCCAAGCGAGCCTTCAGCGCCACCAGGTGGGTGTCCATATCCCACTCGGCCGAGATAGGGCCACCTAGGATCTTCTCGAACCGGTGCTCGTTCGCGCTCTTGTCCGCGGTGGCCTTGGTGTGTGGGAAGCGTTCTGAGTAGGGAATGGCTGGCGCCGAAATAAGTTACAGATGAAGAAAGATGAAAGAAGGAATAAAGGCAGAAGGGAAGAGAGCTTACTGTCCATCTCGGAGTTTATCTTGGAGATGTCCACCAGCCACTGTGCGATCTTGGCCTGCAAAGTTTGAAGCTCGCTCTTGGCCGAGGTAGCCTCAGACTGGGATTCGGCAAGCGACTCCTGGAGTTTCCGGGTTTCCTCGACTCGGAGCCGCTTTTCCTCGGTAGCGCTCTTTTCCGACTCGGCGGCTCGACTCCGAGTTAGCTCCAGCTCGGCCTTCAGCCGGGATATCTCCTCCTGATTTTTCTTTAGCTCGGCCTGGTGAGCAAGCTCGCGCTCCTTATGTGCGGCTGTGCCGAGGGTAGCAAGTGTTAGAATGAGCAGATTGATGCAAGTGCAAATTGAAAGGGCAAAGTGTGGCTTACACTCGGTTTCCGAGATCCGTTTCTCCAAGCCTTCAACCTTGAGCGCCGAGTCAGCTACTTGGTCCAGCTTGGCTCGCAGCAACTTATGTTTATCGGAGAGGCTTTTGTGGGCCAGCAGAAGTTTGCGGTGCACTTGCGTGCGCTTGGTCATGCAGATCTGAAAAGAAGAGATATTAATATTATTGATAAAGATTCAGCCCGAGTTATCTTTACTCAGCCGAGTTTCAGTCACTCGACCCGAATCTCGGGGACTGGGGATGGATAATATAATTAAAGGAAAATAAACCGAGTTATATTTACTCGGCATAGCTTACCGCGGCTGCTTGGTCGGCGGCGAAAAGGGCAGATTTTACTGCGGCCATCTTTTGGCCAACCAGACTCGGATTCACCGGATGCTCTAAGAGGATTTGGCTCGCGGGTGGCTTCGAGCTCACTTCGCCCATGTCGGCGGCGTTCCACTCCGTGTTGTAGTGCTCGAGGGAGCCCAGGCTTTTTCCGCTGTCGGTTCGCACCGGGGCATGCACCCAGTCAGTGGTATGTGTACTGGTTAATAATACTGGGGGTGTCCCGCGGCTCGCTGGCACCACCAGCTGTCGTTCCGGATTAGCCGACACCGTCGTCACCAGTGCCTTTCCGGTTGTTACCCCAGTTGCAGGAACTGGAGCCTTGGATGTTTGTGGCCGTGGCTGCGGAGGTGCCGGTGCCGGTGTTGGCTTGGCCGTCGTTTGTGTCGGTGGCGGTGTTGGCTTGGCCAAGGATGTCGATGCGGATTTCGACTTAGACGGCGATGGCCGTGGTGGTTGTGTCGGAGCGGGCTGTTGTTGTTGCTGTTGTGGTTGTGGCTGTTGCTGTTGCTGTTGCTGCTGCTGTTGCTGTTGTGGCTGTTGCTGTTGCTGTTGCTGCTGCTGTTGCTGTTGCTGCGGCTGTGGCTGTTGCGGTTGTGGCGGTTCTTGCTGCGGCTGACTCGGATGGGCCGAATCTTCTGCCGCAGTCTTCTCTGTTTCGGGGGCCGACGTGCTGGCCCCGAGATTCGTGGATGTGTCGGTCGTTACCGACTCGGCCTCTCCGGTCCCGGATCCCGGAGCAGTTGGAGGCACTATCGGGCTGGTCCGTGGCGGACTCGGCAGCCTCGTGTCGTCCGGCCGAGGCGGAGTCGGAGTCCTGACAGGATCCGAGTCAGTGGGCTCGGTTGGAATCTCCAGAGGGGCGGAGCTGCAAGGCAAAACAGCAGGGTATATCGTCAGAGGGAGAAAAGTAAATACGGCTAAGCATATAAGGTTATGTCGGTGAAAGGGGAGTCTTACCCCTTAGTGACTGGGCGCTCGCGGCGCTTCGCCGCAGTCTTTACCCGCCGCTGCTTCTTCGCGGGAGCGCCGGATGTTCCGGCACCGGCGGTCGCTGCTGCTGGGCGTTTCCGAACTGCGCCCTTGGGTCCACGTGCGAGGGGCTCCACCTCGAGCACCTGGTCGTCCGCGTCAGCTGGGGGCGAGGGCACCGGGTAAGCAAACGAAACCGGGAGAGGATCTTCTACCTCTAGAATCCGACAGTCGTCATCATCATCATCTGACCAGTCTCGGACGCGAGCCTTACCGGTGACAGGAACTGTGCCGACATCAGGGATCGGCATGTTGTCGTCGTTATCCGGGTCCACCGAGTCAGCTTCGACCCGGTCTGGACCCCATTTGGCAGCCGGATCCCGCCCGTCCTCCTTCTTTTGCCGCTCGAATCTCTGAACAATGGAAACGGAGAAAGATTAAGGCCGAGTATAAAAAGGGAACCGACTTAAGAGTTTATATCGGCAGGAAAGTTACGTCGGCGCAAGTTATTTACCTGGGGCGGAAGGTTGTTCCGGCTGTGAGGTTCTATTCCCCACTCCCACTCTTCCGTCATCCTTGTCCGGGCTATGGCCTTGACCCGCTGCCGGATCTGGGCCTTGGTCAGCTCGACCGTGCTTGTCCGGGTCGGGTCAAGAGGGCCACTCATGTGGCAGATCTTGTGGACTCGGCGCTGAAGGGGTGAGACCCGGCGGCTTATGAATGTCGCCAACAGATCGTCGGCAGTTAACCCTTCTGCTCGGAGCTGTCCCACGACTTCGTGGATCTGGTTGACCTCGGCCTCTTTGTCGGTTGGATTGTATCCCCAGTTGAGTTGCGCTGTGGGGGGGCCGATGACGAAATCCGGCAAGTTGATCTTGTCGACGTCGGTCGAGTTCTTCACGTAGAAGAAGGAGCGCTGCCATTTCCGGCATGACTCCAGGCCGTTGATCCGGGGGAAGATGGAGCCGCGCCGAGGCGTGACCGTGGCGGCCCCACACTGGGTCATCACCTTGGGAGCTGCCGGGTCAGCAGGATTCGGAATGACTTGCTTCCGGAATCCGAAGTACTTGGACCACGCGCGGACGCTGGCCTTGAGACCGAGATAACCCTCGGTGAAGGAGCGAAGGAGGATAAGGTGGTGATGGCGTTGGCCGGCAAGTGGTGAGGCTGGAGACCGAAACTGTCGAGGAAGTTACGGAAGAACACACTGGCGGGTAACCCGAATCCCCGCTCGAAGTGCGCGACGAAGACGACTCGTTCGCCCTCCTTGAGACTCGGCGTGGTCTCGGTGCCGGGCATTCGGCACTCGACTCCGGGCGGGATCCGTCGCGTCCGGACCAACCAGTCAATCTCGGCTCGTCCGACATCTGAGCCTTCCCAGGAGGCCCGAGTGGATCCCTCCACGGTGGTTTCCTCAACCGAGTCAATCACCTCGAGGGCGGCGTCGTCCGACATCCTGATGGAAGATTACCGAGATCTGCAAACAATGGGTTCACCGGCGGTGAGCAAGATGTGCTGTAGTGAAAGCAGAGAGAAAAAGAGAAGAAAATATGCGAAAAGGCGAGCGAGCGCTAGATCCAGAGGAGAAGCAAAGGAGAGGAAAAGAAAGGCTAAGGCGGCTAACCCGCCGGCGGCTCACCGCAACCGCGGCGGTGAGGGCACCGGCGGCGAGCGGTGCGTCGCCGCGGTGAGGAACAAGGGCAAGAACAAGAACAAGAACAAGTGAAGAAAAAGGGGATGCCCGTAGATGCAGGGCGCCAATGCGCAAAAGAGGAAGAAAGAGAGAAGAAGAGGAGATCGTACCGCGGCGTCGCGGCGTACGGCGGCGGTGCTGTGCGTCGGCGGCGTTGGTGCGCAAGTGCGTACGGCGGCGGCGTTGCGCGCGGTGGCGTGCGGCGCTGCTTGGGCTCTGCGCGCTGGGGAAGGAGAACGAGGAGGCGAGGAAGAGGATGAGTGAATGCGGGGAGGGGGAAAAGGTTTGCCCCGCTCCTCCTATTTATTTACGGCGGAGGAGATCGTGTGTGCGGAAGTTACTGCGCACGATCTCGTAACGGACGAGAAGTTACGTCCCCACGATCTGTGGCACGATCCCCGTTGCGGCTTAACCGCCGCACGATCAGCCACACGGGAGGCCACAGGAGGCCAACGGTCCAAGGGCAGTACACGCGATCGGGCGAGACCCGAGGAGACGCACGCACGGTCAAGGGTGCACTCGAGTGCTTACGTGGGCACAGTGGCCGAGACGACCGACGTCGCACAGGTGGCATGCATGCCTGTGGCACGTCCATCCGTGCACGATGAGCGAGGCGTTGGGCAGAGATGCTCTGCCACGTAGCAAGCCGATGACTCGGAGGAGTTAAGGGGTTTTCCCTGTAAGTCGGAATGATCCGACATAAGGTGATGTATCAAGTAGGGTTACAAAGTGCTTTCCGACATATGATTTTCGCCGGCGTATGTTATGTCGGAGATCACTTAAGGATGTTGGTTTTTCGGATAAACCTGCCGTGGCCCTCCATCCGAGGCTGCAGGACCGCGCCAGCTTCGGGGACTAATGTCGGGGGGGCAACCCCCGAATAGGGGCAAGATGCCGATATAAGTGTTGACTCGGAGTTGACCGGGTCAACGAAACCGACATAACTGTACCGGCTGACTCGGAGTTGGCCGGGTCATGGCTAACCGACATATGGTTATGTCGGATCACGTAAGTTATATGTCGGATCGTTCTTTGTTCTTCTTGTATGCAGGGAAGGTGAAACCGAGTTACAGGGGAGTCGGCATGCCTGTGCCGAATAAGGAAGCTTACTCGGGCCATGGTCAAGACGCAGGTCTTGTCCCTACAATCACGGGTCAGGACGCAGAACCACTTGCACGATGGGACGAGGCCACTTGACCAGAGTGACTGACCTCCATGCCGCTGACCGAAGCGGTACCAGGGAGCAGTGTGTTGGAGGAGACAGATGGGACGTGCCACGGCGCGGTGACGGAAGCGGTCAGAGGACCGGGCGTGGCTACAGTCCGGACTACGCCAGCACTGATGTCAGCCCTAACTTGTGCCCTGGGCTTCCCTTTATAAGGAGCACCAGGGGCTCCTCTTACGGGGACGCTGGCACGGATACTTGCCTCGCATATACACTTGAGCCTTTACTTGGTAGCCCGTAGAGAACCAACGAGCGGCCCCGAGACTCGGTTGCGGCCTAGACCGTGCTGTTCTTCCATCACAGCTCAAGGAGCAAGCTTGTAAATCAGTGATAGTCCATATATATCGATCATATAGGCAGGAGTAGGGGTGTTATCTCCTCACGAGAGCCCCGAACCTGGGTAAAACCGTGTGTGTGTTTGAGTTGTGTTCTTCGTGTGCGCGTTCGTGTGCGCAAGCCCTCCCCGGGTGCCTCCAGCGTCCATCGGCCCCACAAATCAAGCCATCTATGGCATCTGCCGTGACACCACCACGACAGCTGACCTTGGTACGACAAGACACTGGTTGGATCGACGAGATCAAGAACTACCTGCAAAATCGAGTCCTCCCCGAAGAAGACGCTGAAGCCGAAAGAATTGCTCGCCAGGCCAAGTCTTACTGCCTCCACGACGGAGACCTGTACCGTAAGCGCCCCAATGGGGTTGCCTTGCGGTGCGTCCCTGCCGAGGAAGGCCGCCAGCTCATCAACGACATCCACAGCGGAGAGTGTGGCCACCATTCGTCCTCGCGCACCCTTGCAGGCAAGGTCTTCCGGAGTGGTTTCTACTGGCCCTCAGTGCTTCAAGATGCAGCCGCAATTGTCCAATCCTGTGACGCCTGCCAATTCCACGCCAAGCAGATCCACCGGCCCGCGCAAGGACTGCAGACGATCCCGCTCTCCTGGCCGTTCGCCGTCTGGGGGCTGGATCTCCTGGGACCTTTCCCGCGAGCGCTCGGGGGCTACCGCTACCTCTACGTCACCATCGACAAATTCACCAAGTGGCCTGAGGTGGAACCCGTGCGCACCATAACGGCCAAGTCGGTGGTGAAATTCATCAGAAGCCTGGTCTGCCGCTTCGGCATGCCCAACCGCATCATCACCGACAACGGCTCACAGTTCATCAGCGGCGCCTTCAAGTCCTACTGCGGCGGCCTCGGCGCCCAAATCTGCTACGCCTCGGTGGCGCACCCACGAAGCAATGGGCAGGCTGAGCGAGCCAACGCCGAGGTGCTCAAGGGTCTCAAGACGAGAATCTTCAACCGCCTCAAGGCCAGCGGCAAGCACTGGATCGACGAGCTCCCCTCGGTGCTCTGGTCCATCCGCACCACGCCAACAAAGCCAACTGGTGAGACGCCATTCTCCCTCGTCTATGGTGCTGAAGCCGTCCTCCCCAGCGAGATCACTCATGGCTCTCCCCGAGTCTTGGCCTTCAAGGAGGCTGAGCTAGACGAGCTGCGCAACAACGACCTCCTGCTGCTTGAAGGGCTCCGCCGCAATGCGGCCCTGAGAGCGGCAAGGTACCAGCAAGATCTCCGTCGCTACCACAGCCGCCACATCCGCCCGCGCACTCTTGAAGCAGGAGACCTCGTCCTGAGGAGAATCCTCTCCAGGGCAGGCCTCCACAAGCTCTCGCCAATGTGGGAAGGACCCTACAGGGTCGTCCACATCGCCAGGCCTGGCTCCGCGCGGCTTGAGATGGAGGACGGCATCCCTGTCGCCAACCCCTGGAACATCCAGCACCTGCACAAGTTCTACCCCTGATCGTCCTCGACGAGCAATTTTTTGCACCAAGGGAGAGCCTCGCGCCAACATCCTCCACGAGGAAAAATTTCGGGCTCCCCTCTCTACTATACGCTGCCGCAGGACGTTCGAGAAGACTCCCAAGCCACCGCGCCTCGGCAAGGTGACTTCTTCGAGCACCATGCCTTGGCGAGGTGGATCCCCATGCCCAGCCATGGTGGACCGCATGCTCTACAAGCCACCCCCGCATAGGGGCCCCCTCTAAGCTCTCTCTACATGCGTCGCCCCGGGCACGCCCCCTCGAGAGTCTCAACCACAGCATGTGGAACCCCATGCCTGACATGGTGGATTTTTGTGTTTCTGGCCACGCCAGTGTAATGAACCTCTGTTTCAGGTCACTTTGAACCTTTGCGCTTCGCGCCAGCATATGTTGTTGCTTTGGTAAGCTATTATGTTATTGCTGTTTCATTCTTGCTCGTATGATCCCTCCTGTGTATCTCACGAGCGGGGGCTAGCATGGTGCCATGCCATGGGAGCATCCCGGCAGCGCCTCAAACCCAAGGGATCCGAGCTCTGAACTCACGGGTCAGCTTTCATGCATGTCAACTCCCAGGGAGATCTGAACTCATGAGCCGGCTCCCGTGCATGTCAACTCACCAAGGACCATGGTGTATGTTCTCCTCGCGAGACACACATGAAGGAACCTACGAGCGCGCATAAGTTATCTAGCTATGTATTGCTTGTGGGTACGCCTATCTGTCAAAACGCAGGAAACAGGCCCAAAACACCTCGTCAGGGAACCGACACCCTCTCCAAGGCGAAAACACCTTGTCAGGGAACCGACACCCTCTCCAAGACGAAAACACCTCGCCAGGGAACCAACACCCTCTCCAAGGAAAAACGCCTCGCGAAGCTAAGTCCAAACACTTGGTTAATTTTCCCCTCGCTGGTTTTCATCACTCGAGCCTCTTTTCTCTCTCCTGCACCTCATGGGCTGCTTGCGCGTTGAAGGGGAGCCCCAAGCATCGCGACTTGGAGGCTCTTACCTCTTGAGGCCTCACGCACCCCCCGGCCTTGTGGAGCCCTGACTCTCGCATACCGAAGTGGCGGTGGTGTAGCGCTAGGAGAGGGTCCTAAGACGCAGAGCGAAAAAGACATGAAAGGGAAGACAAAAGCCTCACGAGGGATATTCACCAAGAAAACAAAGATTAAAACAAGTCTTTACAGGGCTATTACAAATAAATGCTAAGATAATTCATGCCTCTGCACGTCCAGATACAGGAGTTCAGGCCGTCACGCCCCCCGAGGTGCCCGCTCTGTCCACGGCAGCTTCCGCCTCCTTCTCCAGAGCATCCTCCTCGCCGTCGCCTTCATCCTCATCGACCACGACTTGGTCGAATTTCTTGGCGTACGCATCGGCGGCTTCCCGCGCCTTCTTGCTGATGTCGATCGGCGCCATCACGGCCTCGAGGTCAAGCGAGGGCGAGAGCCTCATGAGGTTGCTAAAGATGCGGCTGGTGGCGATGACGAGGAGATCACGGCTCTCCTCCACGACGCGCTCGTCAAACCTCTTCGCCACCCCCTCAAGCTTCCCAAGGAATTGCTCAAAGAAGAACGAGTACGCGACCTCGTCGTCGATCCCTGCAGAGAAGGGGGGAACTTCGATCCTCAGATCACCCCCGACGGCGCGCGCGTGGGTCACCAAGCTTTGGAGAATGCCCTGGCGCTGGCGCGACATGGACTGGCCAATCTGGCGCTGGTCCCGTGCCTGCTCCACGAGGCTCACGACCGGCCCCACCTGCTGTCGGAGCTCGTCCAGGTCCTTCTCCAGGGCGATAGCATTCCCCTCCGCACGAGCCTGGGCCTCCCTGGCGTGCTCGAGGCAGGAGGCCATCTGCTTCTCCTCCTGCTCGAGCTCCTTGATGCGGTCTTGGAGCTCTTTGCGTTTCGTTTTGAAGCGGTCCTCCTGTTTCGTGACCTTCTCCTCATAATCCTTGGAGAGAGTCTCGCGGACGAGCTTGACCTTGGTGTCGGCCTCCTCCTGGATTCTTTTCCGCTAAACCTCGAAGTCGGCGTTGGCCTTCTCGTGGCGCTCCGTGTAGGTGGCCTCATTCATGGCCACCAGGCCCTCGCGCTCCTGCAGCTGCCCCTCGCGGGTGGCCTGGTCCTTCTCGACCAACTGGACCTCCTCCTCGCGCTGGCGCAACTCCTTCTCGCGGAGGGAGAGCTCTCCTTCGCGTCGCACCAGCTCTGCCTCGCGCGGCGCCAACTGCCCCTCGAGAGCATCCAGCAGCTTGCGGAGCTCCTTCAAGCTGGCCCTTGCGACCTCGGAGTCAGCGGCGAATTTCTGCTCCGTGGCCACTAGTTCCTGTTGCTTGGAGGCGGTCTCCTCCTCGAGCGCTTCCCGGGCGGCGTCCAGCTGGTCCATCACCTCCTCCGCCTCCCGCTTGACGCTGTCGCGGGTCTCCTTGGCGAAACGAAGGGCCTCTTGGCGCTCCGCCTGGGCCGCCGCGTCCTGCCAGCGGCACAACTCCACCCTCTCGTGGAGGAGGGCCCAGGCCTCGCCAAGCCTTGTCCGCTCCTCCGCTATGGCGAGTTCTTCTCCGGCGAGCTGCTCCTCCAGCTCGTCGAGCGTCCGCCGCGCCTGGTTGAGGACGACTCGGTGACGAATTGCTTGGCACCGCGGTTCCTGCAGCGCCAAGGTCCCCGTACCACTGCTGGGTGCGGAGGCCTCGATCCTTGTTGAGGCACCCGAGGCCTCCTGCCTTGGGCTCACGGCCGCCTCTGGTGCGGCCCGAGGGCTCGTGGGGGCGCCCCCCTTGTCACCCGCTTCAGGTGCCCTCTGGGGCTGGACATCCTCTCGCCTCCTGCTCCGGCGCCTGTGGGTTCCGGAGGGGCCTTTGCCTCCTGCTCCTCAGGGGCGCTTCCTGCCCCTTCCGTGACGGCCGCGTCAGCCACGGCCTCGGGCGCATCGGCCCCTCTTGAGGGAGCCTCCTCCTCTTCTGGAGGCGGCTCCATGACGATTTCCTCGTCCACTCTCTCCTCCTCCGTCTCCTGCTAGACGGGAGGAGTGGCCGCCCTAGTTGGCGACGGCGGCACCACCTCTTCGGCCACCTCCTCCGTGTGGTGCTCCACCATGGGAGGAGTCGCCGCCCGAACCGGCGACGGCGTCACCTCTTCAACTACCTCCTCTGCGCGGTGCTCACCCGCGGGAGGAACAGCCGCCTGCCGCGGCTCGTCAGCCGCAGGCGTTTCCGCAGCGACGCTGGCGGTCTCCCCAAGCTTGCGGAGCCGCCGCCTCTTTGGCTCCGCAGGTTGCCTGAAAGAAAGACAAGTAGAAGATCCTTCAAGAGGGTTTTCCAGAAGCAAAATGATAAAAGGAAAGAAGAGTCGAGGCTTACTCATCAGCCATCACCCACACCCTCTTCTTCGCCTTGGGCGGTTGGGTGTTGCTTGCTCCGGCCTCCTCTTGAGGCGCCCTTGCCTCCTCGCGAGGAGCGCTCCTCGCGGTCGCGGCTCTCCTATCGTGGATAGCCTTGGAGCGGGGCTCGCAGCGTCCTCCCCCGCCGCCGCTCGTCTCCTCCTCTCCGACGCGTCGGGAGCGGGCGACGCGGAAGGCATCCTCCTCATCGCTGGAGGAGAGCACCTGGAGGTCCACCTCGGCGGGAGCGCTCCTTGAGGAGCCGGCGGAGCCTCTCGAGGGGTTGGCGCCTCTCGAGGCCTCGTCCTCGCCAATGGGGTCGGTGCCCCTCGAGGCCTCATCCTTGCCGAAGGGATCCACGCCTCTCGAGGCCTCTTCCTCGCCAGACTCCTCGACCTCCTCCGGCTTCGGGGACTCGTCCATGTACTCCGGCTCCGCCGCCCACGGGTTGGGACGAGGCCCGCGGTGCCCTGCGGGCACAATTCCCCACTCGTCGAACACGGGCATGCACCGGCGTTGCTCCTTGATGCTCTCCTCGGCAAAGCTGATGAGTGTCCGGGCCTCGTCGTTGGTAGGAGACGGGATCTCCGTCGTCGCGAAGAGGACCCCCATGATCTGGCGTAGCACCTCAGGCGCGAAGCCGTCCGAGCTCAGCCGCATCGCATCCCCCTTGCCTGTGTACCGCCACACCGGCTCGGAGTGCCACTGGAGGGGGGCGACCCGGCGCCTCGTGAAGTCTCTTGCCACCATCTGGCCAGTGACCCCTGCCTCGCGGAGGCGCCGGACGCACTCGTACACCGCGTCAAGCCTCTGGCCCCTGAAGTCTGCGCTCGCCCAGCGCGCCCACTTCCTCGGGGGGGCCTCGGGCACCTCCAGGAGAGGGTTTGTCTTCTTGGTGTCGACGAAGAGCCACTTCTTGTGGAAGTCCTCCACCTTCTTCGTCACCTTGGTGATGGCGTTCTCACCGCACCAAGCGATGGGAATGTAGTTCTCACTCCTGGCGGCGGCGATGCGGAAGGAGACGCAGCCGAGCCGCTCATTGGAGGCAGTGTTCCGAAGGGAGTAGAAGCTACGGAAGAGCGCCACCGAGGGACGGACGCCGATGTAAGCCTCGCAGAGGTGGGCGAAGATGGCGAGGATAAGGATGGAGTTGGGATGAAGATGAAGAAGTTGGATCTGGTACACCTCCAGAATCGCTAAGAGGAACTCGGAAAAGGGGGGAACAAGACCGGCGTAGAGAGTATGGAGGAAGATGGGGTATTACCACTCGGTGAGCCTGCTGCCGGACGGCCTCATCTCGGTGGCGCCGTGCTCATTGGTGCTCGCCGACGCCACATGGCGCACCTTTGCTATTGCCGCCGCGGTGACACGGGTCTGCGGCAGCGCCTCCTCGAGAGCAGCACCACGCGCCGCCGCCGCAGACGTGCCGGCTCGCATCGCAGCCTTGCCCTTCGGGTCGATGTTGGCTTTCTTGGGAGCCATTGGTCGCCGGAGAAGGAGATGAAGACCCTGGGGTTGAAGTGCTCTGGGAAGAAGGAGTTGTTTGGGGGAAGAGTGCGGCGGAGTAATGGGAGAAGTGAAGGGCGCAGTCTGCGCGCCCAGGCTTTATTGACCGGCTCCGAATCGTGGCGGGCCCCGCCACGTCGCCCGTTGAAGCCGAGGAGGTCGTGGCCTCGGGTGCAACCGCTGCGCTCCATGTGTCACGGCCCTGACAGGCACCGTTGGGCCCTCGACGCTTCGCCTTCATCCATGGGCTTCGGCGTGCCCATCGCGGGCCCGGGGGCTACTGTCGGCACAGTGGAAACTAGGGTACCACGGGCCGGCCTGCCAGGGCCCACAAGATTCCTCAGAAGATTTCGCTAAGGACCAGGCTCTCCAAGCCTGGCGAGCCTCGCGAGGGTTTTTCCTCGCGAGGGACCTTTTCTCCTCGTCGAGGGTTTTCTCCCTTGGCGAGGGACCTCTCCTCGAGAGGGCGTCTCGAACGCCACCAGCAATTCCGCTAAGGACCAAGCTGAAAGGCTCGGCGAGGCCTTTTGCCTCGCGAGGCTTCCTTCCTCTCGAAGCCAGCTCTGCCTCCGCGGCAGAGCGCACATGGGCTCTGCATCCTCTGCAGAGTGACGACCGCGCCAGCGCGCGGTGACTGCAACGCCCCAGTTGCCTTTCTTGTGTATAAAGGAGTCAACAAAGCTACCTCAACCAAAGGAGGCCCAAGGATTGTCACTTTGGTGATAAGGGAACCGTCTGCAGCTACCCTCCAAGGACGACGTCACCGTGGGACCCGTCCTGCCTCAGCAGCGCCAGCCCACCGTCCTGTTTGGACGGTGGCTTTTCCAGCTTTGGTGACGCCGCCCCTGTCGTGGACCGCGTCCATGGACCTTACCTTTATGGTGGACTCCACCTTTTTGGTGCACCGCGCCTCCTCCTTCGTCGCCATGTGGTAGCCCTTCCCGCCAAGATGTTTTGGGGAAGAGGCCCGAGACGCCTATAAAAGGAGGAGGAGCCCGTTCGGGCAAAGGGTTCACTCTTTGGTTCGAAGATTCACAAGCCCAAAAACCCTAGATCTGAGGTTAGCAGTAGCCATTGTTAGCCATCCAGAGCTCGCCAAGCTCGCCCTGTACTAAAACCTCTCCAAGCAAGTGCAATACAACTCGAGGCAGGACGTAGGGGTTTTACCTCACCTAGAGGGCCCTGAACCTGGGTAAGACCGTGTGTTCCTCTCTGCAGTGCTTCCCCGCAGCGATCCAGGCGAGCACCGTCGCCGAGGCATGTTGAGGGTTGTTTGATTCCGTGTTCAGCCCCTTACTCGATCCTTCGTGAGACACACCCAGTTCCTGGGACAGTTCTCCGACAGTGGGTTCTTCATTGACATCGACGAGTAGTCTGGGGTTCCCAGGTGGCAGCTTGGGACGTCGTGGAACAAGCTGGCTGGGATGTTTATCTGTAGGTCTCTTAGGCCATATTTTGGATCTTGTTGTTAGACAACATAATTTGCTTCCGCTTGTTGTACTGATGGGTCTGTGACCTCTGTGTGTAATTTGTATCTTTCTCGCTATATGAGTTGCTATATGCTCTTTTGTGTCGTAGAGTCTGTGATGTGCCAGTTGTTCCACAAGTCTTGATCTCCTTATTATACATTGATAGCTATGCCAGTGTTTATGGCACGATCGATGTGTTGCGTGGGAGCGGTAATTTCATGCCCTTCGATTGTGTAGCATAGCCTATGGGTCACATAGCCTCTCTGTATAATTCCGGGGTCGGGGTGTTGCAACCAATTGGAGCAAGTGTGGCATTGGCATTGTTATTGATGTATCTTCGTCTGGGGAGCCGGGTAGCCGACATGCATGACGTGGGAACATCATCGACGTGCTGATCGCCGCAGGGACTATGTGGTGACTAGCGACGATGATAGAGGCTGAGGTGTCTGATCTTTCGGTGAGAGGATAATTTCGATTTGGGTGGAGATCGACGTTGACGATCCGACTACAAACGTGCGAGGACGCTACGCCTTGAAAATCACTACACCAACTTCTGGAGGTTTATGACAGCACCGTAGCACAATCGACCAAACCAACTAAGGTCTATTCCTGCAGGCAATCGAAGAACAAGTAAGAACTAAGAATTGGCAATCTGGATATTGCAAATATGAATGATTATAGATGAAAGTGAAGTTTCGAAGAGCGGTCTTTGTCTGGTCGATCTGACACAAACGAAGTACGACGAAGTTGCATCGTCGGCTAGCTAACTTTTGACTAAACAAAACCCAAACCCTAAAGCGACGAATTAGAGAGGTATTTATAGGAGAACTTAGGGAAATTTCGTGCAGCCTTGGAAAAGGAGGCCGAAATCCTTTCTAAGTCCTTTTCCCTATCAATACGGACTCTAAAAACTGTCTACGAAAAGGTATCTTGAAAATACATGGGGTTGGCCCAAAAATATAGGTGACGCATCACCATATATGACTATGGACGAAAATATGAAGTGTAATCTTATAATATTTCGTCCAAGTCTTCATTCATCATTACGGTGGCTTCAAAGTCCTGAAATCTCCACATGTAGCGTCATCTCCAATCCTCGCATGCTTGCTGTCAACTCCATGGAAGATCACACTCCAATACTTGTCCATCTCCTCCTCGCTAGGTCTATTATTTCTAAGTGTAACAAACACATCCGTCTTAGGCAGTAGCATATTCTCATATATGTTTGGAAGAGTTCCAAAAAACGAAAGTACCTGATAATTTAGTTAACGTCCACGAGCACGAGTAATAGGTCCTTGTATGTGTAGTAGTAGGACTAGTGGTTGTAACTGTAGTTGGGATGTCCTCATCATCCTCCCCTTCTTGAATTGAAGTCGTCCTCGACACGATCTCATCTTCTTCACCGAAGTAGGGTTTCAAATCTGCAATGTTAAAGGTGGGATTAACCCCATAGTCTGCAGGTAGCTCAAGTTTATATGCATTATCATTTACTTTCTCTAACACCTTAAAAGGACCACCAGCTCGTGGCATTAATTTGGACTTGCGCAAATCAGGAAAACGATCTTTGCGCAAATGCAACCAAACAAGATCCCCAACATCAAACACAATATGCTTTCTTCCTTTATCTCCATAAGATTTATATTTAGCATTCATGCGTGCAATGTTTGCTTTAGTTGTCTCATGCAATTTTAGTATCAATTCAGCACGTTGTGTAGCATCAAAATTATTTTGCACCGTAGATGGAAGAGGCAATAAATCAATAGGCGCACGAGGTATAAAACCATATACAATCTGAAAAGGGCACATCTTAGTGGTAGAATGCAGCGAACGATTATAAGCAAATTCAACATGAGAAAAACATTCTTCCCACAATTTCAAATTCTGTTTTAAAACAGGTCTAACCATTGTAGACAAAGTTCTATTAACAACTTCAGTTTGTCCATCAGTTTGGGGTGACATGTAGTACTAAAAAGCAGTTTAGTCCCCAACTTAGCTCATGAAAATCTCCAAAAGTGGCCAAGAAATTTAGAATCATGATCTGAAACGATTGTATTTAGCACACAATGCAAGCAGATGATTTCACGAAAGAACAAAAGCAATATTAGCAACATCATCTGTTTTATGACATGGTATAAAGTGCGCTATTTTAGAAAATCTGTCCACAACAACAAATATGCTATCCCTCCCCTTCTTTGTTCTAGGTAAACCCAAAATAAAGTCCATTGATATATCCTCCCATAGAACGCTAGGTATAGGTAAAGGCATATATAAACCATGAGGATTAAGTCTAAGGATTAAGTTGCAACTTAGCTTTTTGGCGAGTAGTGTAGTGAGCAACAAAATGCTCAACATCTCGTCTCATCTTTGGCCAAAAGAAATGCGCAGCTAGTACGTCCTCGGTCTTCTTTACGCCGAAGTGTCCCATTAGTCCTCCTCCATGCGCCTCCTGTAACAATAAAAGACGAACGGAGCTAGCTGGAATGCATAGCTTGTTAGCACGAAACACAAATCTATCATTAAGGACGAATTTGTTTCATGTTCTCCCATCATTACAATTCTGCACCACTTCTTTAAAATCAGCATCATGCATATACAAATCTTTGATGGCCTCTAACCCAAATATTTTGAAGTCAAGTTGTAAAAGCATAGTGTAACGAGAAATTGTTGCTGGGGTCGAGAGGACATCTGACAGTGTTCTCATAGGTGAAACTATATCTGCTCTGATGTTTGTTAGGGCAGGGGGCTCTATTCAGGATTTCTTTATCCCTGTTCTGCCATCTTTTCTGTCTTATTTGGGCTGGATGATCAGACAGGTTTATACCCAATCGATTCTCCCTGTTTATTCTATGGATCAAAGTTCGTTTTGACCATCATTTATCTCTCAGGTTGTTGCTGCGGTCAATGCTGCCCTCTTGGAAGGTTTTGTCTTTGCTAGGCCTCTGAATTTTAATGCACTTGCCAGTGAGAATGTGCCAACTGTGATACTAAACTTTTCACTCCCTGTACTGGTACAAGTTGGGAGCCTGCCAGATTTCTTCACTGCTCCCTCATCTGTGGTGATTGAAGAACTTGATGAACTGGGTTTTATTATTAAAGGTGACTCTCAAAAAGTGCAGACTAACATTGCTCAGCCTGAACACCTGATGAACACTGAGATTATGATACCTGCTCCTGTTCCTCCTGAGGCCAACACCTCTCGTCCTCGGGGCCGTGCTGCTAGAACGGGTGCTCCCACTGTGGAGTCCCAGGTGCGTCGTTGCACTCGGAACAACAATGACGACTTCATGTACATGGCACTCCCCGATCGTGCTCCTCGACGTCGTACATCATCTGTTCCACGGGCAATGGCACCTGATGTTCTGCAGATTTTTCAGAGATGCAACGCATTGGCGTGGAAGAATGCAACATTAACCCAGAAGAGCTATCTGAAGACCGCCTTCGTCTCCCCCGACGTAACTGAGTTATTTCCAATGAGCCTATTTTGCTACATCTATATTATCCAGACCCGGAGCTTATCTGTCAGTTTAAACTCTGAATTTCATAAGTCCTGGTCTGTCTATCACAAAGCTGCAATTTATCAGTTTATTTCCACTTGTGATCACTATTTCCGATGAGTTTTTTGAATCGTCTTTGGCATATCCTTTGTTGGAATATTCGTGGGATAAATATGTCGGAAAAATGGCCCTTGATACGTAATAAACTAGAGGAAAGCATGGCAGCAATTGTTTGTTTTCAAGAAACGAAAAGGGGAGAGATCACCCTACAATTCCTCAAACAGTTTGCCCCTAAACGCTTCAATAAGTTTGCATTCGTTCCATCCGATGGGGCATCCAGAGGCTTGCTCATCATGTGGGTTGGAAACACATTTCAAGGGGAAGTAATCCAGCAAGAATGTTTTGGCATGGTCATGAGTTTCACTTCAGGGAGTTCTTCTGACAGTTTTTACCTGGTTAATGTGTATGGTCCGTGTGAGGGAATTGCTCGAGAGAATTATATTGTGGGGTTGTACAGCCTAGATACTGAAGATGATGCCCACTGGTTATTGGTCGGTGCCTTCAACTTCTACATATACTCCGACAGTCGTAACCGCCTAGCTTCCAACATGAGAGACATAGCAACTTTCAACGATCTAATCAATCACCAAGGTCTTATTGAGTTACCGATCAAAGGCCGATCCTTTACCTGGAGCAATATGCAATCCGATCCTTTACTTGTACAACTGGACTGGTTTTTTACTTCTCCGAGCTGGACACTGAAATTTCCAAACACTATGGTAAAACCACTGTCTAGACCAACTTCAGATCACGTCCCGTGTGTAATATCCATCGGATCAACTATCCCTAAGGCGACTGTTTTCAGTTTTGAAAATTATTGGATTGATTTGCCTGGCTTTATGGACGTTGTACAGACAATTTGGAATATCAACTGTCCAGGCGATAGTGCCAAGTGCCTGTCTGCTAAGTTCAAGCTACTTCGGAAAGGACTGAAAAATTGGAGCAGGAGTATCTCTGTACTCAACACACTGATCGGCAACTGCAACGAGGTCATATTGCGTTTAGATGATGTTGAGGAACAGCGTTGCCTGCAGATCACGGAATGGAATTTCCGCAACATTGTAAAATCTCAGCTGAGTCAACTTCTTGCTTGCAAACAGAAATGTTGGCAACAACGATGTACTGCACGATGGGCTAAGTTTGGCAGTGAGAATACATCCTTTTTTCACTCTATGGCTACTATTCGTTATCGACACAATTCTATCCAGTCTTTAACCAGATCAGATGGCTCGATAATTTTGGAGCATCATGAAAAAGCAGGGATTCTCAGACAAGCTTTCTTTGACAGACTAGGCACCACGGTCCAGCTTGACCCCATATTTGCTTTTTCAGCCTATATAAACCCTGCTCATGATCTTGATAGTTTAACAATCCCATTCTCTCACAAGGAGATCGATGAGGTGGTGGCAGAGCTCCCTACTGATAAAGCTCCGGGTCTGGATGGATTTAACGGTCTTTTTATAAAAAGTGTTGGCCCATCATTAAGCACGATTTTTACCGCTTGTGTCATGACTTCTGGTTGGGTGAAGTGAATCTTCAGTGTATCAATGACGCATTCATTACACTAATTCCTAAAACCAGTGCTCCCGAGGGTCCTAATGACTATTTTCCAATCTCACTTCTTAATACTTGCTTCAAGCTTCTAACAAAATTGCTGGCCAATCGTCTTCAAGAGAAAATATTGAAGCTAGTTCATGCAAACCAATATGGTTTTCTCAAATCGAGGACAATTCAGGTCTGTCTGGCATGGGCTTATGAATATATCCACCAATGTCACCAATCAGGAAGAGAAGCTGTTATTATCAAACTAGACTTCGCAAAAGCTTTTGACACGATTGGTCATCAAGCAATCATTCAAATCCTCCGATGCAAAGGATATGATGAGAGGTGGATTATGTGTATTAAATCTATTTTCTTGACAGGTTTCTCCTCGATCCTTCTTAATGGAGTTCCCGGTAATAAATTCCCCTGTCAAAGAGGGGTGCGACAAGGGGATCCTTTTTTTTTATAAAGGGAATATATTAATACCGCAGGATACCAATTACACCCAGCCTCTGCACCAACAAGATGTCGAAAGGCATCCAGAATGCACACAACCAAAAAAAGAAATAAAAAAGATAGAAAATTAAAAAACAAAAGACCCCATCGGAGTGATGGAACACTCGCAACAGCAGCACTCTAACCACCACCAAAGTACAACACCCGGACCGCAAAAAAGTTCTCCAAAACAACGCCTTCAGCAAGGCCATTGCCAGGTACAACCAATGGAGGCCAGACCTTGTGTAGCGCCCCGACCCCAGAACTATACAATTAAGTTTTGTGCAACCGGTCATGCTACACAATCGAACGTTACTGGGTTTACCAATCTCAGGCCAAAACCTTTGGCAGGCGTGCTCGGAATGGATCATCGGCACGCAACACTTCGATCATGCCATAAGCTCAGACATAGCTATCATGTATAGTAGAGATATCAAAACTTGTGGAACAACTGGCACATCACAGACTCTACGACACAAAGATTCATAGCAACTCACATATGAGAAAGATACAAATATTACACACAAAAGGGGTCACCGACCCATCAGTACATCATGCGGAAGCGAAGTAGTGTTATCTAGTACAACAAGATCCAAATATAGGGCCTAAGAGTCCTACACATAATCAACCCAGCCAGCTTGTTCGACGGTCCCAAGCTGCCACCTGGGAACCCCGAACTACTCGTCGACGTCCACGAAGAACCCACCTGTGTGCTCGGTGTCGTCCTCCTCTGAAACAAATTAATAAAGGCAGCAAAGAGAGACTGAGTACGACGTACTCGCAAGTTTAGTAGGGTGATATAGGCCCAATGATGACGGAGGCTCTAAAGCTGTATAGTAGCTATTTTGCATAAAGCTAGTTTTCAATTAAAGAGATGACAATGACCCATGGCATCGACTACTCAGAGTATTTTTCATAAAGGGGATAAGAGAGTAAACTTTCCTCTTTGGTTCTCATCGAACCATTTGTAACCAGAAACAACTCATCTCCACCAAAGGCACTCCCTCGAATCACCCTCGAGGAAATGAACCTTTTATCACACGTGGTAATTGCAACATCTAGCTGCCAAGTTTAATTAATTAGGTTATACTTTTCTATGAGCTAATCCGCCTTTCCTAAGAGTTTGTCCATAACCGTGGACACGGCTTTTCGAAAAGATTTACCCTGCAGGGGTGTACTAATTTACCCATTGGTACCGTCCGGCTCACCTGATTGGCCCTCTTCCGGGGAAGGCCGGCGAGTGGGCGCGGTTAAACCTTTACCTCGCATGAGACTATCCAAGAGTCATCCGTGGCGACATGACAAGTTTACCTAGCCTATTTCAGCCCCTGCCCCCATCGCCACGTCCTAAACACCATCATCCTCATCGTTTCTCTTTCCACTCACACACCCACACGCAAATGGAAATAGCAAACTAGAGGACCCTTGGATATTATTCAGTTAGTAACGAGCCATACCCCCACCAATGGCAGCACGCTCGGTTCTTGGTTCTAGCTAAAAGCACTCTCAGCCTAGGCGGCAAGAATGATGCAAAACACCATCCCCGATGGCAACTCATCCAAGCCTTTTAGCAATTTAATTAAGTACCAACAGTAACCACCATGTCCAAAACATTCCATCAACATCATAACAATGGAATTAAATCACCGGACAAAAATAACATTTGACTGCATGGCTAAGCATATGTAAACAACTATTATAACTTTGTCACCGGCCAACACAACAAGCCTATGGTTCATAGGTGGGGAAACATGTGATGGTTCGGGGAAAACATGCATTCATAGGATACTAGATGCCAAGAAGGTTAGGTTATCTCTTGCCTTGCTAATAGTGCTAGTCACACGGATCGTCGAGGTATTGTGGTGGAACCTCGACTCCTGAATCTACCGGAACACAAACAATAACGGAAACAAAATAAATAACATGAATACAAGGTGCAATGCACACTCATGATGAGATGGTCATATTATGCACTAAAATGATATTGGGCATGTCCCACAAGTTAAATGGAACCCTAAAATAATTATCGCAGTTAACGGATTATAACTCCATATTTAACTTACTGAATTAAGCATTTACCCAATATGTCCAGTACTAAATATGAGTTCTACATGCATGAAAATGACATTATTAGATAGGTATTGTTCTCCTGATCATTTTGGTACTTCGTTTGCAATTTTTCGATTAACGGTGAAGTAATGGCAATTTAAACGGTTATTCAATTTAAATCATTTTAACCAATTCCAAAGGGACATCAAAGGAAAAATTGGGTTCAGGCTGTGAAATTAACATATCTAAACAGCCCTCAAGTTGCTGATAATTTTGGGATATTAAACATAATTTTTGAGTCATTATTTATCAAGTTATGAATTTCCCAAAAGTGGAATTAAATCTGCTCCTTTTATATTTAATCAAAACAGGCAATTTAATTTAACCGATTAATTCAACTAAGGGCACTAATATGCAGGGTTTATTTAGCTGAGCATTTTAACATATCATTTGCATTTTTCTGAATTGTAAAACTCCAGATATGAATTTCCAAATTTTAAATTTACTCACAGATGATTTTGTACTTCATGAATAATTTCAAAATCAATATTTCATTTGCATGCATGTGTGAGTTGCATATTTGAGTAGATTATAAAATTGTGAACATTTTGGTGTATCAATTTCATTTTTCTGATTTACCATCTAAAAGATATTGCAATTCTATCTTTCTGTGAAATTCTGCAAAAATCAAAATGGATGAACAAATGACGTCATGGTGATGTCACCGGTGAGCAGCGGGTCTGTTGATCATGAATTCGTGCCTTCGGCTTGAAATTGGGCGCGGCCATCGGCTCTAGGAGCTAGAGGAGGCTTAGAGGAGTATGGGGTGGCGGAGGAATGGACCAAATGGTCGCCGGCGGACCGACGGCGACCAGGTCCGCGGCGGCGGCGGCGGTGCTTGGTGGGAGCGCGGCACAGAGAGGGAGGGAGAGGGTGAAGGGGTCCCGGAGGACGGGGTGCTCACCTTGAGCATGTTGGGAAGCTCGCCGGAGAAGGGGACGGTCGGAGGAGGCAGCGAGCGCGTTCGACGTGCGGCGGCCGGAGGCGGCTCGAGTTGGAGGAGCAGGTGCAGCGGCTCGGGCCAATGGGGTCGGGCGCGGCGAAGGTTGGCCAGCTCGGGCCGGAGTCGGTCGAGGCGGAGGTGGGCCGATGGAGGAGGGAGGGCGTGCGGCACTCCGGGGATGAGCTCGAGCAGGGGAGCCGGAGGCGGGCCGGTGCGGGAAGAATCCAAGCGAGGAGGAGCCGGCGGGAGGAGAGGGAGGAGGCGAGGTGCGAGTGCAGGGGAGAGAGGGAGCACGGTGTCGGGGTCCTCCTTATCCACCGAGGGAAGGGGGGGGGGCACAACAGGGCGGGGAAGCAGCGCGCGGCACGGCGGCAGTGCCGAGAACTGTGGCGACAGGGGAGATGCAATTTTCCGAAAAACCCCCTGGCCCATTTTTCCTTTTCTGTTTTTATTTATTCAATTTGGAAACAACAACCTTTGCCAAATTATTTGGGGCATCAAAACATGTGCAGAAAATATGAAAATATTTGAGTAGGCTCCCCTTATCCTGTAGAGACTCCACAAAAATTGGGGTGGCAAAATAAAAAGTTTTGCATCACATTTGTTCATAGGGTTTTACAAATGACCTTTTTTGATCAAATGCAAAATCCATTTAATTAGGGCATTTAAACATTTTCAAAATAAGTGAAATTATTCATGGAGGCTCCCAATAATAGAATGTAGCTCCCTATATTTTTATTTGGAATTTTTGAAAGGTTTAACTTGGTTTCAAAATTAAGAATTGGTTTAACTCAACTTTGAAGTCCCAATTTTATTTAATTGTTTGCCAAGAATTTGACCTTGCTAAATAATTATGAAATGCATTCTTGGAACTTCCTGGACAAATATGGAAGCTCAAGAATATTTGGTTTTGCCAACCTGAGTAATGTATTTGGTTTGAAAAATTTGGGAAGGGTTTTGCTTCCCTTTTTATTGTTCTCCAAATGTTGCTTTATTAACTTAGCAATTTAAATATGTATGCCATGATGCAATGTTTGCGAAGCAAAAAGTGAAAATTTGGCCCATATTTTAGGGTGCCAAACTGGGGCTGTTACAATTCTACCCCCTTACAGGAATCTCGTCCCGAGATTCTAGAGTAGGAAGAGTGATGAGGGAAACATTGCAACTCTTATCTTCAACGATCTACTCGTTCCCACGATGATCTTCCTCGGTGCAGCGATTGGGCTAACCAGCATGACATGCCAATACGGTGGAATGGACAGAAGATAGCTTAAGGTGACAGACAAAATGAATTTTTGGCCAAAACCATAATCCACTAGGGAAAACTAGGAACAACGTGACCAAACAAAGGTCGAGCGGAGGATAGGACAACTTCTGGACTCCACGCTTTTGACATACCAGATGCTTCCATGAGGTTGAAAGCTTGGCCCTACCGTGTCTGGTGAACTAACGAAAAGTACGGGTGATTGATTGAATCTTCAGTTTCACCTGGGGGAAAGATATAGCACGGATCCACATTTAGATGGAGGGATCAAACCTGGTACACTAGCTATTTCCAAGATACAAGGAGTAGGGGGATTGACCGATAGATATTTAGCAACTCCGTGGAATTTGTTCTCCTTGAGGTTCTAGGTATCACACTCAGGCTTCGGAATAGCCTTTAATCAACCATCAAGCGAAGGTCGTACTTGAAGATAGAGAGAATACCATAAGGGAAACTCTTAGATTAGGTTACACATGACCCTCATGGACAGTGGTTGATTTTAAAGGTTTAAAAGATTTCGTTAGCAGATCTTCCGGTGAGGTGCGTGAACCTCAACATCGAACTTGTCTGGTTACTAGTAGGCTTAGGTCATGCTCTTAATAAACTCCAAGCATCATTTCTGCTTGAGATTCAGATTCGGTTAAGCATGCAGATAGTTCAGACCTGACATGTCCGAGGAAGGAGTTTGCTAAAGTCAACCGATAGATAGGGTAACCAGATTCTCAAGCTCTGAGCTACAATGTCAAGCTCCAGAACACGATCGAGATTGGGAAAACCATGGGGTCACGGCCATGAAGAGAAATTTTTTGAACCAGCACGAACTCCAAACAAAGGAGCACAACTGATTCAAGATCAGGAAACACCGGTAAGATGATGAGATTTGACAACTTCTTCTTATCTAAGAACAAATTCGGCCAGTGGCTTTTTGTGCATCCAAGGCTTATTCGGAGAACTGGAGGTGACAACCCACTAGCTCAACAACAAGCACATGGGCATGGCCACTTGTGATTATTCCCGTGGAGACAAGTGAACTTCACTCGGCCTCCTGGCGACATATGTCACTGGTTGCGGAAGGAAACTTACTTTTCAAGGAAAAAATGTGGTATTGAGAGTTTCGAAACGATTCTAACTCGTTGACCGAAGGTGCGCACCTGAACGAATGGACTTGGCAACACAGACAACTCAACTCGATGATTGGATTACCAGTCATGCTAAGAGTGCCACCAAAGTCTTTGGATTTCAAAACAATAAAAATTGCTAAGAACATCCGATTACCCCAACAATATTCATCCTCAACATTCTCGAGCCCGAGTAGCTCGGAGGTAGATGGATACGGTAAGGTAAGAGCATCACTTCATCAAGTTCGTCATGAGACTAAGCACGACCTCTTGATATGAAAGAGTGTGACACTCCAAGGTGGAACGGAACAAAAGCTAGACAAGCTCTTACTCCGCGAGTTACAATACTTTGACCTGGCCCGAGACATGGACAAGGTACCGGAGTTTGTTTCTCCTGACATTCCGAAGTGGAATGTCCTAGCGAACCACAAGAATAACATGCATTGGAACACCCCAATGCACGATAAAACTTGACTGTCAACTGACAGATAGGGGGCGGACAACAGATTTAGGGCAAGAACGGGCTAACAACAATTCCAAGATATTGCAGAAGCCCTTGTTAGCACTCTTCCGACAACTAGTGCCGAAAGGGTTTCATGAACGGGTGTTACCGGAGGAATCACATTTATTGATGGAAAAACTCGCTAAGAGCAATCCCGTCGTGATTCAGATGGTTCTATGATAGAGATCCTAGCTAAAGCTAGTGACAAAGAGGAGCATTGTTGAGCAATTCAATTACGGCTGCAAGCTCGAGCTTGAGGATTAACTTCAAATTTTGCCAACCTGATGTAGGGTTTGACAATCAACATCAGGGTTCAACAGAAAAGATCTTGGGTTAAAGATCAGCTTCATGCACCGGGACCCACATTAGCATAATGCACACAAGGGTGACAACCCTCATGAATCATTACACCGGAGCCCTAGCACAATCCGGGACCTTCGGTTCAAGATCCTGGATAAGCAAAGGAATGTCTTGACGATCTGCAATACTTCCTCTCTTCGGGCTTTAGAATTTCCAGACGGCAGAGCTAACCAGTAAACTAAAGATAGAAGCTAACCCCGTGAACCTAGGTTAGTATTGCCGACGAGCCGAAGCATCGTTAAATCAAATAGAGGTAAGATATCAGAGTAGAGCGAGTTGGGTAAGGAGTAAAAAGAATCCTAAGAGAGTTTTCTCAACTCATTTTTAGGTTAAAAATAATTTTCAACTAGAATCGACATCGACCAATAGAAAGAGTTTCCTATAGGCAGTCCTGCTCTGATACCAACTTGTAGCGCCCCGACCCCAGAACTATACAATGAAGCTTTGTGTAACCGGTCATGCTACACAATCTAAGGTTACTGGGTTTACCAATCCCAAGCCAAAACCTTTGGCAGGCGTGCTCGGAATGGATCATCGGCACGCAACACTTCAATCATGCCATAAGCTCAGACATAGCTATCATGTGTAGTAGAGAGATCAAGACTTGTGGAACAACTGGCACATCACAGACTCTACGACACAAAGATTCATAGCAACTCACATATGAGAAAGATACAAATATTACACACAAAAGGGGTGACCGACCCATCAGTACATCATGCGGAAGCGAAGTAGTTTTGTCTAGTACAACATGATCCAAATATAGGGCCTAACAGGCCTACACATAAACAACCCAGCCAGCTTGTTCCATGGTGCCAAGCTGCCACCTGGGATCCCCGAACTACTCGTCGACGTCCACGAAGAATCCACCTGTGTGCTCAGTGTCATCCTCCTCTGAAACAAATTATTAAAGGCAGCAAAGAGAGACTGAGTGCGACGTACTCGCAAGTTTAGTAGGGCGATATAGGCCCAAATGATGACGGAGGCTCTAAATCTGTATAGTAGCTAATTTGCATAAAGCTAGTTTTCAATTAAAGAGATGAAAATGACCCATGGCATTGACTACTCAGAGTATTTTTCATAAAGGGGATAAGAGAGTAAACTTTCCTCTTTGGTTCTCATCGAACCATTTGTAACCGGAAACAACTCCTCTCCAACAAAGGCACTCCCGCGAATCACCCTCGAGGAAATGAACCTTTTATCACACGTGGTAATTGCAACCTCTAGCTGCCAAGTTTAATTAATTAGGTTATACTTTTCTATGAGCTAATCCGCCTTTCCCAAGAGTTTGTCCATAACTGTGGACACGGCTTTTCAAAAAGATTTACCCTGCAGGGGTGTACTAATTTACCCATTTGTACCATCCGGCTCACCTGATTGGCCCTCTTCCGGGGAAGGCCAGCGAGTGGGCGCGGTTAAACCTTTACCTCGCACGAGACTATCCAAGAGTCATCTGTGGCGACAGGACAAGTTTACCCAACCAATTTCAGCCCCTGCCCCCATCGCCACGTCCTAAACACCATCATCCTCATCGTTTCTCTTTTCCACTCACACACCCACACGCAAATGGAAATAGCAAACTAGAGGACCCTTGGATACGCCCGCACAAGTTATTCAGTTAGTAAGGAGACCATACCCCCACCAATGGCAGCACACTCGGTTCTTGGTTCTAGCTAAAAGCACTCTCAGCCTAGGCGGCAAGAATGAGGCAAAACACCATCCCTGATGGCAACTCGTCCAAGCCTTTTAGCAATTTAATTAAGTACCAACAGTAACCACCATGTCCGAAACATTCCATCAACATCATAACAATGGAATTAAATCACCGGACAAAAATAACATTTGACTAAGCATGGCTAAGCATAGCTAAGCATATGTAAACAACTATTATTACTTTGTCACCGGCCAACACAACAAGCCTATGGTTCATAGGCGGGGAAATATGTGATGGTTCGGGGAAAACATGCATTCATAGGATACTCTAGTATTGACGAAAAATTGTTATAGAATCGAATGCAATATTATGGTGGATAAAATAAGTTTATAAAACAGTAGGATGCTAGATGCCAAGAAGGTTAGGTTATCTCTTGCCTTGCTGATAGTGCTGGTCGCGCGGATCGTCGAGGTATTGTGGTGGAACCTCGACTCCTGAATCTACCGAAACACAAACAATAACAGGAAACAAAATAAATAACACGAATACAAGGTGCAATGCACACTCATGATGAGATGGTCATACTATGCACTGAAATGATATTGGGCATGTCCCACAAGTTAAATGGAACCCCTAAAATAATTATCGCAGTTAACGGGTTATAACTCCATATTTAACTTAGTGAATTAAGCATTTACCCAAAATGTCCAGTACTAAATATGAGTTCTACATGCATGAAAATGACATTATTAGATAGGTATTGTTCTCCTGATCATTTTGGTACTTCGTTTGCAATTTTTCGATTAACGATGAAGTAATGGCGATTTAAACGGTTATTCAATTTAAATCATTTTAACCAATTCCAAAAGGACATCAAAGGAAACATTGGTTTCAGGCGGTGAAATTAACATATCTAAACAGCCCTCAAGTTGCTGATCATTTTGGGATATTAAACATAATTCTTGAGTCATTATTTATCAAGTTATGAATTTCCCAAAAGTGGAATTAAATCTGCTCTTTTTATATTTAATCAAAACAGGCAATTTAATTTAACCAATTAATTCAACTAAGGGCACTAATATGTAGGGTTTATTTAGCTGAGCATTTTAACATATCATTTGCATTTTTCTGAATTGTAAAACTCCAGATATGAATTCCAAATTTTAAATTTACTCACAGATGATTTTGTATTTCATGAATAATTTCAAAATCAATATTTCATTTCCATGTGTGAGTTACATATTTGGGTAGATTATAAAATTGTGAACATTTTGGTGTATCAATTTCATTTTTCTGATTTACCATCTAAAAGATATTGCAATTCCAACTTTTTGTTAAATTCTGCAAAAATCAAAATGGATGAACAGATGACGTCATGGTGACGTCACCGGTGAGCAGCGGGTCTGTTGATCACGAATTCGTGCCTTCGTCTTGAAATTGGGCGCGGCCATCGGCTCTAGGAGCTAGAGGAGGCTTAGAGGAGTATGGGGTGGCGGCAGAATGGACCAAATGGTCGCCGGCGGACCGACGGCGACCAGGTCCGCGGCGGCGGCGGCGGTGCTTGGTGGGAGCGCGGCACAGAGAGGGAGGGAGAGGGTGAAGGGGTCCCGGAGGACGGGGTGCTCACCTTGAGCATGTTGGGAAGCTCGCCGGAGAAGGGGACGGTCGGAGGAGGCAGCGAGCGCGTTCGACGTGCGGCGGCCGGAGGCGGATCGAGGTGGAGGAGCAGGTGCAACGGCTCGGGCCAACGGGGTCGGGCGCGGCGGAGGTTGGCCAGCTCGGGCCGGAGTCGGTCGAGTTGGAGGCGGGCCGACGGAGGAGGGAGGGCGCGCGGCACTCCGGGGATGAGCTCGAGCAGGGGAGCCGGAGGCGGGCCGGTGCGGGAAGAATCCAAGCGAGGAGGAGCCGGCGGGAGGAGAGGGAGGAGGCGAGGTGCGAGTGCAGGGGAGAGAGGGAGCACGGTGTCGGGGTCCTCCTTATCCATCGAGGGGGGGGGGGGGGCACAACAGGGCGGGGAAGCAGCGCGTAGCACGGCGGCATGGCGGTAGTGCCGAGCACTGTGGCGGCAGGGGAGATGCAATTTTCCGAAAAAACCCCTGGCCCATTTTTCCTTTTCTATTTTTATTTATTCAATTTGGAAACAACAACCTTTGCCAAATTATTTGGGGCATCAAAACATGTGCAGAAAATATGAAAATTTTTGAGTAGGCTCCCCTTATCCTGTAGAGACTCCACAAAAATTGGGGTGGCAAAATAAAAAGGAAAAATGGGGTTTTACAAATGACCTTTTTTGATCAAATGCAAAATCCATTTAATTAGGGCATTTAAACATTTTCAAAATAAGTGAAATTATTCATGGAGGCTCCCAATAATAGAATGAAGCTTCCTATATTTTTGTTTGGAAATTTTGAAAGGTTTAACTTTGTTTCAAAATTAAGAATTGGTTTAACTCAACTTTGAAGTCCCAATTTTATTTAATTGTTTGGCAAGAATTTGACCTTGCCAAATAATTATGAAATGCATTCTTGGAACTTCCTGGACAAATATGGAAGCTCAAGAATATTTGGTTTTGCCAACCTGAGTAATGTATTTGGTTTGAAAAATTTGGGAAGGGTTTTTCTTCCCTTTTTATTGTTCTCCAAATGTTGCTTTATTAACTTAGCAATTTAAATATGTATGCCATGATGCAATGTTTGCGAAGCAAAAAGTGAAAATTTGGCCCATATTTTAGGGTGCCAAACTAGGGCTGTTACACCTTGGGATTTCACCCTGAAGAAAGACCGCGATTCCAAAACAATGCCTTCAGCAAGGCCATTGCCAGGTACAACCAATGAAGGCCAGACCTTGAGCTTTCACCCTGAACATCACGGCTCGGTACTTAGTACCACCAGAACGCTGTCCACCTGTGTTGCCGCTCCCTCTTGCCAAGGCCGCTGCTGCAAGTCCCCAACACCTGACACACAGGCTGTGCCTAGAGTCAACGCAACCGAACATCATCTCCGCCAACACAAGCCTCCGATCAGATCCACCATGACTTTCTTCACTACTGTCAATGTCATGGAAAACTATTAGACATATCGCATGACCACGACAAGACAGCGAAGCTTCGCGCCTCGCCCTCGTGAAGCATCTCTGGCCATAGATGAGCGCGCGCGCGACCGGATCAATTCCAATCCAGATATCCAATGACGCCATGCGCCAATCCAAGGAGATCTCCGATGGGAAGACTGGAACACGTCGGCAGCCCGATCATGGAGGAACACATGTAGCAGATCAATGATTTGATACTCGAAGACCAGCAGGGCCACCACCAACAGATCGGAGTGGGATCCCAAGATCCACCACTCCAGATCACAACGAGGCCGGTCTTCAACCTCCGGAGAAGAGGTCTCCGCCGCCATGCCCGGGGCCGCCGCCCCGGCTCCCATGTGATGCGCCCCGTCGAGCGGCGTAGATGTGATCCGGCCACGCGCCTCCGCCGCCATCTCACCCTCCGGCCGGCGGCACCACGCACCACCACCACCATGGATGAGATCAGGGGTGCCTCCCCAATCCCCTCGGGTCGCGACCAGCATAAAACCCCACCACCGCCATTCCGCCCAGGCTTGGCCCGGCGACACCTCCGACAGCGGCTAGGGGAGAGAGAGGCTGGAGGAGACCGGAGGAGGGTGGAGGGGGAGCCATCATTAAAATATTTAATAAAGGCCGTCATTAAAATATTTGATAAAAGCCACTATCTCCCTACCCACTATCTATGCTCTCCCTACCCACTATCTATGCTCACTTAAAATCCCCAGAACCATCATTAAAATATTTGATAAAGGCCGTCGCCTCTGCCTTTGGGGGAAAAAAATGACAAAACAGGTTCGTCGAGATCACTTACTGCATGGGAGATGGTATGCAAACCTAAATTGAAAGGGGACTGGGAGTGATAAACCTTGAAATTCAGAACACGGCTCTTCTGCTCAAACATCTTCACAAATTCTTTTGCAAGGATGATATTCCATGGGTAAAACTGATATGGTCTCTGTACGGCGACAACCCCCCGCAAGCCCAATCTCCTCGTGGTTCTTTCTGGTGGCGTGATATTTTCAGCTTAATCCACATATATCGCAGCATCACTCGATCTGAAGTTCACAATGGTCAGATGACACTTTTTTGGAAGGATTATTGGGTGGGTAATGAGCTCCTCTGTGATAGATTTCCAAGACTATACTCTTTTGCTTTCAATGAAGACATATGTGTGGTACAAATGGCTTCAACGCATGACCTTGGAGCAACATTCGCTCTCCCTCTGTCTATCCAAGCTTTTGAAGAGTATGAACAGACTATCCCACTTCTACAGGCTATTGATCAGGAATCGGATATTATTGACTCACGTGTCTATACTTGGGGCAACCAGAGGTATACTTCAACCAAATATTACAATTTTATTTTTGCCAACCTGCCTAGAGATAACAGCATAGCCTCCATCTGGAAATCGAGATGCCTACCCAAACTTCGTGTTTTTCTATGGCTGCTACTCAAAGATAGACTAAATACGAAGGATCTCATGTTACGCAAGCATTGGCAGATTGAGGGGAGCCTAGCATGCGTTCTACTCCCTCCGTATCAAAATGTAAGATGTTTTAGCCTTTTTCGTCCCATATGTATGTAGATATGTTTTAGTGTAAGTTTCAAATGAATCTTGCACTAAAACATGTCTAGATACGGATGGAAAGAAAAATGCTAAAACATCTTACATTTTGATACGGAGGGAGTATGTGATAGTGATTTATTGGAAACAAGAGACCATGTGTTCTTCTCGTGTGCTTTTGCGAGGACAATCTCGACAGAACTGAATATCACCTAGGACCTAAGTCTTTTTATTTCTCCCCGCATCCAGGAAGCCAAACAGACATTCAGGGGGACATGTTACATGGAATATTTTGCTTGTGCTACGTGGAACCTATGGAAACTCAGAAATGATTTCATATTCAATAATCAGCGTTCGTCATTGGGGATATGGAGGGTTCAGTTCCAAAGTGATCTGATGGTACATCAACACAGAGTCAAAAACACCCTTATTCAACCACTACTCCAGTGGATTAGAGACAACTTTGTTTAGCCATGCTATCCTTCTTTATTTTTCAACCTCCTTAGAGCTTGTAATTATATCCTTTGTATTTTGGCTTACTTTTAATTTAAAAAGTACAACACCGTAGGGGCTTCCCCTACTGTAATCTCTTAAAAAAAAGCATCCGCAATAACATAATATTTACCCTTCTTGTGTTTGATAACATAAGGAAAAGACTCAATAAATTCAACCCACTTAGCATGTCGACGGTTCAGTTTAGCTTGACTATGAATATGTTTCAAAGATTCATGATCAGAATGTATAATAAATTTTTTGGGCCATAAATAATGTTGCCAAGTTTCTAATGTCCGAACAAGAGCATATAATTCCTTATCATAAGTAGAATAGTTCAGACTAGGCCCACTCAATTTTTCACTAAAGTATGCAACAGGTTTTCCCTCTTGTAACAAAACACCTCCCAAACCAATTACACTAGAATCACATTCAAGCTCAAAAGTCTTATCAAAATTAGGAAGTTGGAGTAGGGGAGCATGAGTTAACTTATCTTTCAACATCATGAAAGCGTCTGATTGTGCATCGCCCCAAACAAAGGGCACGTCCTTCTTTGTAAGCTCGTTCTACGGCGCTGCAATAGACCCAAAGTCTTTGACCAAATGCCGGTAGAACCCAGTGAGGCCAAGGAAACTCCTCAATTGGGTGACCGTTAGCGGAGTCGGCCAACTCGAAATCGCCTCAGTCTTGGTGGGATCCACTTCAATGCCCTGCGATGTAACAACATAGCCAAGAAACGAAAACTCGATCGGTACAAAAGGTGCACTTCTCAAGATTACCAAATAAACGAGCAACATGCAAAGCATCAAAAACAGCACGCAAATGATTCAAATGGCCTCTAAAGATCTGTTGTATATGAGAATATCATCAAAGTAGACCACCACAAAACGTCCAATGAAAGCACGCAAAACTTCGTTCATTAATCTCATGAAAGTACTAGGAGTGTTAGTTAAACTGAAAGGCATGACTAACCACTCATACAAACCAAACTTTGTTTTAAATGCTGTTTTCCATTCGTCTCCTAATTTCATTCGAATCTAGTGGTAACCACTACACAAATCAACTTTAGAAAACATGGTTGAACCACTAAAGTCATCAACCATATCTTCCAAATGTGGTATAGGGTGTCTATAACGAATTGTGATATTATTAATAGGCCTACAATCCGTACACATGCGTGACGAACCATCTTTCTTAGGTACCAAAATAATGGGGACATCACATGGACTACGAGACTCACGAATATGACCTTTATCGAATAGTTCTTGAATTTCTCATTCAATCTCTTTTGTCTCCTCAGGATTGGTACGGTAAGGCGCACGGTTCGGTAATGATGCAGCGGGAATTAAATCAATTTGATGCTCTATTCCTCGAATGGGTGGTAATCCCGGTGGTACAACACTTGGGAAAACGTCCGTGATGACATGGATCACACGTTCGCTGGGAGACCCCAAGAGGAAGGTATGATGCAGCAAAGCAGCAGTTTCCCTTGATTACAAAACCAAGGTTATCGAACCAGTAGGACTTGGAGAAGGCTTAGCGAGGTGTCAATCTACTCTGGCGCTTGTAGATTAACGCGACCTACACACAATCACAATCAAGTACTTTGCCCCAATGAAACAGAGAGGTTGTCAATCTCTCCGGCTTGCTGAACACAAAGGATTAAATGTGTGGATGTAAAATATGATGAGGGTGAAATAGGACCAGCGAGCAAATGATGATGAAAAGCTATTAAAACGGTTGTAAGCAATGTAGGAAAATAGGACCGGGATCCACAATTCACTAGAGGTGTCTCTCCAAAAGATATACATGATGGGTAAACAAATTACAACATGGCAATTGATAGAATTGTGGGCGCACAACAAGGCTATCATACAACAATATAGTTCACCGTTTCATCTAATATGGGCATTATGTCAAGTACATAGACCGTCTTCCAACTGCATCTATGACTAATAATCCACCTTGGGATCGCTATCCATCATGTCACCCAAAAGTATTAAGTTGCAAGCAACAGATAATTGCAATAAGCAAAGTGCATAATGTAAGCAATGTAAATAACATAAGTAAATGACACCGCTGTTTTCTCCCTAAAGCAACAGTACATCTCTCGTCTTAATCGTTTCTGTCAGCCCGAGCTCAGACAAGATAGGCATGAACCCACTATCTAGCATAAATACTCCCTCATACAACACTAATAATTAATTGGCCAAAGCATCCACTAGCATCGGAGAGCATGCAAGATCATAGATAAAACACAACATATAGATGAACAAAAGCAATGACTTACACAATTCATCAGTTCCATGCAAACACAATCATGTAGCAGTTACAGATAATATGATCTTGATCATGATAGGCAGCTCACAAGATCTAAACAATGGAGTACAAGGAGGAGAGACAACCATCTAGCTACTGCTATGGATCCGTAGTCCCGTGTTGGACTACTCACGCATCACTCCGGAGGCAGGCATGGTGGTGTAGATGCCTCCGGTGTCGATTCCCCCCTCCGGCAGGGTGCCGGGAAGAGCTGCAGAACCCTCCCGACACTACTAAAAATCCGGAGATCAGCGACGTTTCTGAGGCGACGTTCCAATACCGTCACGTGTTTCCGTTGCGGATGATTGGAAAGTCGATTTTGCTCTCGATGTTTTGGTTTTTTCACTCAAGGGCCGGTTCAGCCCGACGTTTAGCACATTTTACGTTGCAGATTTTCATCCCCGGCCCATTAGGCCCAGTTTGAGCCAAGTTTCCGGCGACGAAACTAGTCTTGGCCACGTAGAACATTGTGAATTTTCGTCCACCGACACATCCTACCCAGTTTGTATCCTTTGACCGGTTACGACCAAGCAGTTGGTGCCTGGGACCCACCTGTCATCCAAGGTTGTGTCTCACAGCCGTGATGTGTCTCACGGCTGTTTCTAATCTTGCAAATAAGCATGCACATAATCTTCCAAATCATCACAATTAACCACAAAGTTAACATTACAGTGAACAAGCCCCTTCTGAAACAAATCACTAATGACGCCGGACCTAGCCGAGGGTGCGCCGCCGCGCCGCCGCCATCGCCTCCGCATTCTCCAGCGAATGGCGGATCGCTTCCGCGGTGTCGGCCTCTAGCTTGTCGCTGAAGTGCCGAGCGAGCCTCGCTTGCTGGAGCTCTTCTGCAGCAAAACTCTCTAGAGACGCTAAAATCCCCGCCTGCATGTCTTCCTCCTCGACCTCCTGATGCACCAAATCGGCGCGGCGTTGCGCCTCGAGGGCACGCGCACGCGCCGCGCCTTGCACGCTGCGCTGGGGAAAGTACCGGTGGATCTGCTCCTGGCGGCTCAGCTCGCGACGGCCAGACATGGTACCGGTGGATCTGCTAACGGCGAAGTTTGGGAGAGGAGAGGTGGCCGTGAATTGTGTGTGGGGACAGTTTCTGTGTTCGCCAGGGGAGCCGCTGCATTAATTTTGCCTGGAGAGCATTTTTTTAGGAAAAAGCCTGGGGAGCCGTTGCCCAGGTACATTTCGCAACTGAAGCCTTATAAACTATTGGCCTTCATATTCCCCAGTCCCTAGGTCTGCTCCCCCATCTATCTCTCCCATCTCTCTCGCGACGCCGTCGCCATGTCACACTCTTTGAGCTCCTCAGCTAGGAAGCGGATGAAGAACGAGGCATCCTCCTCGCAGCAGGCACCCGCGGCACTAGCCTCCCATCTGCCGAGTCCAGGGCTCAGGATGCTGATTGCTACTGAAGAAGAGTTGGGTGGTGCCCCAAGCGAAGGCGGAGATGTAGCAAGCAGCAGTTTTTCCTCGATAATGAACCGAGGTTTATCAAACCAGTAGCACGTTGAAATCAACAACAAAGTGAATGTTGAAGATCTCCGGCGCTTAATTTTCAATAGACGTGGACCTGCACACACTCAACCAAAATACTTTGCCCCCAACGGCGGAAAGGTTGTCAATCTTTCCGGTCTCGCAGAAAACAAAGCGGTTAATTGTATAGTAAAATAGATGAATTATGAAAATGGACCAGAGGAGTAATGATGGTGAAAAGTGATGAATAAAGGTTGCAATCAATGTAAAAAGATGGACCGGGGGCCATGGGTTCACTAATGGAGTCCCTCGAGTAGATAGAACATTCATATGATGGGTAAACAAATTACAGCTGGGCAATTGACAAGATTATAACACAAACTTAATCTAGCTATGACAAAGAGAACATGATACTATTTAAGTAGGCATCACGACAATGAACAAAGACCGTTGAGTCCAACTGCATCTTTGTCTAAAAAGTCCACCGTGGGATCGCTATCCAGCATGTCACCCATCGGTATTAAGTTGCAAGCAACAGACATTTGCATTAAGTAAAGCACATGAAGTAAGCAATATTAAATATCAAAATAGACTTTAACACCGCTGTTTTACCCTTAGTAGCAACAGCACACCCTCGCCCTTAGACGTTTCTGTCACTCGTGCCCAGGAACAAAAGGGGGCATGAACCCACTATCTAGCATAGATACTCTATCTTGGAGATACACACAATCACTTGGCCAAAGTAACTACGCACATTGGAGAGCATGCAAGAACATAAATCAACATATAAGAATCATGCACAATCTGATCATAACTTTATAATCCATCGAATCCCAGCAAACACATCACATAGCATTACAATAATCGATCTTGATCATGTTAGGCAGCTCACAAGATCATAAGACATGAAGCATAAGAGAGAGAGACTACCATCTAGCTACTGCCATGGACCCAAGGTCCAAGGTGGGACTACTCACAAATCATCCCGGAGGAAGGCATGGCGATGAAGAGCCCTCCGGGATTGATCTCCCCTCCGACAGAGTGCCGGGATCTGCTTCAGAATCACCCCGAACTAGGGTTTGAGTTGACGGCGCCTCGGGATGACTTTTCTGGAAAATAATGGCCGCCCCGTCGTTTTTAGGTTAAAAGGGATTTTATAGGCATTGGAGGGGGCCGAGACAGAGGCGGGTCCCACCCGCGGGTCCAGGTGGGGCCGCGGCAGCAGGCTGCCCCTGCCCTGTGGGTGGCCCCCCAGGCTGCCCTTTGGTCCACAGGTATCTCCCATCGCATAAAAAATCTCCGTAAATTTTCAGCGCAATCCTACGATATTTCCTGAAGTGACTTTTCTGAAATACAAAAACAGGAAACTAACACTGGGCATCTTTTCAATAGGTTAGTCCGACAAAATTCATAAAAATGATTAATATGACAATAAAAAATGTGACAACATCACAAAACTAGCATGGATCAATCAAAAATTATATATACGTTTGACACGTATCAACATCACCAAGCTTAACTCCTACTCGTCCTCGAGTAGGTAAGTGATAACAAAATAATTTTTGACGAGACATGCAACCAACACAATCGTGATCAAGATAGTAATGCAAAGCATAGGATGTGAATGAAGTGATACAAAACAATTGTCTATAGTTGATAGCAAGAAAGCAATGAATAACCAAGTTGAATCATTCAAGCAAAACCTTTCATAAATAGTACGTTAAAGACATGAAAGCAATGTGATCCACATATTTGATTAATTCACATTTGTAACAATTCCATGACAAAAGTTTTTGAGAATCAAAACAAAGAAGATTTAAGTTTTAGCAAAAAGCCTCAACTTCCAACGGTAAAGTCAGTATAAAGATTCATGTTTAATCTGACGATGCAATATGATCAATGATACCCAGGGTCAATGGTAGATGTTTGCTTTGGTGGAGATAGAAGGAAGGGGAAAACTAACTCAACATTAAAAGTAAAAGAAAGGCCCTTCGCAGAGGGAAGCAGGGATTAGTCATGTGCTAGAGCTTTTTATTTTTATGAAACAGAAGTAAAACAATTTCGAGACATGCATGCTTTCGTCAACGACTTCACAACAGAGAAGCTATCTAGTCCCCCATAACAAGCAAGGCTTTTAGAATTGTGAGAGAAGCTGGTTTTAGAGAAGCGAGTACGCTCCTCTTTCTCCTTGGTTTCACCACTGTCCAATGCTTAGAGCTGATTTCTCAGATTTTCATTGCGCGGAGGAGAATGGTGAGTTATATTTATATTTTTGCTTAAGCTGCTCTCGGGTTGATTCAAGTGAAGACGTAATCCATCGACACCGGGTGAAAGGGGGGAAATGACCTTGCTCGTCACGAGTTATATCTAGCTCTCTACTGCTCCCTCATGAGCTTAAAAACAAAGGCACAAAAAGGAATATTTTGAATTTTTAAAGATAGCACATGACAAATTTACTTGGAATGGCAAGAAATACCATGCATCTGTAGATATGGTGGACTCAACTGGCAAGATAGTTTGGCTTTGGGATTTGGATGCACGAGTGAACCATACACTTAGTACGAATTTTTAGGCTTAGCAAAGAAGGCATTTGAAGCAAACATCTAATATTAACCGATAACAGAGTAACATAAGACATTAGTCAATCATAACCATAAAAGCTCCACACCGTCTCCCTTATTGACCAAACAATTCTTTTGATGGAAAGATTAGCTTAATGAATTAACAACTACGAAACACCACACAATTTCAAGCTTTTAACAGTATTTCTTTACTAATAAATTCCACTAAAATAACCAGCAAGTTTAAGCATTCATCTTAATATATCAAAACAAATGAGAAGTATCAAGTATCCACACAATGATCTACAATACTATGCAGGCTTTCGTTTCATTCCACTATCACATGAATAGCATTTTGTCACTTTGACAATTCAAGCAATTTATCAATAACAACTCTCCAACAAATATAAGTGAAGAAAAAGAGAGTTTAACAACAACTACTAGCAGCTCTAAATAAGATAAAAGCTAAAAGCGAGAGCTTACTAGCAAACAAACAGTAGCTAAGAATGCTCAACAAAATATAAGCGAAGCACAGGAGTATTCAAACGAAAAAGCGGAGCGTGTCTCTCTCCCACATAAACAAAGCAAGGATCCAACAAGCATATGACAAGCAAACAAAAAAACAAAACCGAAAGTAAAAAAGATGCTCCAAGTATAGCACATAATATGTAAAGTGATAAAAACTTAGTTCAAAGAAGACGACCTCATGATAGTCGATGAAGAAGAGGGGATGCCTTGGGCATCCCCAAGCTTGAGCTCTGATCCATCTTCAATTTCTTCATTATCCTCTCCTTTGGAACTTAAAAACTCCCTTCACACAAAACTTATTATAAACTGATTAGAGGGTTAGTGCTCATAAATTAAAATGCACAAAACTCAAGACAAATTGCAAAATAATTTTATTAGGCATTAGCTACTATTCACTAAGCCTCAATGTGGCACTCCACCTCTAGAGTATCACATTTGACGATAGTAAAGAGACGAATACAAAATAAAAGCAGAATCTAAATCTGAATAGACTGTAAAGATCGAATTTTCGAGGCACTTCTGTAACTCGAATCAGAAAATTCAAAACTAACAAAAGATAGATAAAAGTATAAGTATTGCTTTCTAAAAATATCAGAAAAATATAAAATTCATAGATTTTTTGGATTTTCGAACAGTGAATGACAGAAATCTGTTTTTGGACAGCAAAACAACACCTCGCACTTTCAATGCATTAGAGGCTAAACTTTGCACAAAAAACCAAAAGAAAAGATACAATGAAGTTGCCACAGAGGTAAAAATTTCATTACTCAAGATAAACTCAAAGGAAAAAGATAATGGGTTGCCTCCCAAAAGCTCTTTTCTTTAACGCCTTTTAGCTAGGCGCAATGATTTCAATGATGCTCTAATAAGAATAAGAGTTGACAAAAGATAGCATCAAGATACAAATACCAAACATATTTAAGCCTAACCCACTTCCTATGCATAGGCATATTGTATGAAAATAAATCCATGAAGCAAAAAGAATTAAGCATAGGAAAGGTAAAACAACATAAAGATAGGTGTTTTAGTAACATGAAAGCTCCAATAACCATATTTTCCTCTCTTATAATAATTTTCAGTAGCATCATGAACAAACTCAACAATATATCTATCACTTAAAACAGGATTTTCATGATCTACAAGCACATAATTTCGGTCCATCTCAAAAATAGTGGGATTAAACTCACTTTCAATAGCATTATAATTTTTATCATCAAGTAATCTAGGACCATCATCAAGAGCTTTATCATAAGAACTTTCTAAACACAACTCCTCATTATCATGCATCTCATTGGTTGTAGAAAATAAGGATTATCATAAGATTTATCACTATAGCGCGGATTATCATATATAACAAGATCATTTTTATCAAAAAGGGATGTTTCAAATGAATCAATCGGATCATAGCATTCATTCTCCTTTTGTGAGGAAGGAGGACAATTAAATAATGTATGAGTTAGATAGTTACTCGCATTAGAAGGTAGAGATGGGTAGCTACTCCATTCCTCCTCCTTTTGTTCGTCACTCTCCTTCTCTTTTTCATCTAACGAGCTTCCAATTTCAGCAATTTCTTCTTCCATAGGCTCCTGCATGGCATTAGTCTCTTCCTCAGGGGGAGATAAACCCTTAAGATATTCAGTAATATAAGCATTATCATCTTTGTAATTATCCATGCAATATTTAAGTATAGTAAAATTCTCAGTTTGATAACGAGCATTATCAATGTTCTCCAGCAAAGAAGCAATTTCATAGGCACCCTTAAAAGCAACAAATTCTTCAATCTGTTCAACATCAAAGAAATCAAAATTTTCCCTAGCACATGATGCTAAGGTTTCATTTTCATTGTCTGGACATTGGAAGGGGAGGTGTTGAGTGCGCCTCCCACAAGAACATTTTATATCATAGAGGAAACTTATATTTTCAGCATACAAGTTCACTTTTTTCAGAAATTCCCAAAGTTGTTTCCCTTTTTGCGACAAGCGGTGTTCCTTATAGTATTTTTGCTGATCTTCTGTGAAACCACAACAAGATCTAGTTTCAAAGAAAGTAGACATTAAGAACAACCAAAGAACTAAGCATACTAATAAAACAGGATAAAAGACTACACTAATTTTTTTGGGGTTTAAAATTTTGCAACAAGAAAAATAAGCTAACGAGAAATAAAACAAGCAAGACAAAAACAAAGTAAAGTGATTGAGAGTATGAGAATCCCCTTGCTGTAGCTCCAAGATCCCCGGCAACGGCGCCAGAAAAGAGCTTGATTGCTACTGATGAAGAGTTGGGTGGTGTCCCAAGCGAAGGCGGAGATGTAGCAAGCAGCAGTTTTCACTCGATAACGAACCGAGGTTTATCGAACCAGTAGGACCTTGAAATCAACAACAAAGTGAATTTTGAAGATCTCTGGCGCTTAATATTCAATAGACGTGGACCTGCACACACTCAACCAAAATACTTTGCCCCCAACGGCGGAAAGGTTGTCAATCTTTCCGGTCTCGCAGAAAACAAAGTAGTTAATTGTATAGTGAAATAGATGAATTATGAAAATGGACCAGAGGAATAATGATGGTGAAAAGTGATGAAAAAAGGTTGCAATCAATGTAAAAAGATGGACCGGGGGCCATGGGTTCACTAGTGGAGTCTCTCGAGTAGATAGCACATTCATATGATGGGTAAACAAATTATAGCTTGGCAATTGACAAGATTATAACACAAACTTAATCTAGATATGACAAAGAGAACATGATAATATTTAAGTAGGCATCACGACAATGAACAAAGACCGTTGAGTCCAACTGCATCTTTGTCTAAAAAGTCCACCGTGGGATCGCTATCCACCATGTCACCCATCGGTATTAAGTTGCAAGCAATAGACATTTGCATTAAGTAAAGCGCATGAAGTAAGCAATATTAAATATCAAAATAGACTTTAACACCGATGTTTTACCCTTAGTAGCAACAGCACACCCTCGCCCTTAGACGTTTCTGTCACGCGTGCCCAGGAACAAAAGGGGGCATGAACCCACTATCTAGCATAAATACTCTCTCTTGGAGATACACACAATCACTTGGCCAAAGTAACTATGCACATCGGAGGGTATGCAAGAACATAAATCAACATATAAGAAAATCATGCACAATCTGATCATAACTTTATAATCCATCGGATCTCAGCAAAAACATCACATAGCATTACAATAATCGATCTTGATCATGTTAGGCAGCTCAGAAGATCATAAGACATGAAGCACACGAGAGAGAGACTACCATCTAGCTACTTCCATGGACCCAAGGTCCAAGGTGGGACTACTCACAAATCATCCCGGAGGAAGGCATGGCGATGAAGAGCCCTCCGGGATCGACCTCCCCTCCGGCAGAGTGTCGGGATCTGCTTCAGAATCACCCCGAACTAGGGTTTGAGTTGACGGCGACTCGGGATGACTTTTCTGGAAAATAATGGCCGCCCCGTCGTTTTTAGGTTAAAGGGATTTTATAGGCGTCGGAGGGGGCCGAGGGGACGCCCCAGGAGCAGTGGCGGGTCCCACCCGCGGGTCTAGGTGGGGCCGCGGCAGCTGGCCGTCCCTGCCCTGTGGGCGCTCCCCTAGGCTGCCCTTTGGTCCACAGGTGTCTTCCGTTGGATAAAAAATATCCGTAAATTTTCAGCGCAATCCGACGATATTTCCTAAAGTGACTTTTCTAAAATACAAAAACAGCAAAAATAGGAAACTGGCACTGGGCATCTTGTCAATAGGTTAGTCCGACAAAATGCATAAAAATGATTAATATGATAATAAAAACATGTGACAACTTCACAAAACTAGCATGGATCAATCAAAAATTATAGATACGTTTGACACGTATCAGACACTGCTGCCATTGGTGCATTGCCCGTGTTGTCAAACTCGCCGCATGATTCGTCGTGTTTCCAGATCAGAAGCCAATCCAGGACGTGTGTACTACAAGTGTCCTAATCACGATGTAAGTTTCAATTTTTGCTTTGATTTGGATTTCAATCCCGAAGACTTATTTTGAAATGCTTAACTTCTGCCATAGAGACCACCGAATCCTTGCAAGCATTACTTCTGGGAAGATGGGGATGATACTTATTTTGATTTTCTTGTCGCAAATGGGTACATTGCTGCTCCGGCTTTTGGCATCGGAACTGTCTATTCTTCGGCTGGAGGCATTGGTAGTGTAGATGGAACTGTCTATTCTTCGCCTGGTGGCATTGCTGCTGCGGCTGGTGACATTGGAACTGAAGCATAAAAAAGGGGAGAAAATGGACTAAAGAGCGAGAAGTCACTAAAGAAGATGGATCAGTGTCTGAAAAAGATGGATGAGCTGATTATGCTTTGTAGGACTTTGATCAGTTCAATTTTGTAGTTATTGCAATCCTGTTGTGTGTAGAAGTTCGTAAGCAGATTTCTGTGTTGTATCACCTATGGTTTCAGTACAATCTAAATTAGGCATAATCAGTTTCGTAAGTAGATTTCTGTGTTGTATCACTTGTGGTTTTAGTAACAGGTGTATCACTTGTGGTTTTAGGGACCACTTGACACTTCGCGGTGAGATATTGGACACTGTAAATCATATGTGGCAACCGAATAGGAGATTTAATAACTAAAATTAATGTAAGTTCAAATCAGCATCACAAAAGGCTCAACACCATCATCACAACAGGTTCACAGCAACATTACAACCGGTTCACAGCACCATCGAACGAATATAGGGTTAAATGAACTTTTCCTTTGCCAAGCATCCATTTTGAAGCCACATCCACGGGTTCGCAAACCCTACAAAAAAAACGTTATGCGTGTTTGGCACGTCGTGACTACAAGGCAAGAAAAAAGAAGTAGATATGTGAAATGATTCCACAGTACCAAGAATATGCACAAGCAATGTGCGTGCATGTACATTGCACAAGGTACAATGAAATCACCCCTTTGCACTAATATAGTGCCACAATAAGCCGCATCTTGCAAAGACAATACAAAAGAATCATCACACAAGACCAGTGAGCATGCACAAGAAATGTCCATGTAAACACTACTAGGTATTGTATGATGATCCCTTTGCACTTACGTTGCATAGGTAAATGCTGAGCATCCCATCAACACAGATAGCTCCAACAGATATTAGTCATGGGGAGATGCAATAATGCAAACAAATTGTAATGTAAAAGGCATATAGCAGGTTGACAAAATCTAATTAAAGAACAAGGTAGTTTTACCTCAGTTGGGGCAAACAACGCAACAAATAAAGCCATCTGTTCCGTCGTAGAAGGTGAAGACAAGCATAGCACCCTCCATGAGTCCACCTAACTTGACAACCTTTCCCGAGTTGGTTCTCATCTCGACATCTTCTTGCTTGCCCTTGAAGAACTTAACATTCTGAGCATCGGCATTATCCATGCATATGACAGGAAGTTCATCCATCGGTGTATACCGGCTGAACTTAACTGAAAAGTACTGGAGGAGAAATATAAAGTTAGTTGCTGACTAGGATCGATGTACATAAGAAGAGTAAAAAGAGTCCATTGTTTACCATCTTGGCCTTCCCAGGGATGACATTGGACTTTGTCATCCTACAGACATAGTACGGTATAGATGGCTTGTGTCCTGCAACTTGGCTTCGGAGATGCACGACTTGGTCTTCAGTCATTTGCACCTCGTTTGCAAAAAAACAGTGGTTGTCATAGTCTTCATTCCCCTTGATCAAAGGACCTAGAATGCAGGAAATAAATTAATCAAGGCTAATCTGTAGGTGCATAAGAGACTAAGAGAGTAATAAAACATTTGGTTAGACCTGTCACCTCTATGAGTGATCTTTCCTTTATTAGCTCTCTTGACTCTAGGAGGGTGCACATCGCTAAGAACTCTCTTGAGTTTTTCCCTCTGGAGCATGTGGCGCTCCAGTTCGGCTTCATTCAGAGCTTTCTTCAGACTATCTAGCTCAGAACCAATCTTGCTAACCAAACCGTTCATGATCCTGAAGCCTCTCTTCTCTTCCCTCAGTTCCAACTCGACTGCGGACTTAGCTTTCTTCACCCTCGCCAATTCGGCCAAGGCTGTATCCCTCTCCTTCATCAACCTCATCGCCTCTTCCTTGACGAGCCTCAGGCCTTCCCTCTCTGCCGCCTGTCACGATTGGAGGCTGCGGAACTCACTCATGAGATCCTCCCGAGTTGCAGTCTGAACGTACAAACGGTCCTGGAAGCCTTCGTTCTTTTTTTAACTTCATCAGCCAGCATGTCACCGAACGAATCGAACATCTCAACTGGCGGCTGCATCCAGTTATGAATTTCGTCAGGCCACATGCTGCAGAAGTAGATACGAAGACGAAGGAGATACTAATTTCTATGCTATTTACCTTGATTGTCCGAAGAAGGGATATTGCAAGCTCCGAGACATTGTTGAGGTGGATCTCAATCTGGCTGGGGGAAGCAATCTCCGAGGGACCTGTGACGATAGCGTGAGCTAAATCCATGGCCCGTGGGGACCTAAAAACATCAATGGCTCCCTAAATTCGCCGGAATCTAACCTACATCCACCGGAATCTTACCTAGATCTGCCAGCGTCTAACCTAGATCGCATCGTTTTTTCAGGATTGGGAAGGGAGGAAACCAGCACTTACCAGCCACTGGTTGAGGAGGTCGCTGAGGAGAGGGGATGGAGGCACCTCCGTGGCATCCGCCATGGGGGAGTAGCTGAGTGGGCGAGTGGAGGAGGTACTTGGGCAGAGTGGTCGCTTTCAGGGGAGTAGCCGAGTGGGGGAGTGGCTTTTTCTTTGTGAGCAACGAGTGGTGAGGAGTAGCTGATAGGGCAAAGTGGAGGTATAGTCCGGTGGAGATTTGGCGTGAGCGCGGTCAAAATTAGGCACGCAGATGTTTGAGTTTCAATTCACTTGGCGCGCAGATGTTGTGGCATGTTGGCCCCGGCTCGGCTGGCTAATAAAATAAAAGGATTTTGTAAGGACAATCTTTGCTAATTGGACAAGGATTGTATTCTTTAATTATTTCTTCACTTTAGAATAATTAATTAGAATTAAGAATTATTCTATGGAATTTATTCTTCTTTTGGGATTCTAATGGGATTCTAAGATCAGGTTCACGAAATGTGTTCAATAAAAAATTATATGATATTTTTCTTTATTAGGAAGAATTGGTACTGAACCATATATATCATCTAGAATCAAATCCTAGAATCACTAACTTGCATGTATAAACCCTAGAATTCATAATGTGTCCAATGTGTCTGCGTGGCAAAAAATAAGTAGACAAAATGAACATAGTCCTACAAATCCAATAATCCCTAACTTGCATGTATAAACCCTGGAATATCTAAATACAGATGCAACTACAAATCCAAGAATTCGTAACTTGCATGCACAAACCCTAGATAGATTGGTTTAGGGAAGCACCTCAGAGTACTCGTCGGAGACGACCTCCACGAATGCCGGGAAGTCCTCATAGGGTCCCCCAGTTCCGAAAACGCCGGGAACGCCTGCATCGGATCAGGCGATGGACTCCAACCGCCACCGCCATTGTCGGCAGCACATGCGGCGACAACATCAGATGCCGCGGCCAGAGAAGGCGATGCACTCGAACCGCCATGGCCGGCCGCTCCTGCGGCGACCGCGGTCTTCTCCTGCATCAGATCAGGCGATGGACTCCAACCGCCACTGCCATGGCCGGCCGCTCCTGCGGCGACTGCGGTCTTCTCCTGCATCGGATCAGGCGATGGACTCCAACCGCCACCGCCATTTCCAGTAGCACCTGCGGCGACGACATTAGATGCCGCGGCCGGAAAAGGCGATGCACTCGAACCGCCATGGCCGACCGCTCCTGCGGCAACCGCGATCTTCTCCTGCATCGGATCAGGTGATGGACTCCAACCGCCACCGCCATGGTCGGCCGCTCCTACGGCGACAGCGGTCTTCTACTGCATCGGATCAGGCGATGGACTCCAACCGTCACCGCCATTGCCGGCAGCACCTGCGTCGAAGACATCAGATGCCAGGATGGCGTTCTTCTGCTGCATCGGATCTGCCATTCCTCGTTAACCGCCTGGGTTGTGTGCTCGGCGGTTGGGAGAGAAATTAAAGGAGAGGGAGGCGATGCGGCCGGAACATAGTGGTTTTTTTTTGCTAGATTTGGGGCAGAATGGATGGGGAGGCAGGCGATGCAGGCAAAGGGGGGATTTATACCGAGTGCCGTTTCGAGGTCCCGCTGACGTGTGCGCATGCATGTCTCGCACGAGTCGGCGGATTTTGTCAAACAAAAAGTGATGTGACTTTTATTCACTGCCCAATGGGGCCCACCACATATCGGGACCACCTATCAGTGACTCAAAATATTCGACAAACTCAGCCAATCTCAATCGTCGCTCTCTTCTACTCGCTCCGTCCTCAAATAAGTGAACATCTAAAAATTTTAAGACAAATTATGGAGTGGATTAGAAAATACATTGGGAAGGTGTAAGCCCCTATATCTCTCCTCATTAATTTTCCCACCACCAATGAGCTAAGTACATGTAGAAAATGAGGAGACCATGTGTTGAATGTTATTGGGCTTGATTCCCGTATGATAAGAGAGAAGCATTATTTTCTACTTTTAAATGCATTGGAAAGATAGAAGTATACTTTTTTGTGGACAAATTTCAAAGCTAAACGTCCACTTATTTGAGGACGGAGGGAGTACGTGTACGTGTAGAAAAGCGGACACCATTTTAATTGTACGTGTACGCGTAGAAAACTATCATGTGTATGCAGCCACGGTGACGAACATGTGTGTACGCAACCACGGTGTGATCGAGTCCAGTTTCGGGGAGGTCAGTCATTTACACTCTCCTGTAATTAGTTCCTACTCGTTCATCTTCCTCGCCTGCGTTCACACACCTTCGTTCCACTCGATCAGTGTATTTTAAGAGGCCATATTTGCCATTTTCCCCCGGATCCCACTCGTCCAGCTCCTCATCTCCTTCTAAAAAAAAAGCTCCTCATCTCCCATCGATCCCACATCCCCTGCCCGCCGCGAACACTTGCCATGGACGACGGCCAACAAACAACGAAGACTTACGAGGTCCCTACCCATCGCGGTAACATGCTGGAGGTAATGTACACCAACGAGGAGCATACCTTGGAGCATGTCCTCGGTATTTACAAGGAATGGCTTGAGAGTGCGAAGCACAAGATCGTGGCCTCGACCTAGAGTACACCCCCGACCGTCGTGCCGTTGCGCTCGTGCAAATTGCCATGCGCAAGCACGCCCTCCTATACCACTGGTGCAGGTTGTCGCAGAAAAATCATGGACGCCATTTGCTGCAAAAATTCTTTTCAACCAAGGAGATCACATTTGCAAGCGTGGACACGACGGGCGACAGGAGAGCTCTTATGGAGTCGGGCTTCAGTCTGCCACAGAACCATTTGGACATCCAATTGGAATTCAGGGGACACGGAGACAGAATTGGAATGGCTACTCTAGCGGGGGAGCTCATCGACATTTCCTACCACGACATGAAGGAGAACTTCCCAACAAGCCTTCATAAGTGTTGGGATCGGAAGACCCTTTGCCCAACAAGCATTGATTATGCAGCAGTGGACTGGTATTTGAGTTACGAGCTATACAGTAGGGTCCAAACCATGAAGGATAGTCTAGGTCCATCATGGCTAGACAAGCTCCTCCCCTTGCGCAAGAAGAGCAAGGGAACTCTAGTTAATTTGATAAGTGTTTTTAGCGATTGAATCATAAGTGTTTTTATTTGTACTCTGGTGTTTGTGCGAAGAAAGTGGTGTACTGCCGTACATGTTTGTTTACACATCACTACTTGTAGTTCATAAAAGTGCTCGGATTGTTTACCAAACAAAGTGGAACATGGAACACGAACACAACATTGTAATAGTTAAACATGTAGTCGTCGTCCGAGTGTCATTTCGAGTTCCCGCTGACGTGTGCGAATGCATGTCTCGCACAAGTCGGCGGATTTTGTAAAACAGAAAGTCATGTGACATTTAGTCACTGCCCAATGGGGCCCACCACCTGTCGGGACCACCTATCAGTGACTCAAAATATTTGACAAACTCAGCCAATCTCAATCGTTGCTCTCTTCTACGTGTATGTGTAGAAAAGCGGTCACCGTTTTAATTGTACGTGTACGCATACAGATGTGTACGCAGCCACGGTGACGAACATGTGTGTACGCAGCCACGGTGTGATCGAGTCCAGTTTCTGGGAGGTCAAGCGGGATCCATGTTTAATTACAGTCATTTCGAGGAGGTCAAACTTCCCATATACCCGTTTGACCGACGTAGAAAGGGGACCAGTAGACATTTTTGCTTGGTTGTACTAGGGTAGGCCATATATATGAACATAGGAAACCAAAAATCTTCACGAGATTACCACCGATTCGCCCGAAGGGTGTGTTTCGAGCTCTAATAAGTCGATAAACTTACTAGGGCGGAAGTGATACCGATGAAACCGCCCACACTCCGGAGTAGGATCTTGGCCCTCTCAACCTCACACCATACTTGTATACATATGGTATTGCAACAACAAGGTTTTTGTGGGATTCCGATGCTCTAGAGCCCCGCTTCGGCGAAACCCGAACCCTGGTGGAAAAGGTCAAACTTCCCGTATGTTGTTCGACCGGCGTAGAAAGAGGACCAGTGGACATTTTTGCTTGGTTGTGTTAGGTTAGTCCATATGTATGAACATGGGAAACCAAAAATCTTCACGAGATTCCGACCGATTCGCCTAAAGGGTGTGTTTCGAGCTCTAATTAGTCGACAAACTTACTAGGGAGGAAGTGATGCCGATTAAGCCGCCCACACTCCGGAGTAGGATCTCGGCCCTCTCAACCTCACACCACACTTGTATACATATGGTATTGCACCAACTAGGTTTTTGTGGGATTCCGATGCTCCAGAGCCCCGCTTCGGTGAAACCCGAACCCTGGTGGAAAAGGTCAAACTTCCCGTCTGGCCGTTCGACCGACGTAGAAAGGGGACCAGTCGACATAGTTGCTGGGTTGTGTTAGGGTAGGCCATATATATGAACATGGGAAACCAAAAATCTTCATGAGATTCCCACCGATTCGCCCGAAGGGTGTGTTTCGAGCTCTAATAAGTCGATAAACTTACAAGGGAGGAAGTGATGCCGATGAAGCCACCCACATTCCGGAGTAGGATCTCGGACCTCTCAACCTCACACCACACTTGTATACACATGGTATTGCACCAACTACGTTTTTGTGGGATTCCGTTGCTCCAGAGCCCCGCTTCGATGAAACTCGAACCCTGGTGGAAAAGGTCAAACTTCCCGTATGTCCGTTCGACCGACGTAGAAAGGGGACCATTGGAAATTTTTGCTTGGTTGTGTTAGGGTAGGCCATATATATGAATATGGGAAACCAACAATCTTCAGGAGATTCCCACCGATTTGCCCGAAAGGGTGTGTTTCGCGCTCTAATAAGTCGATAAACTTACTAGGGAGGAAGTGATGCCGATAAAGCCGCCCACATTCCGGAGTAGGATCTCGGCCCTCTCAACCTCACACCACACTTTTATACATATGGTATTGCACCAACTATGTTTTTGTGGGATTCCGATGCTCCAGAGCCCCGCTTCAGCGAAACCCGAACCCTGGTGGAAAAGGTCAAACTTCCCGTCTGTCTATTCGACCGACGTAGAAAGGGGTCCAGTGGACACTTTTGCTTGGTTGTGTTAGGGTAGGCCATATATATGAACATGGGAAACCAAAAATCTCTACGATATTCCCACCGATTCGCCCGAATGGTGTGTTTCGAGCTCTAATAAGTCGATAAACTTACTAGGGAGGAAGTGATGCCGATGAAGCCGCCCACACTCCGGAGTAGGATCTTGGCCCTCTCAAACTCACACCACACTTGTATACATATGGTATTGCACCAACTAGGTTTTTGTGGTATTCCGATGCACCAGAGCCCCGCTTCGGTGAAACCCGAACCCTTGGCCGCGGCAGGGGCCCACCCCTGGCCCCTGTGGCCCCTCTTCGTCTCCCCTTCGGCGTATTATTGACCCTTGACGTAAAATCATTGGGGGAATCGAAGAGGAATTTTTCCGCCGCCTCCACGAGGCGGAAACCAGACAGAGAGAAGAAGAGCTCCGGCAGGGAGAAATCTGCCAGGGAATTTCCCTCCCGGAGGGGGGGAAATCACTTCCATCATCATCACCATCACGCCAAGCATCATCGGGATCATCACCAACACCATCTCCATCATCAGCACCATCATCACCGTCACCGTCCCATCTCATCCCGCTGTAGCAATCGTCATTGTTTTGTTATTAGTTCATTGGAATCGTATCCTGGGTATTGATTACCACTTGTAGTTGATGCTTGAGAGTTTTATCGGTGAATTATCTTTACGATCAGATTGTTACCCTTATTCATATCACCTTTGATCATTATCTATATAATGTCTTGTGAGTAGTTCGTTTGGTTCTTGAGGACATGGGGAAAGCCTAGTTGCTAGTAATTGCATAATGTTGAGTAATATTTAATGGTTTGATTTATGTTGTGGTGTTATTCCTCTAGTGGTATCGTGTGAACGTCGACTACATGATACTTCACCTTTCAAAGGGCCTAGGGGAATGCATAGTGTATTTAGTTTGCTTATGGTAGGGTTGCAGGAGTGACAGAAACCTAAACCCCAATTTGTGAACTAGTGCACTAGGGAGCGTAGGGTCTCAGAGTTTAAGGATGTGGTTAGGTTTTTATCTTAATTACTTTCTTGTAGTTGCGGATGCTTGCAAGGGGTTTAATCACAAGTATGTATTTGTCCAAGTAAGGGCGGTGCATTAGCATAGGTCCACCCACATAGCACTTTATCAAAACATTGAAGGTTAATCACCGGCGTGCAATGAAACTGGCTAGGCAGAAACTCCCATGTGTCCTCGAGAACGTTTTAATCTTCATAAGTAACACAACCGGCCTGTCCTTTGAGCTTAAAAGGATTGGGCTATTTGCTGCAATTATTGTAGCACTCTTTTATTTACTTGTTCTTCATTTGTTCTTTAAATCAAAAATCCAAAAACATTTCTCTTTTAGTGCTTGCAGTGAAACCTTGCTGAAAACTACTTGTCAACACCTTCTGCTCCTCGTTGGGTTCGACAGTCTTACTTATCGAAAGGACTACGATAGATCCCCTATGCTTGTGGGTCATCAAGACTCTTTTCTGGCGCCGTTGCCGGGGAGTCCTTCGCTCTCTGAAATTGATCCATTTAAAATACCCATGGGAATTATTGATCATGTTATGAGTAACCGTTATGAAGGGGATGGATCCATCCATTCAGGTTATCATTTTCTTTATATTAAAGATCTGTGTGAGCTATTTAAGATTGCAGGTATGTCAAAAGAGGTAATCATGAGGAAATTATTCTCGATATCACTAAAGGATAAAGCTATGGATTGGTATATGCTTCTGGATAATTCTCACTTGATGGATTGCAAAGAGCTTATGTCTCTCTTTTATTCTAAATTTTATCCTCTTCATGAAATTTATCAAGATAGAAATTATATTTACAACTTTTGGCCACATGAAGGAGAAAGCATCGCTCAAGCTTGGGGGAGGTTGAAATCTTTAATGCTTAAATGCCCCAATCATAAGCTTCCTAATGATATAATTGTTAACAATTTTTATGCGAGGCTGCCTCGCTATGATAAGGTTATGCTTGATGCCTCTTCTCTTGGTTCCTTTACAAACAAAGAAGTTAATGCTAAATGGGATTTAATTGAAAGGATTTATTGCAATGCGGAAGATTGGGAGATCGACAAAGGTAAAGAATCAGGTATAAATTATGAGTATGACTGCATTAAATCTTTCATGGAAACTGAATGTTTTAATATGCTTAGTACTAAGTTTGGGCTCGATTCTCAAATTGTTGTTGATGTTTGTAAATCCTTTGCTGACCATATTAATATTCCAAAAGAAAAGTGGGATAAGTATCATGAACCATTTAAAGATGTTTGTAAAACAGATGTGCTTGCTAGTGATGATGTGCCTAGTAAAACAGTTGAATCTGTTTTACCTGCTGTTTACTTTGAAAAACCACCCTTTCCTATAAAAATGAAAGAACACTCAATCGTGGCTAGTGTGGTTAATAAAAGTGAAATGAAAGCTTATGAACCTGATGAACAACTTGAAATTGCCTCTCCAGTAGCTTTGGTTAAAGATCTTGTAACTGAGAACGTTGATGGAAGTTCTATTTATTTTTGTGAAGCTTCTACTAACATTGTTAGACAGGATAAAAGTGCAAAAGTTGTCGGTACTCCTGTTGTCTCTGTCAAGATAGGTGATCATTTCTATTATGGATTATGTGATATGGGTGCAAGTGCAAGTGTTATTCCTTATACACTTTATCAAGAAATAATGCACGAAATTGCGCCATGTGAGCTTGAGGATATTGATTTGGAGATTAAATTGGCTAATAGAGATGTCATCCACCCAGTGGGAATTGTCAGAGACGTTGAAGTCTTATGTGGTAAGGTAAAATATCCAACTGATTTCCTTGTCTTGGGGTCGGTTAAAGATAAATTTTGTCCTATCATATTTGGTAGACCTTTCTTAAATACTTGTAGTGTTGTTATAGATTTTAAGAAAGAAAAGGTCTCTGTTCAATTCGCTGGAGAGCCGTATGAATTTAATTTTTCCAAATTTGCTAGACATCGTTATGATAAAGAATTACCTAATGAGGATCTTATTATTGAAAGAATTGCTTCTATTGCCGTTCCTCCTAATGATCCTTTGCAGCAATATATGAGGAGCACGAGAATGATATGTTTATGCAGGAAAGAGAGGAAATTGATGAAGTCTTCTTTAGACAGCCGGCTATTCTAAAGCATGATCTACTTGTGGAGTCTCTGGGGACCCAGACACCTCCAAAGGGAGATCCTGTTTTTGAATTAAAAGCTCTCCCAGACACTCTCAAATATACATATTTGGATGAGAAGAAAATATATCCTGTTATTATCAATTCTAACCTTTCAGTGAAAGAGGAGGAGCGATTATTGGAGGTCCTTAGGAAACATCGAGCTGCATTGGGATATACTCTTCATGATCTTCAAGGGATTTCTCCATCTATTTGTCAACATACAATTAATCTTGAGCCTGATGCGAAGCCCGTTGTTGATCATCAACGAAGATTGAATCCAAAGATGAAGGATGTGTTTTGCAGAGATGTGAGGAGACCAATCTTGTTCTCAATTGGGAGAAGTGTCATTTCATGGTAAATGAAGGCATAGTGCTTGGACATAAATTTTTTGAAAGGGGGATTGAAGTTGATAAAGCCAAAATTGAAGCAATTGAGAAGATGCCCTATCCAAGAGACATCAAACTATTCGTAGTTTCCTCGGTCATGCTTGTTTTTATAGTGCACAGAAAAAATATGCAACCACTGAAAACGTATTTTTAGCGGTCGTTTTTGCTTGTGATAAATTTAGACAATATATTGTGGACTCTAAAGTAACTATTCATACTGACCATGCTGCAATTAAGTACCTTATGGAGAAGAAAGATGTTAAGCCTAGACTTATTAGATGGGTGCTTTTGCTGCAAGAGTTTGATTTGCATATTGTTGATAGAAAAGGTGCAGAAAATCCTGTAGCTGATAATTTGTCTAGAATGGAAAATATTCCTCATGATCCCGTCCCTGTAAATGATAGTTTCCCTGACGAACAACTTGCCGTCATTAAGGTAACTTCTCATGATGCTCCTTGGTATGCTGATTATGCTAATTTTATTGTCTCGAAATTTTTGCCTCCAAGTTTTACTTATCAACAGAAAAAGAAATTCTTCTATGACTTGAGGCATTACTTTTGGGATGACCCACATTTATACAAGGAGGGAGCTGATGGAATCTTTAGGAGATGTATTCCTGATCATGAACAGGAGGAGGTATTGAGGAAGTGCCACAATAGTGATTATGGAGGACATCACGCAGGTTAAAGGACTGCACATAAGGTTCTTCAATCAGGTTTTGATTCGCCTACTTTATTTAAGGATGCTAAAAAGTTTGTTTCATCTTGAGATGAGTGTCAAAGGGTCGGTAACATTAGTAGACGTAATGAAATGCCTATGAATTATTCTCTTGTTATAGAACCTTTTGATTGTTGGGGGTTTGACTTTATGGGTCCTTTTCCCACTTCTCATGGTAATACTCATGGAGGATCTCATTGTTGCTGTAGATTATGTTACTAAGTGGGTGGAAGCTATACCAACTAAAAGTGCTAATCATAAGACCTCCCTAAAAATGCTTAAGGAAGTTATTTTTCCTAGGTTTGGTGTGCCTAGATATCTTATGACTGATGGAGGATCTCATTTTATTCATGGAGCTTTTAGAAAGGTTTTAGCTAAGTACGATGTTAATCACAGAGTCTCCTCTCCGTATCATCCTCAAACTAGTGGGCAAGTTGAATTAACTAATAGAGAAATTAAACTGAGCTTGCAAAAGACCGTTAACATGTCTAGGAAGAATTGGTCTAAAAAACTTAATGATGCTTTATGGGCCTATAGAACTGCTTATAAAATCCTATGGGTATGTCTCCTTATAAAATGGTTTATGGGAAGGCATGTCATTTGCCTCTTGAATTAGAACATAAAGCTTTTTGGGTTGCTATACAACTTAATTCTGATCCTAATCTTGCCGGTAAAACTAGGCTGCTTAAATTGAATTCTTTGGATGAGTGGAGGAATGAGGCTTATGAGAGTGCTCGGTTGTTTAAGGAAAAAGTAAAGAGATGGCATGATAAGAGAATTTTGAAAAGAGAATTTAATGTTGGTGATAAAGTGCTTTTGTATAGGTCTCGTCTCAGATTTTTTGCAGGAAAATTGCTATCAAAATAGGAGGGACCATTCATCATTGAGGAAGTCTATCGCTCCGGAGCTATAAAGATTAATAATCTTGACGGAGACAAACCTCAAGTGGTGAATGGTCAGCGACTTAAGCACTACATCTCCGGTAATCCCTTGGAAAAAGATGCCGATGTTATTCAAGTGGTCTCTCCGGAAGAACTTATCGAGACCAAATACCGGAAGACTCCAGAATCATAAAATGAATAGGTAACTGTTTCGGTAAGGAAAGTGCCTCGGAAAATTCCATAAAATTCATATTATTTATCTTAACTATTAAATTGGGATCGGTCTGGTACGGGCACAGTACATCGTGGTCATTTTGCAATTTAGCCCCTCTGAAAGTAGGAAATCAAACCCGCAGTCCCGCATCAGTCGATCACTTTTGCTTTTTAGTCCAACACTGAGCACCACACCTCTCACGATCCCCTCGGCCCTCGTTCCTCTGAGCGGCGGCGATCTACGAGAAACAGCCGCCGGACTCCCGTTGGAGCGGAAGGCGGCGAGCCGCCGGCCTCCTATTGGAGCGGAAGGCGGCGAGCCGCCGGCCTCCTATTGGAGCGGAAGGCGGCGAACAAATCAGCATTGGGCGGCGCTGCTGGTGTTCCCTTCGTCCAGCATTTTCTCCGGCGAACGGCGGGAAGATTCGGTGGCGCCAGCTTCTGCTGCGGGTGGCCTCAATGCAAGCGGCGAGGTGGCAGGTGGGTGACCTCGTCGGCCGACGGCAGTGTCCAAGCGGACGGACCACGCGCGGCACCATCTTCGCGAGGGGACTAAAGGTGGGAGCAGTTGGCTCGCCTGCCACCACGGCAGTCCCTGTGTTGTGCTTCCTGTCGTCCTCACCGGCCGCCGCTTCCTGTCGTTCCCCATCGGCCCCGCACCCCCTCCTGCTGATCCTCGCTACGGGTCTCCGCTGCTGGCCTCCTACTGCCGTTCCTCGCCGGTGCCCCTTAACCCGCTGTCCTGTCCCTGATTCCGCCTCTTGCTCTCACTACCGCAGATTTTCTTGCGTGCTAGCTTCCCTCTGCCGATGGATTAACTTTCTAGCTAGCTTACCATGTTAATAGATGCGTTATCACATAGTAGGAACATATGAATATTGCTCTCTGATTCCGTGTCTTGCATTAAGGTTCAGATGACAATAGTTTACCTGTTATACTAATCTTCTGTTACTCAGAACAGTAGGATATTAATCAAATTATTGCAGCAGCGATGCAATGCACCACATCCACCTAAAGGTGACAAGGAGCCTATCCACAGACCCCTAAGAAATTTCTTCGGCGTAAGGACCATGGGTCCATGGCCATATTTCCTTTTAAATAAAACATGTTTATCTAGAAGTATTGAGGATTCCGCTATACAGACTTTCACTCATGCTGCTCATAGTTTGCATTTACTTGAACCAATTCATCTTTGTTTTGCAACCAATAAACCCCAAGTTTATAATTCATATAATATATATCTGGTTTAAACTTGGAGGGCCTATATAATGTAATAGATAAAATATTGGGTTTGGAAATATGTGTGATAGCCAAGCGAATAGTATTTTTTTTCATGTAATTGGAATTTTCTGATTAGGATTTCATAGTTTGATACCCATAATGTATACAAAGAAGATTGGAAAGTAAGTGGTAACTTTCTTTTAATTTTGGGAGGATTGTTGTATAGTGGAACATATGAGAGAACCGACATTTGGGAGAAATCTAACAATTTCTAAAATGATTATAGAAGCAAATCAAAGTTTACTTTAGGTATAAGATGTTGGATTTATTTTAGACCCGTTGCAAAGCACGGGTATTTTGCTATTTCTCGAAAATTAGGAAAATTCGGAGACTGGACGGAGTATGAGACGGACTCCAGGGGGCAGAGGCGGCCCTCTGCCGCGGCCCCACCCCAGGCCGTGGTGGGGACCCGCCCCTGGCCCCTGGACACCGCCTCCGACTCCGCCTAGTCCCGTCGTCTTCCTTTTATTGCAAAAAATTTCGCTATATATTTCCCCGAATTTTTCGAGAAGCGTATCCTGTGTTTTTCGTTGTGCTTTCGTTTTGAGTTTTTCTGGCAGATCGTTTTTGTCCGAACCCTAGCCGCCATGACTTCTCCAAGCACTTCTAAGGATGATTTCTTCAAGAACGTCATCAACCCCTACTTAGCTGAGGTCAAGATGCATCCTCAAGTTCTTCAGCTCAAGGATGGCGTGCTTCATAAGCAAGATCTTCAAGGCCCTAAGAAGGAGGGGGATGTGAAGACAAGGTTAGAAGAGGTTGAACAGGAGGTTTTCGAGTACAAGAAGATGATCGAGCGTGGAGTAAGCATCAATTACCGCATCATTGCTGAGCTTGCTGATCTTCACAAGCAAGAGATCGAAGAATTAAGGGAGAAGATCTTTCTATTGGAGAATGAGACCGCCAATCTGCAAGCATAGATCTATGATCTTCATAGTCAGATGTGTGAGTATGAACTTAGATTTAAGCATCTAAGCTCCGCTGCAAGTTTCAGGTCGGAAGTGACTCGTTCGTCTTTCGTTGACGGGAAGCACCTCCCGTGGAAGTTTGGCGACGAGTGATGGAGCAGGAAGTCTTCCTCATAATTCGAGCACTATGGGTAACGGCACTCCCTTGGCTTGTTCCAAGCTTGGGGCAGTGCCTCAGTATCTTTATCTTATGTCTTTTATTTTTCGCAGTCTTGTGAGTCGTATCATGACTAGAGAAGTTATCTTGTAGTATGGTTTTGCACTGTGTCTTGTCACTCCTTGTGAGTCCTTTGTATCCGTTGGTGTGTGGTTTTCTATAATGGAATATAAATGAGAAGTATCTTCTATTCTTCTACACTTTATATTTTATTATGGCAATCTCTCTCATCTGCTGATCTTGTGGTAAGTAATGATTTGACATTGGGTGAATGAGTAGAAGTTTATTCGGTATCGATAAGCATGGCTTTGTTTAAATTGCAATAATTACTTTGGTGCTTGAGTAGAGAAGAAGAATTTGATTGCAAATACACTATCTTGTATGTCTTACATGCTTGTGAACCTTCTAGCTCATGCACCTTTGTATTAGATTTATTTCTGACAGTGATGATAGGTTTCATGTTGCATGTTTGACATATTGTTTTTGATAACATAGTTGATTTACATCTCTCAACACTGTTTGTTTGCTGTAAAGCCTTTCTAGCCTAAAGCCCTGTACTGAGTTTATGGTTCACTCATGTATCCATTCCCCAAAGCCAAACTTTCTTGCCAGCTGTGTCCACCATATCTACCTATGCATGATATTTCTTGCCATTCCAATTAATTTGTCATGTACTACCTTTAAAAATTCAAAATACTCCTTTTTGTGCCTCTGTTTTTAAGCTCATGAGGGAGCAGTGGAGAGCTAGATATAACTTGTGACGAGCAAGGTCATTTCCCCCTTTTCACCCGGTGTCGATGGAATACGTCTTCACTTGAATCAACCCGAGAGCAGCTTAAGCAAAAATATAAATATAACTCACAATTCTCCTCCGCGCAATGCAAATCTGAGAAATCAGCTCAAACATTGGACAGTGGTGAAACCAAGGAGAAAGAGGAGCGTACTCGCTCCTCTAAAAACTAGCTGCTCTCACAAGTCTAAAAACCTTGCTTGTCATGGTGGACTAGATAGTTTCTCTGTTGTGAAGTCGTTGACGAAAACATGCATACCTCAAAATCATTTTACTTATGTTTTGAAAACCAAAAAGCTCTAGCACATGACTAATCCCTGCTTCCCTCTGCGAAGGGCCTCTCTTTTACTTATTGTTGAGTCAGTTCACCCACTTCCTCTACCTTTTACAAGCAAACCCATAGTGTTGAATTTTGATGTTAAGCAAGTATGATATCTACATTATGTCTTTTATGTCTCATGATAGTTATTCATTTTTCTTATGTCAGTTCTAACTCTTTTATAAGGATATAGCTTTGACGATTTGCAACTCGTGGGAAGATGATCGGATGGCTGAAGCATTTAAATGAATCTTTCTTGAAATATGGGCTGATAAGTATAATTGTTTCTTAAGAAGAGTCTCGTTTTGTCTTTGCTTAATAAGTTTCTGTCTTCTTTCACCTTAACATGTTGTAGTTACATTAACTTGTCTTCGAGAAGCTTTATGAGAGAAAGGTTGCTGTTTAAGATATATTTGTGTTTGATGAGTAAATACTGATGCTTCATGTTCGTATTCTTTATTTATCGATACTTCACTCTATAAACCTGTGGTCATGTTTACCGAGTTTAGTTTTCGCTTGGGGACAAGCGGAGTCTAAGCTTGGGGGAGCTGATACGTCCATTTTGCATCACTATTTTACATCATAATTCATCTTTATTCATTGATATATTTCATATGATGATGCAATACTTATGTTATTTTATCTTATTTTGCATGATTGGCAATTATTGGGGATGCATCTGCCGGAGCCAGAAATCAGCTGGAAAAGTACCTGTCAAGATACCAGACGTCGGAAGCTCAGAAAATTTCAGGAAAATAAGAAAGTCAATACTACGAAGAATAAGTCACGAAGCCGAAAGGGGGCATGGAGGCGAGCTCCCAGGGGTAGGGGCGGCCTGCAGCCGCGGGCCCACCCTTGGCCGCGGCAGGTGCCCGCCCCTGGCCCCTGTGGCCCCTCTCCGTCTCCCCTTCGGCGTATTATTGACCCTTGACCTAAAAACGTCGGGGGCATCGAAGAGGAATTTTTCCGCCGCCTCCACGAGGCGGAAACCAGACAGAGAGAAGAAGAGCTCCGGCAGGGAGAAATCTGTAGGGGAATTTCCCTCCCGGAGGGGGGAATCTTCGCCATCGTCATCGCCATCATGCCAAGCATCATCAGGATCATCATCAACACCATCTCCATCATCAGCACCATCATCACCGTCGCCGTCCCATCTCATCCCGCTGTAGCAATCGTCATTGTTTTGTTATTAGTTCATTGGAATCGTATCCCGGGTATTGATTACCACTTGTAGTTGATGCTTGAGAGTTTTATCGGTGAATTATCTTTACGATAAGATTGTTACCCTTATTCATATCACCTCTGATCATGATCTACATGATGTCTTGTGAGTAGTTCGTTTGGTTCTTGAGGACATGGGGAAAGCCTAGTTGCTAGTAATTGCATAATGTTGAGTAATATTTAATGGTTTGATTTATGTTGTGGTGTTATTCCTCTAGTGATATCGTGTGAACGTCGACTAGATGATACTTCACCTTTCAAAGGGCCTAGGGGAATGCATAGTGTATTTAGTTTGCTTATGGTAGGGTTGTAGGAGTGACAGAAACCTAAACCCCAATTTGTGAACTAGTGCACTAGGGAGCGTAGGGTCTCGGAGCTTAAGGATGTGGTTAGGTTTTTATCTTAATTACTTTCTTGTAGTTGCGGATGCTTGCAAGGGGTTTAAGCACAAGTATGTATTTGTCCAAGTAAGGGCGGTGCATTAGCATAGGTCCACCCACACAGCACTTTATCAAAACATTGAAAGTTAATCACCGGCGTGCAATGAAACTGGCTAGGCAGAAACTCACATGTGTCCTCGAGAACGTTTTAATCTTCATAAGTAACACAAATGGCCTGTCCTTTGAGCTTAAAAGGATTGGGCTATTTGCTGCAATTATTGTAGCACTGTTTTATTTACTTGTTCCTCATTTGTTCTTTAGATCAAAAATCCAAAAACATTTATCTTTTAGTGCTTGCAGTGAAACCTTGCTGAAAACTACTTGTCAACACCTTCTGCTCCTCGTTGGGTTCGACACTCTTACTTATCGAAAGGACTACGATAGATCCCCTATACTGGTGGGTCATCAATTCCCACCGATTCGCCCGAAGGGTGTGTTTCGAGCTCTAATAAGTCGATAAACTTACTAGGGAGGAAGTGATGCCAATGAAGCCGCCCACACTATGGAGTAGGATCTCGACCCTCTCAACCTCACACCACACTTGTATAGATATGGTATTGCACCAACTACGTTTTTGTGGGATTCCGTTGCTCTAGAGCCCCGCTTTGGCGAAACCCGAACCCTGGTGGAAAAGGTCAAACTTCCCGTCTGTCCATTCGACCGACGTAGAAAGGGGACCAGTGGACACTTTTGCTTGGTTGTGTTAGGGTAGGCCATATATATGAACATGGGAAACCAAAAATCTTCACGAGATTCCCACCGATTCGCCCGAAGGGTGTGTTTCGAGCTTTAATAAATCGATAAACTTACTAGGGAGGAAGTGATGCCGATGAAGCCGCCCACACTCCGGAGTAGGATCTCGGCCCTCTCAACCTCACACCACACTTGTATACATATGGTATTGCACCAACTAGGTTTTTGTGGGATTCCGATGCTCCAGAGCCCCGCTTTGACGAAACTCGAACCCTGGTGGAAAAGGTCAAACTTCCCGTCTGTCCGTTTGACCGACGTAGAAAGGGGACCAGTGGAAATTTTTGCTTGGTTGTGTTAGGGTAGGCCATATATATGAATATGGGAAACCAACAATCTTCACGAGATTCCCACCGATTTGCCCGAAAGGGTGTGTTTCGAGCTCTAATAAGTCGATAAACTTACTAGGGAGGAAGTGATGCCGATAAAGCCGCCCACATTCTGGAGTAGGATCTCGGCCCTCTCAACCTCACACCACACTTGTATACATATGGTATTGCACCAACTAGGTTTTTGTGGGATTCCGATGCTCCAGAGCCCTGCTTCGGTGAAACCCGAACCCTGGTGGAAAAGGTCAAACTTCCCGTCTGTCCGTTCGACCGACCTAGAAAGGGGTCCGGTGGACACTTTTGCTTGGTTGTGTTAGGGTAGTCCATATATATGAACATGGGAAACCAAAAATCTTCACGCGATTCCCACCGATTCGCCCGAAGGGTGTGTTTCGAGCTCTAATAAGTCGATAAACTTACTAGGGAGGAAGTGATGCCGATGAAGCTGCCCACACTCCGGAGTAGGATCTTGGCCCTCTCAACCTCACACCACACTTGTATACATATGGTATTGCACCAACTAGGTTTTTGTGGGATTCCGATGCTCTAGAGCCCCGCTTCGGCAAAACCCGAACCCTGGTGGAAAAGGTCAAACTTCCCGTCTTTCCGTTCGACCGATGTAGAAAGGGGACCAGTGGACATTCTTTCTTCATTGTGTTAGGGTAGGCCATATATATGAACATGGGAAACCAAAAATCTTCATAAGATTTCCACCGATTCGCCCTAAGGGTGTGTTTCGAGCTCTAATAAGTCGATAAACTTACTAGGGAGGAAGTGATGCCGATGAAGCCGCCTACACTCCGGAGTAGAATCTCGGCCCTCTAAAGCACACACCACACTTGTATACATATGGTATTGCACCAACTAGGTTTTTGTGGGATTCCGATGCTCCAGAGCCCCGCTTCGGTGATCCCCGAACCCTGGTGGAAAAGGTCAAACTTCCCGTCTGTCCGTTCGACCGACGTAGAAAGGGGACCAGTGGACATTTTTGCTTGGTTTTGTTAGGGTAGGCCATATATATGAACATGGGAAACCAAAAATCTTCACAAGATTCACACCGATTCGCCCGAAGGGTGAGTTTCGAGATCGAAGTCGATAACACCCCCTTTTTCGAGCGAAAAAGAGAGGATCATGTGACAAGTAGGGCTAGATTTTGGTTCTCGATGTATTCCACATTATTTCCCTTTCCCGATTTGTCAGGTCAACACTTTATAGGTTGATTTGTTCACAAGTCCATTTTTTAAATATAATTCCATAAATTTTCAACTTGTTAAATCCACCTATCATGCATACGACGGCCACCAAACGTTTCCCGCCCACCCACCAAAATTTCGCACCGGCTCCGAAAATTTCACGGTCGGATTGCCCGCCCAATTGATTTTGTATAGGGAAATTTACTTGTCATCCCTCCCGCACAGCACAGTCAAACGTTAGCATGGAGGGTATTTTTGTAATCGTGCTAAAATCCTCCTTATCCCCTCGGCCCTCGCTGAAAGAATCTACTTATTCGAAACCAAAGCGTAGTCCCTCCTCTATTCCCCCTCGGCGTCTAGCTTGCCTTCCTGGTCTTACACCTCGCCGTATAGCTCGCCTTCCAGATCTCCATCGTCGCCGTCCAGGTCTGCCACCTCGCCGTCCAGATCTGCCACCTTGCCGCCCAAGTCGCCGTCCAGATCTGCCACCTCGCTGCCTAGGTCGCTCTCCAGATCTGCCACCTCACCACCTAGGTCGCCGTCCAGATCTGCCACCTCGTCGCCGTTGTGCTCGCTGTCCAGGTCTGCCACCTCTGTCCACCTCGCCGGTCTGCCACCTCGTCACCAACCTCGGTGTACGTCCAGATCTGCCACCTCGCCGTCGTCGTGCTCGCCGTCCAGGTCTGCCACCTCTATCCACCTCGCCGGTCTGCCACCTCGTCACCAACCTCGGCGTACGTCCAGATCTGCCACCTCGCCGTCGTCGTGCTCGCCGTCCAGGTCTGCCACCTCTGTCCACCTCGCCGGTCTGCCACCTCATCACCAACCTCGGCGTACGTCCAGATCTGCCATCTCGTCTCCAACCTCGCCGCAACTTCGCCGTCAAGGTCTGCAACCTCGATGCCACGAGTAAAGATTGAAGGCGAGAAGGAACGCAGTGAGAAAGATGGCCCTAAACCCGTAGGCAATTATTCTCTCAAAATCATTGTTTTCGGCAGTTCGATGCAGTTACTATCTACATAGTTTTCCTCTTTAATTTAATGCTTGATGCATCTTTATTATCCTGCTTATGTTTGATGCAATTAATCTGTCTAAATTTCTTGATTGATGCTTCCTAATTAGTCTGCCAATGTTTGATGCAGTTTACCTGTCTAAAGTTTGCCTGTTAATCGTATGATAGATGCTTATTTATTATTTTTATTATGTTTGATGCAATTAATCTGTCTGCATTGTTTGCCTGCTTAATCGTTTGATTGACGCTTCCTAATTATCCTTCTAATGTTTGATGCAATCAATCTGCCCTTCTTGTTTGCCTGTTTAATTGTATGATTGATGCTTTTTTTATCGTCCTTATGTTTGATGCATTTAATCTCTAGTGACTTTTGCCTGTTTGATTGTATGGTTGATGCTTCTTTATTATACTGCTTATTTGTGATGCAATTAATCTATCTACATTCGTTACCTGTTTGATTGATGTTTGCTTATTATCGAGCTTTGTGTTCCTATGGTCTTACCAAGTGTTATATTTGTAGCTTACTTTGAGTTGTTTATTCATGTTAGGATCACCACTAAAGCCCATTGAAGAAGAGCGGCTCAAAACTATCATGAGAAACAATGCGCATCTGCAAGAATTGGGTTTAAAGTCTTTAGCAAGTCTTATTGCATCTCCGACTATATTCTCCCCCCAAAAGATCAAGAAGGAAGACTCAGACTCTGGATTTGATTATGATCCTGAAGGGGAATCGTATACCAATGAAGCAGATGTGTCATGTCAATCATCAGCCAGTGAGGACAATAAGCTGCAGGTCATTTCCTTATCTCGTGTCTACATACATCTGTGTCTTGTTTGCATGAGAAAATTTAAAACATCTTACATTATGATACGGAGGGAGTATATGCTTGTCATCTGCTAATTCATTACACATAAGCTTAATGCATTGTCATCTGCTAATTCATTACACACACGATCAATGGATTGTTATCTGCCCGTTTTCATCTATTTTGTGTGCATTCTTGTAATCTGCTATTTACATCTATGTTCTTTGCATGCTTGATAGGCAAACAAGAAAAGGATGTCGCCACCTGCTTCAGATGATGATAGCGATGTTACTGGAGTTTTCATGCTGGATAGTGGAAAGCATACTTTCTCTAAGAAAACCTGTATGGAACCAATTCTTCCAAAGTCTGAACTTGAAGCCCAGCTTCTTTCTGAGAAAGCTGGGAATGCGAATCTGCCCAGTACAATTGCTCAATTTAAGTTAGCGGAAGAAGAATCTGAGCAAGCGAGGCTCAAGTTTTTAGTTGAAATGCAAGAAATGCGGAAGCAACAAGAAGAGCTAAAGAAGACGCAAGAACATGGGGCTGCCCTACTTGAGTTGCTGGCTGAGGAATATATTGGTAAATGAAACTGATGAAGACCGTGAGGCTATGGCCTGTTGTACTGTTACTGAAAACTGAAGTTCTGTATAAGGTCTTGAAACTTAATGAATTTCTATATTTGACGCCTGTTTTAAGGTTGCTTTGCTTTGAAAACATGATGAATTTCTGTATCTCACGCGTACGGAACGCAGAAATAGAAATCGAACGATAACGTCAACATCAATCTGCCATGAAAAAACAAACATCATGGCATTGAAAAATCCGTCACGGATAAGCTAGGCACGTGGCATCATATGGGTGCACCACGTGTCACTATCTGATTGGGTTGTACGGCGATGAAAATATAAACGTATCGGCCACTTTATCATCGTCACAAATTTCCGTGACGAACAGAAACGTCACGGATAGCCGCTGCGTGCCATCGCGTGGATGGTCCACGTGTCGGCACCTCACAACGATTCGTAGTGATGAAAAACACCTAGCCCCCGACGTACAAAATTTGTCACAGATAGGGGGCAACGTGGCTCCTTACGGTTGGCCCACGTGTCACCATCATGTTGTCATAACAGTGGTCGTAACAGTATCTCCACACGACAGAACAAAAATGTCACGACCATGATGACATGGTCGGCGCGGAAAGTGATGTCAGCAGACGGCGTTAACTATCGTCAGGGCACCGTTTGTCACATGGAAATCATGAGTGACGAAAGAAAAACGTTGCGGCTTATTGGGCCTTGGGCCGAATGGTCCAGCCGCTGGCGACATTTGTCCGAATGTCATGGGTAGCCTCGATGTTTCCATCTGCACATAAAATGTCGTAGAATCGTCCCTGACACTCGATCAGAGACTTTTTTTCCATCGTGTAAACCGTCGCGGATAAGGCCGAGCGACGTTTTGGAGCTGATCCTCGACGGAATTGAATCGTCGCTGATCTCCGGATTTTTAGTAGTGCGAACTAGGGTTGGAGATGGCGGCGGCCTCGGACGTCTTCTGGGAAATATGATCGGGTGTGCATCGAGGGAGAATTTATAGGCGAAGAGGCGACGTGAGGAGGTGGGCCACCTGTCCAGGTGGCACCCTGGCGCGGCCTGGGGGGGGGGGGGGGCGCGGCCAGGTGGCGTCTGGAGCCCTTGGGGCTCCCCTCCGGGCGTCATTCGGGTTCTGTCTTTGTTTCATATTGGAAATAATTCCTGTAAATTATCAGCGCGATCCGAGAAACTTTTCTGAAACAAAAAGATAGCAGAAAACAGGAACTGGCACTGGGCATCTTGTTAATAGGTTAGTTCCATAAATCATGTCAAAATGATATAAAAACATTATAAAAAGATGTGGCACTGATATATAATCACGCATGGAACATAAAAAATTATAGATACGTCGGAGACGTATCAGCATCCCCAAGCTTAACTCCTGCTCATCCTCGAGTAGGTAAGTGATAACAGAATAATTTTTTAAGTGACATGCTACCAACACAATCTTGATCATGTAATCATGTAAAACATATGAACTGAATGCATTGATCCAAAACAAAGGTTCATTGAATGAAACAAACAATGATTAACCAGGTGTAGCATATAAGCAAGAATTTAGTAGAAAAGAGTACCTTGGAGAACTAAAAGTATAAAACTTGACAATGATTGATATCTCACAAAGCAATATCAGTTCAACAAAGAGTTTGGCGAACACAAAGGAAGATTTAAGTTTTCAGTATAAAGTGTCAACTTGCAACTTGTTTATCTCAAGATAAAGTCAATACAAAGTTTTAACAGTTAGGCACAAAGATAATATGAAGTAAAACATGAACCAAAATTGATACCAAGTGATTTCTTAAGGGGGTTAAGAAGGAAGAGGAAGACTGACTCAACATAAAAGTAAAAGAAAGTCCCTTCGCAAAGGGAAGAAGGGATTAGTCATGTGCTAGAGATTTTTATTATTTTTTTTGATTTTTTTGACAGAAGTAAAATTTTTTTGAGATATGCATGTTTTCGTCAACGACTTCACAGTAGAGAAGCTAGCTAGTCCCCCACTTCAAGCAAGGCTTTTAGACTTTTGAGAGCGGCTGGTTTTAGAGTAATGAGTACATTCCTCTTTCTCCTTTCTTTCACCACTAACCAATGTTTTACTCCCTCCGTCCTAGATTATAAGACTCATCTTCAAATCCATGCAGTCCCAAAACAAATGACCTATTTGGAGTAATAGCATTAATTTTCCTCTCCCTCACCCAATTAACTGCCATGCATGGCGTGTGTGTGAATAAAAAAAATCTACATGCAAGGGTGGGAAAGGAATCAACCAATGCATGCAGTGGATGTAGAGCAAAACAAAGCCAATCAAAAATCACCTTGGCCCTAGATATTTGGCTATTGAGTCCTATAAACTAGGATGGAGGGAGTAACTGATTTCTCAGGCTTCATTGTGCGGAGGAGAATGGTGAGTTATATTTATATTTTGCTTAAGCCGCTCTCGTGTTGATTCAAGTGTGGACGTAAACCATCAACACCGGGTGAAAGGGGGGAAATGACCTTGCTTGTCACAGGTTATATCTAGCTTCCCACTGCTTCCTCGTGAGCTTAAAAACAGGGGCACAAAAGGGAGAATTTTTAAAGTTTAAAGATAGCACGTGAAAAATTTACTTGGAGGGCAGGGAAATACCACATATAGGTAGGTATGGTGGACACAAATGGCAAAGATAATTGGCTCAGAGCAATACTTCCTAACTACAAAAGCTAACAACTCTGAACAAGAGATGCTTGAAAACAAGAGCTGAAGCAAAATAACAAAGGCTAAACATTCAACACATATAAGTGAAGCATAGGAGTGTATAATGAAAAAGCGGAGCGTGTCTCTCTCCCAAACAAGCATGCAAGGATCCAAATTATTGAAAAGACCAGAGAACTAAACACAAACAAACTGAAAGTAAAAACAAACTGACGCTCCAAAAACAGCACATAATGTGTAAAGGAATAAAAATATAGTACCATGAGAGAAACCCATGATTGTTGATGAAGAAGGGGGTGCCTTGGGCATCCCCAAGCTTAGACGCTTGTGACTTCTTGAATATTTCAGATGAGGCTCCATGGGGAGCCTCCCCAAGCTTAGTCTTTTATCCATTCTTGATCTTCCTTCATCACCTCGCATTTGGATACTTGAATACTTCCTTCACGCAAAACTTATAGCAACTTCATTAGAGGGGTTAGTCCACAAAAACAATATCTTCCTTCAGTTCCAAAGCACAAATATCATGAACTTATTTTTTTACAACATTAGCTACTTCCACAAAGGTCTAAGTATCCAGTTTTGTAAAAGAACTTCACTTTGCCCGTGAAAGAAGTAATGCAAAACTAAGGACAGAATCTGTCAAAAACAGAACATACTGTAAAGATGATTTTTTTCGAGACACTTATGGACCTCAAATCAGAAAACTTAAAACTATAGAAAGGTAGACAAAACACTGGTGCTTTCTGTAAAAAAAATCAGACACAGATGACATTCTGTGATTGTGTGGATTTTCGAACCGTGAAGAACAGAAATCTGTTTCTAGACAGTAAACTCACCGATTAGTCATCCTCTCTTTAGAGGCTATTCTTGGCACCAAAACCAAAACAAAAGGGTACAAGGGAGTTGTTACAGAGGTAACATCACCCAAACTCAAAGAAACCAAAAAGAAACAGAAGGTAAAATAAAATGGGTTGCCTCCCATAAGCGCTTTTCTTTAACGCCTTTTAGCTAGGCAAAAAGGGCAAATTCAAGTTTTATCAATAGAACCCAATTCAAAACCACTCTTTGGCTTACCAATGGAATAAAAAGGTTTCTTTATCCTATTCCTAGTGAAATGTTCCATCCCTTTTTTCAGTGGGAATTAAAATTTAATATTGCCCACTCTCATATCAATAACTGCACCAACAGTTCTAAGAAATGGTCTTCCCAAAACAATAGGACAAGGAAGCTTAAAATCAAGATCCATAACAATGAAATCAACGGGAACATAATTACCATTAACCATGATGTGAACATCATCTATTTTACCCAAAGGTGTATGCGAAGTGGCATCAAGAAAATTCACATTTAAATCACAATCTTTTAGTGGTCCAAGATCAAGGGCATAATATAACTTTTTTGGCATAATAGAAGTACTAGAACCAAGATGACACAAAGCATTACACTCAAAGTCATTTACTTTCATTTTAATGGTAGGTTCCCAAGCATCCTCTAATTTCCTAGGAATAGAGAATTCACATTTAAGCTTTTCTTCTCTCACCTCAATGAGAGCATTAGTAATATGCTTAGTAAAAGCCAAGTTCATTTTACTAGCATTAGATGTTTTAGCAAGATTTTGTAAAAACTTTATAACTTCAGTAAGGTTACAATTATAAAAATCAAGATCATTGTCATAAAAAATAACAGGAGCATTATCACCTATAGAATCCATATCATCAAACTATTTTCAGCATTTTTATCAACAACAGTTTCTGTGTTGACTGAAAGTTTTGAGTTCTTTTTAGGTATGGTAGAAATTTTTTCAGCTCCAATTCTTTTACCATTAGAATACTTAGGTGATGTAGATGACTCTTGAGCATTCAACATTTTAATATTATCCAATTCTTTTATTCCAACTCCCCGACAACGGCGCCAGAAAAAGAGCTTGATGACGTGGATCACACGTTCGCTGGGAGACCCCAAGAGGAAGGTATGATGTAGCAAAGCAGCAGTTTTCCTTGATTACAAAACCAAGGTTATCGAACCAGTAGGACTTGGAGAAGGCTTAGCGAGGTGTCAATCTACTCTAGCGCTTGTAGATTGACGCGGACCTGTAGACAATCACAATCAAGTACTTTGCCCCAACAAAACAGAGAGGTTGTCAATCTCTCCGGCTCGCTGAACACAAATGATTAAATGTGTGGATGTAAAATATGATGAGGGTGAAATAGGAGCAGCGAACAAATGATGATGAAAAGATAGTAAAATGGTTGTAAGCAATGTAGGAAAATAGGACCGGGATCCACAGTTCAATAGAAGTGTCTCTCCAAAAGATATACATGATGGGTAAACAAATTACAGCATGGCAATTGACAGAATTGTTGGCGCACAACAAGGCTATCATAAAACAATATAGTTCACCGTTTCATCTAATATGGGCATTATGTCAAAATACATAGACCGTCTTCCAACTTCATCTATGACTAATAATCCACCTTGGGATTGCTATCCAGCATGTTACCCAGAAGTATTAAGTTGCAAGCAACAGATCATTGCAATAAGCAAAGTGCATAATGTAAGCAATGTGAATAACACAAGGAAATCACACTGCTGTTTTCTCCCTAGTGGCAACAACACATCTCTCGTCTTAATTGTAACACCCCAAAAATTCGTCCCTAATTTTAGCGGTGTTTTCCGACACCTGAAAAACTTTTTCTCTTTTCCTAAATGTTCCTCCAAAACTTTTGAGAATGATTTGACTTGGGAGTTGCTCTCTCAAAAAAAAAAAAATTCCCCAGCGTCCACGAACCATTCCATCTCCCGTGATAATTTTGATGCTCAGGTTTCCTCTCGAAAACCCTAGCCCTAATTATCGAACCTTTGAAACCCTTTTCTCCACCTACCAAGGGGAAGCCTATTTCCATAGCCAGAGAAATTCCACTAAAAAAATACCAGAGGACTCCCATATCCATATAAAGACATTCCATGCAAAAATATTTCATACTTCAATGCAATATTTCCAAGTTGGGCGTTATTTTCTAAAATGCCATTTCCAATCCAGGAATTATCTAGACACCTTCCACTCATCCAAAAATTCTGAAATTTTGGTGAAGTGCATGATTTAACCTCCTGATCATTTCAGTCCTTTGGCCCAACCTCGCGTCGTGCTCTGGACATGCCGGTGTCGGCATGACCCTGTGCAAACCGCAGCCCCTGCCCTTATCCTCTGCAGCAGTACCACCTCGTGCGCCACTGTGCCTCCAGCACGACTGCCTTATCCCCCCTGTTATTATCCTACCCATTTATGGCTTGGAGGGAAGCTGGTGCACCGGTGGCCGTCACCCATCAATGGCCGCCCGGCCACCACCTAATTCTCCCCCTCTCCCCCCTATATAAGGCCACCCCAAGCAGCCCCCGAGCGAACCCTAGCCACCCAAATCCATTCCCTCTCCCCTGCCCTCCTCTTTCGGTGCAAGAACGCGAGAGGGAGAGCCCCACAAAATCTCCACCAAATCTTCGGCCGTGGCCACCGAGGCCATGTCGAGCACGAGCTCGAGCCGTCCCCCACCTCCCAACCCGAGCCAACCCGCCTGCACACGTCCCCTGCACGTGCACCTCTGATGTAGCCCAACCCAACGACATCACCATGTCAAGCATGCCAACAAATGCCAAGTCACCATGGACATCAAAGGTGAACTCCATCCTCTTCGAGATCTCATTTCCTACCCTTTGGAATGGTATGCTACTTGAGCATCCGCCCATTTGGATTGCTAGGTTTGACACGATGGATACGAAGCCGATGCGAGGTGCCGAGGAAGCCCAAGAGTTGATTTCATCCAGGGCGTACGCGTGGATGAGGAGAAGGAAGCGTCATGGACAAGGAGAGGAAGAAGGAGGCGAAATCAGGCAGGCCGGCCTCCAGCCCGGCCTAGGCAGGCCCCCAGGCCGGCACCCCACCAGAGCCGGCCGGCCTCCCAGCCGGCCTAGGCCGGCCCCCAGGCCAGCACCCAACCAGAGCCGGCCGGCCTCCCAGCCGGCCCAGGCCGCCCCCCAGGCCGGCACCCCTCCAGACGACGCCGGCCTCCAGGCCGGGCCCCCTACAGACGCCACCGGCCTCTAGGCCGGCCTAGGCCGGCCCCCAGGCCGGACCCCCACCTTTCATCTCCTTTTGTACTAAGACTATAAATAGCTTTCCCCCTTTTCCATTTTGGGGCAGAGAAGAATGAACTAGAGTTGAGCGTTGCTCCTTCCCGTGATGGGTTCCTCCGAGGAGGATGATGAATCTCTTGTTGTAGCTACTCTTTCACTTAGGTGTCTCTAGTAGTGCAAACCAATCTTTCACTGCGGTGATTCTATTGGATCGGTGGACCGGCCGGTAAGAGAAATCGGTTTCATTAAGCGTGTTGTTGACTTGGGTTTTGGGATCCGGAGGCTGCTCCGTTGGGGGTTTGTTGCCGGGTGATTCTCCCTTGTAGGCTTCGCGAGTTATCCCCACGTTTTGCCCTTTTTCCCCTCGTGTTCTTCGTTTCCACCTCCGTGTTCTTCGTGTTCATCCTCTTTTCCCCTCAAATCCGTGAAGATCGGGCAACACCCTACATCATATGGTATCAGAGCAAGGGTTGCCACGGATTTGCCTTTGTTTCCACCCCATATCCACAAAATTTTTCTTTGATTTTGCTAATTTCGAAAATTTCCACCAAAAATAGCCCCAAATTGCTTTTGGATCGATCTGAGATTCTTGTGAGTTTTGGTAGGTTTTGATCCGTGGATCCATTGCTATACTTGTTGATCTACCTTCCTTTCCGTTCCCATGGCCAAATTCCGTTGATTTCCCCTCCGATTTGGTGTTTTTTGGGCCGTTTTCCGCCCAAAATCGCCCATTTTCGCGTCCCGGAGGGTAGTGTCGGCGGCCTCCAGCCCGGCCTAGGCTGGCCTCTAGGCCGGACCCCCGGCAGAAGCCGCCGGCCTCCAGCCCGGCCTAGGCCGGCCCCCAGGCCGGTTCCCCTGCTGAAATTTTGTTTTGGCCATAACTTTTCACTCCGGACTCCGTTTTTGGTGATTTTCGTCTCTAATCGAAGCTATGGACAAGCTCTACATCACTACGTCGGTTGATCCATCTTCTATAGCCACCAAATTTCATGAGCAAGGAAGGGATTTTCCACTACACGGGTGAAGAATGTCGACGAAAGGTATAACATCCCCGAACCTTCTCCCACCTTGCATCACTTGTTAGCCAAGCCATTTGTGCCTATCTTTCCTATTTAGACTAGCTCATCTATGATTGCTTGGGTTTTGCACACTTGATACCTCGTAGTGTTCCGAGCAAACCTTGTATGCGCTAGTTGATATAGTTGTTGTTGGCAAGCAAAGTGAGAGTCAAAATAGAAAAGAGAATAAAAGGTCAAAAGAGAAAATAAAGATAAAGAGCCTCATTGCCATATCTCTTATAGGTCGCGCTAGCTCGATGAAAAATTCATAGGTGTGGTATCTTTGTGCAAATCTTGTAGCCCACCAATAAATTGCAATCGAGTTGGTTTTTCTTGTACTTGTGCGACTTGAGCTTTAGTCTTCGCTAGGTCCATCGCTAGCTCATTTTTGGTTGCGCAAGTCCCACATATCAAAGCGTGTGTTTCTATGTGCTTCACTCATATCCTTTGAGATCGACTTGTAATTGCTTTGTGGTCATCGTGGTTCTCTACTTGCCTTTACAATATCTTGGTTTCCGGTTGTTCCATTTGCTTTCCACAATTCATACCTATCCACTCATAAGCCGTGTGTGTTTTGGAGTTGCGCTTGGATCTTTGAAATTCAAGTCACCCGCATTCTTGTGTATCGGTTTCTCTTGGCATGGTCCACTAGTTCCAATACTATCTACTAGGTGAGGTTGGTTTCTTAGTTCCTTCCACTCCACATATATATACACTTGTCTTGTGATTGACCATGTCTAGTGAGAGCGGAGCATCCTATGGAGGCCATGATGATGAGAACATGATGAGCGACAACGACTATGGCGCGCCAAGCATGGATGACATCATGAGCGACAACGACTACGGCACCCCAAGCATGGATGATATGGTTGACCTCGACATCGACGACACCCCCACGAGCATGGACTACGTGGCGGAGAACCACCACTACTACGACTACGATGCCGCAACCGTCCACTACTTAGAGAGCTACACCGACTTCGAGCCTTCAACCATCAACACCATGGAGGACCACTACTTCGACTACAACTCCAATGAGGTGGTGGAACCCTACATCGACTACGGCTCCTCAAGGCACGTCAAGGATCTTCCACGAGGCTCTACACACCTTGTTGATGACGACTCCGACGATGAGTACCCACCTCGGCGATCCTCAAGACCAAGCACTCAAGAGCGCCACCGCCGTCAAGAACCTACAAGCTCAAGGAGACGGAGCTCAAGGCATCTTCGCCTAGAGGACAAGGAGACACACCCTCCTCCTCAACGTCAAGCTACCTCACCATTGAGACGACGGCCATCGCAAAGCGCCTACCCACGTGAGTCTTCGTCAAGGAACATCAAGGATCTTCATCGGCGTACGTCTACTCATGATCATCATCGACGCCACTATGAGGACTCAAGCTATTCAAGGCCACGCCATCACGCGTCTACATCAACATACAAGATGGTGGCAAGTACACATCATATGGAGTCCCCTCCGCGTGCCACAAGCAAAAGGGCGTCCAAGCGTAGATCACACTCCAAGACGGACCGGGACATGTTTCTCAAACTCCAGGCCGACCTCGACGAGTTGAAGACCAAGCTCGATACCGACACCTTCAAGATCGAGCAAGCCAAGCTCAAGGCCGACGCCGATAGCGACAAGCTCATGACCGATCTCAAGACCATCCGCGAGGAGTTCATTGCCGGGTTATCCAAGTTCTTCACGCCCTCACATGACTCTTCACCGAGCTTATCGTCGACTACACTACAAGTTGGTGACCAAGAAGATGGCGAGCAGACGGTCGAGCATGGGATTTTCCCTTCGACCAAGGAGGCGAGCATTGAAGAGGCTACCACTTGTGACAGCGAGCCAAGTGAAGAGGTTGAGCATGGGAATTTCCCTTCAACAAAGGTGGCGATTGGATTTGAGTCTACTGGGCCTATCCCTATGTGTTTGCAAGATGAGATGGTACCAATCCCATGTGAGCATGAGAGCCAACTAGCCCACTTGAGTGAGAGTGCAAGTGAGTTGAGTGCCTCCACCATATGTGAGATTGAGTGCTTCCACTTTGAGGGAATGAGTGATACACCACTTGAGTTGGGAGAGGTAGTTGATAGGTCAAGTGAGGCCATTTCGATTTCTAACAACTTACCCTCTACCTCTAGTGTGTTCTCTCATGTTCTACTAGGTTCCATGGATGATGAGACGCCAAGCCTCGACATGATGGTGCCTATGATGGAGAAGATGTACATGGAGGATGAAGACGATGCCACCCCATGCTTACATGAAGATGTACAAGTCGGCCACATGGACGCCGCTACCTCTACCACAACACCTACTTCTCATGAGCGGGACTACAAAGGTACGCATATGGGTGTTGATGATGCCATGATCCCACTAGTGGACATGATGACTTGTGATTGCTTGCATGATGTGGATGTTTCTTTCGATGTCACCTATGATTCTTTCGTATTCCCATGTGATATATTGTTCCAAACCAATGTTGATCATGTGGAATTTCCTATGTGTGATGATCTTGCCACATGCATGCCTTGTTATGAATCTTTTCAATTTTCTCCCATTGTTGCATGCAATATGTCGAACAATTTCTCTTTCATATGTGTTGCTTGCAATGATGATAAAATACTTGATAATGAGTTTGCCCCCATAGCATTCTCAATTTTTGGAGATGGTTCCTTTTGCTATGTTGAGTATTTTCCTTCCTTCATTTTGCATGTTGACCATCCGCATACTTCACACTTCCATTTTGAACGTGGTGTGTTTGGTGATGTGCAAATGAAGAGACGCATCATGATGGATGATGCATTCATGTACCATGCACACAATTTCTTTTTATGGAATTACGTGTGTAATGGCTCATGCTTCATAATGTCAACTTCAACTGAACATGAGTTCACAAAAAGAGCTCTTGAGAGCATTTTCCATGAGAGTTGTGGCTCCGGCCAACCTCTATTTCCTTTTCCATGTTTTGCATCGAACAAATTGACCAATTGCTCTTTCCTTTGGTTCGCGTGCAAACATGTGAGTGCTTTGGTTTTCCTTTGTGACATTCATGCTCCCTTGACCTTCCTTGTAGATGATTTATGTGTTGCAACAAGTATGATGCACAATTGCTCTTTCCGTTGGCCTCTTTGCAACCATAATGGTATTTTGAGCATGTCTTGTCATGAGACCTTTGGATGTTGTCTTCTTGGTGTTGCAACAAAATTGATGAACACTTGCTCTTCTCTTTGCTTTGGTTGCACCCATGATGGCGATGATAAGAGCCTCTCTCACCTTGTGTGGTTCACAAACCTCTCTTTCCGATGCTTTCAATGCAATGAACATCATATGGTTCAAAATGAGATAGCTATCTTAGCCTTCTCTAATTTTCTTGGAGATTTTGTGTTCCCACATTTTGAGTATGTTTGGATGAGTTGCTTGCACATTGACCTTGCATTTGTATTCCATTCCATATATTTGTGTTGTGCTAATCGTGTTATGAACAAATTGGGACATGTCATCAATGATGTGCTCCTCTATTATGCACGCACATGTTTTGCTTGGTCTTTGGTGCGTATAGGTATCAATGGCGGCATGGTGACTTCCACATCAACGTCAAGCCATCTATCTCCTTCACATGATGAGGACGTGCTAGCGTCGAGGACGACGCTTTTCGAAGGAGGGGGAGATGATGTAGCCCAACCCAACGACATCACCATGTCAAGCATGCCAACAAATGCCAAGTCACCATGGACATCAAAGGTGAACTCCATCCTCTTCGAGATCTCATTTCCTACCCTTTGGAATGGTATGCTACTTGAGCATCCGCCCATTTGCATTGCTAGGTTTGACACGATGGATACGAAGCCGATGGGAGGTGCCGAGGAAGCCCAAGAGTTGATTTCATCCAAGGCGTACGCGTGGATGAGGAGAAGGAAGCGTCATGGACAAGGAGAGGAAGAAGGAGGCGAAATCAGGCAGGCCGGCCTCCAGCCCGGCCTAGGCCGGCCCCCAGGCCGGCACCCTACCAGAGCCGGCCGGCCTCCCAGCCGGCCTAGGCCGGCCCCCAGGCCAGCACCCAACCAGAGCCGGCCGGCCTCCCAGCCGGCCCAGGCCGGCCCCCAGGCCGGCACCCCTCCAGACGACGCCGGCCTCCAGGCCGGCCCAGGCCGGCCACCAGGCCGGGCCCCCTACAGACGCCACCGGCCTCTAGGCCGGCCCAGGCCGGCCCCCAGGTCGGACCCCCACCTTTCAGCTCCTTTTGTACTAAGACTATAAATAGCATTCCCCCTTTTCCATTTTGGGGCAGAGAAGAATGAACTAGAGTTGAGCGTTGCTCCTTCCCGTGATGGGTTCCTCCGAGGAGGATGATGAATCTCTTGTTGTAGCTACTCTTTCACTTAGGTGTCTCTAGTAGTGCAAACCAATCTTTCACTGCGGTGATTCTATTGGATCGGTGGACCGGCCGGTAAGAGAAATCGGTTTCATTAAGCGTGTTGTTGACTTGGGTTTTGGGATCCGGAGGCTGCTCCATTGGGGGTTTGTTGCCGGGTGATTCTCCCTTGTAGTCTTCGTGAGTTATCCCCACGATTTGCCCTTTTTCCCCTCGTGTTCTTCGTTTCCACCTCCGTGTTCTTCGTGTTCATCCTCTTTTCCCCTCAAATCCGTGAAGATCGGGCAACACCCTACATCAACCTCACCCCCCTGTATAAGATGAAGAGGAGCGCGGGGACGAGCTATCCTCGCTCGGCAGCTATGCCCGAGCTTGGAGCTCGCTCCGTCGCCCGCGGCGTTCCTCGATGCCCCGAGCCCCGACGCCACCATGCTCGGGCGTGGAGTAGCATGGCGGGACCACCTCCTCCGTCGCCTGGCACCCCCATGTACCCAGCGGCCGGCACCCTGACCACCCGAGCCGCCGCCATGGCCGCTCACCATGCCCGCCTCGGCATCGACCGTGTCGGTGACCCCGCGGTTCCCCGGTGTCCCTAGCCCCTCCTGTGGGTGCGGCAAGGCCCGGCGTGGCCGCCCCCACCGTCGACGACCGCCCCCGGCCTCCCCATCGCCGGTGCCGTGCTCGCCCGGGCTTCTCCCGTGTGGGAGCTATCGGGTGTAGGGAAGAGGAGGAAGGAGGAGAGAAGTGGAGAGAGGAGGAAAGACCGACGTGTGGGTCCCGGCCCCACCTGTTGGGTTAAGTGGAAGCGTATCGGGCGCGTTACGCTTTCACAGCCTGAAGACGTATCCTCGGTGAAACGCGCGACCGGCCCGGCCCAGTTCGGAATCAGTCCATTCTGTTTTTTTTTTTTCAGAAATGGGCAGCAGAGAGTTAAACTTCGCCGAGCCATATCTTTTGATCCGTAGCTCCGTTTGAGGTGATTCAAATTTGTAAATTCCTAGTTTTAAGAGCTCTATTCAGCGGTATAGGTTTTATATTTTTCTAACATGTTTGTATGCTCAGCACCCGCATATGCATGTATAGGTTTTCCGCTATACCGGCAAACCGATACCCTAAACCGTGGCGTCCGTGACCTCCAAGCCAATGGCGTCGATCGTCAAAGGCAAGCTAACCCCTTGCTATGAGTAGTCCCGCAAAGTTGTTTGTTATTCGCTTATTGTCATGCCAAGTGTCTATATTTGTCCGCGTTTAGTATTTATATTATATCGGTCTGTTATTGTTGCCTTGTTTTGTACTTCATCCATGTATGCATTAGATTGATGTATGGATTATCTGTGCGCCTCGCACTTGCGTGGCTTTGACAACTAAAAAAAACAAAAACCTGCGTTGATTGTTTGCTTCTTCTTCTTCGCCGAGGTGAGGAGCGGACGGATGTCGTCTTATGATCCTCGGAGTTGGGGGCATTTGCCAAAAGAGTTATTTGCTTCTTGTCCCTCCGTCAAATATGGTTGGTGTAGACCACCCGGACTGCGATGCTTGGGAGCTGACTTTTCATTTGGTTCTTTTGCCAAGATTGCTGACACCACATCGAGATAACCCTCGAGTGGAATGGATGCTTTCTTTCTTATGAATGCTTTTCGGTTCATTGTTTGGAGGCTACATGTCTCACCAACTTTGTAATTGATCTATGATGACACCGGCTGGAGGAACCGCCACAGTCATCTCTTTGAAACACTATGTTATAATCTGTAGTCGATTTGTGATGACGCTTGTTGGCGGACTTGCCACGATAGTCACCCGGTCGACGCTAACCAACAAGTTGATCTGTGATGACGCTTGTTGGCGGACTCGCCACGATAGTCACCCAGTCGACGCTAACCAACTGGTTGATCTGTGATGACGCTTGTTGGCGGACTCGCCACGATAGTCACCCGGTCGACGCTAACCAACTAGTTGATCTGTGATGACGCTTGTTGGCGGAATCGCCACGATAGTCACCCGGTCGACGCAAACCAACTAAACTATATCTTGTAGTTGATCTTTATTGTGTTGCTAATGTTTTGTTGTTTGATGATATATTATTATGTTATTGTGCTTGTAGTGTTAGACTAATCCTTTGTTGGTTGGGCATGTGAATGCTGAAACTTGATTAAATGAAACACCCCTCCAAACAACGATAAGGTCTATTCATAGTGCCACTAATCTGAACCCTTGCATGCAATACCACCGTTGTCCCATGGAAACCGTGACCTAGTAGGTTGTTGAGCCCCTTTTGTGCCATCCGTTGGGCGCAGTCGTTCGGTTGTGCTGTCCGAGGGGAGGGGACGACAGGCACGGGTTCGACTGTGATAAGGAGTCCGGAGCTAGGCATACCCGGTAGTGCCGGGGGATGTGCCGGATTTACTTGCCCGTGGTACCATGCGTATAGGGTGGTGCAGGAGACTGTCTTAGCAAGTGGACCGTCACGAGAATGTATTTTGCTTGGTACGACTTTGGGCGTGAGAAACCTGGAGCGTCGGCTGAGTGGAGTGCATTCTGATAGGTGGTAAAGCAAACTCTCGAGAGACTCAACCTAGCCAGCTAGACCTGTTCCTGGGATATGGAACAATAGTTCAGTGTCAGTCACACAGTGTGTCTTTGTCGTGTCCGGAGGTTAACCTTAAGATCTGTTTGAAAGAATTAATGAACGACCTGACCTCACTTAATAAACAATAAGATGGTGCAGGGAACGTTACTTGAGATAAGGAAATATGATAACGCCGGTGGGCCTAGCAGTGGTGACAGATGAGATTAGCCTCGTGAGGCTAGAGGCCGGTGAGCCTAGCTATGGTATTATGATTCATTGTTTTACTTGGTACCAACTGGTACCCCCGTTATTCGTCACAGGTAAGCTCTTTGTATGACCCCTGGTACACGATCCAACCCCACCTGGCTTGGACTCTGTACTGGTGGTACTCCCATTTGTTTGCTTATACCATGTTTTATTATGATGCCATGTTGCTACCCACTTGGACTGCCGTAGCTAGTCACTTGCCATGTTTAGATTATTTTCTGTCGCTAGTTACTTGTTGCCTGATGGTTTGACTGTTCATGTCTTGTGGTTATTTTTCTTGCGAGTACATCATTGTACTCAAACTGGCTTTTCATGTGGCTAGACTTTGAGAGGATTCATCTCCTACCATAGCAAGGATATCGAGCAGGAGCGTGCTAGGATCAGTAGCCCAGCCAGATGCCCGTGGAATGGAGCCGCACCAAGCCGTTGCCGTATCTTTGTCTTCCGCTGCCAGTTAAACTCTGTCCCGTGCCATACTTGGCCATGATAATTCTTCATGCCTTGATGGCCATGTAAACCATTTGTAGCCCTTTGGGCCTGTTTGTGTAATGATATTTTCGCTATGTTGCATTGTCGTGACGTGCATCCAGATATCCTGGGCTGGCGCACGGGGCGACCACCTCTCTGGCGATATGTGTCAGAGGGGGGTGCCACAGAGCATGGTATCAGAGCACCAGGCTGGCTGTAGACTACCCTAGCATGGAAAGCCCCGCCTTACTTTTGCCCGACAATGACCTGATGGATTTAACCCATCTCCGCCAAACCGGCATGGCTCGTGTCGGTCAACAGTATGGTGCAGTAGGACCTGTCCCAATCTTCCCCAGCAAGACTAGTCGGTTTCTTCCATGAGAAGCAGCCGACCCTACCCAGTGAACTGGAGACCCAGTCCTAGTTGCTTTATAACCCACCCTCGCCAGCTCTCCCTGGCAACCCAACTCTTTTGAAGTAGAATCCCATAAAGGAACCTCGCATCCTTATCCCCTCCAAAAATCTAGAACCCCAAGAAAAATCCGATGGCGACCCTTAATGCCATCTTGGAAACCACTGCTGAGGAGCATTCGAGCTTTCGATTGCTTCTCTGGAGGGCCGTCAACCATATCCTTGGTAGCTCCGTTCGCCCCGTGTATGTGGTGTTCCAGAGCTCACTCTCGTCGTCCGGAGATGAATTCCGGGCCGATGTGAGGATCAGCCCGTGTCCCCGGGGCACGAATCAGCCCTACTTAATCCAAGGTGGCCGCATGCCCACTCTGGGGCTAGCCATCCAGGTAGCAGCCTGGGAATGCCTCGTTCGTTTTCGGTCCTCCGAACCCCTGCTAGCTGAAACTCGAGAGTTCTACTACCTTCCGGCCAGACCACAGCCCCGTGGAGAGATGGTCCAAGCTGACGTCTCGAAGGAGCCTGACCCAGCACTAATCAACCAAGTTGCTTACGCCATTGCAATGACGAACCTCAACAACCTCTTGATGGAGGAGCTCGTAACTACAAGGAGGAACCTCAGCCGTGCCCGCCTACACCAATACCTAGGGGAAAGCACACCTACACTTTCCCGCAGACAGGCTCGAAGTAGCGGACTTCCACTCCCAGATCCCGGCCCATCCCGACGAGTCCCAGAGAAGGTTCTGGTCCTCGAAGGTGTTCCTGTGTCCTCCGACCTTGCGGAAGAAGGGGACGTGGACACCACTCTCCGGCTCGGCCGCACTCCACCGTTTGTGAAGGATCGTCAAGCGGAGTAAGATATGTTTAGTTTAGCCTGAGTGGCGCTTATGAGATGTTAGATGAGAGTTTGTGAGAATGGTTGTAATTCCTAAGCTGCTTGTACGTGTGTTGTGTCGAGTGTTTAGTAGCCGTTGCGTGGTTGTTATCTAGTATGATTGAAATGAGTGTGCCATGCTTGTGGGGGTTGAACTAAGAACCATAGGTTTACTTTTGTTTTTAACCTTAGTGAAGAACCTAAGTTGATTGATTGTGTGAGCCACTGCCATGCCATCCTTAGAATGCATCGAGGGTGATAGAAATATCGTACTGAGTGTTAATCGTTTTGAATGATAAACTCTAATATTTTGTAGAAAAAGTTTTAAAATATTTTAAATATAGGGGTAGATTAAACCATACAACAAATATCTTGTATAACCCCGGGAATCTCTACTAGTCTCCGAATCTCGGGACGAGATTCTTTTTAAGGGGGGAAGGTTTGTAACACCCCAAAAATTCGTCCCTAATTTTAGCGGTGTTTTCCGACACCTGAAAAACTTTTTCTCTTTTCCTAAATGTTCCTCCAAAACTTTTGAGAATGATTTGACTTGGGAGTTGCTCTCTCAAAAAAAATTCCCCAGCGTCCACGAACCATTCCATCTCCCGTGATAATTTTGATGCTCAGGTTTCCTCTCGAAAACCCTAGCCCTAATTATCGAACCTTTGAAACCCTTTTCTCCACCTACCAAGGGGAAGCCTATTTCCATAGCCAGAGAAATTCCACTAAAAAAATACCAGAGGACTCCCATATCCATATAAAGACATTCCATGCAAAAATATTTCATACATCAATGCAATATTTCCAAGTTGGGCGTTATTTTCTAAAATGCCATTTCCAATCCAGGAATTATCTAGACACCTTCCACTCATCCAAAAATTCTTAAATTTTGGTGAAGTGCATGATTTAACCTCCTGATCATTTCACTTCTTTGGCCCAACCTCATATGAGCAATATTTTAGGTACTTCCTTTAGAATGGCCTTTTCAGGCCTAATGGCAATTTCCAAAGCAACCCCTAGCTACAAAAATCATTTGGCATTGCCACTTTTCCAAGTTGACAAAATCCCTTACACAAACTCATGTCCACAATATCAGATCAAGACCATTTGAGGAAGTGCATTTGGAATGCCCATGCCATTAGGGCATTTTCGGACACCAATTTATTTGACCAACCTACATGTATCCAATTGATCTGAAACTTCACAGACATACTGCAAACACCTATCCTAGCCTACTGTGAATTTTGGGGATTTTTCTGAGGTGTGTAAAGACTTGGTCATTTCATCGAGCACCTTCGGCCATTTTCGAAACCCAAAAATGTTTACACGTGAGACCCTCTCCAATTTTGCTGAAACTTGACCACATTCTCATATGCCAGCACAACATCACCAATAAAAATCCCAGTTCCTTTAGCATAGTGGAAGTCCAGTTTCTTTCCATCGAACACCTTGAGTGCATTTGCCTTTTTTCAAACTTTGCATTGGCATTTTGTCATAATTTTGTGTTTGGCCTTCTAGATCTTGTTTGTTGCAGTAGTGCAACCTAGTGGCGAAGCCTTGTCCTTTTTGGTGCCCTAGATCATCGGGAACGCGACGACGCCGCTCGCGTCACGCTCTGGACATGCCGGTGTCGGCATGACCCTGTGCAAACCGCAGCCCCTGCCCTTATCCTCTGCAGCAGTACCACCTCGTGCGCCACTGTGCCTCCAGCACGACTGCCTTATCCCCCCCGTTCTTATCCTCCCCATTCATGGCTTGGAGGGAAGCTGGTGCACCGGTGGCCGTCACCCATCAATGGCCGCCCGGCCACCACCTAATTCTCCCCCTCTCCCCCCTATATAAGGCCATCCCAAGCAGCCCGAACCCTAGCCACCCCACTCCATTCCCTCTCCCCTGCCCTCCTCTTTCGGCGCAAGAACGCGAGAGGGAGAGCCCCACAAAATCTCCACCAAATCTTCGGCCGTGGCCACCGAGGCCATGTCGAGCACGAGCTCGAGCCGTCCCCCACCTCCCAACCCGAGCCAACCCGCCTGCACACCTCCCCTGCACGTGCACCTCACCCCCCCTGTATAAGATGAAGAGGAGCGCGGGGACGAGCTATCCTTGCTCGGCAGCCATGCCCGAGCTTGGAGCTCGCTCCGTCGCCCGCGGCGTTCCTCGACGCCCCGAGCCCCGACGCCACCATGCACGGGCGCGGAGTAGCATGGCGGGACCATCTCCTCCGTCGCCTGGCACCCCCATGTGCCCAGCGGCCGGCACCCTGACCACCCGAGCCGCCGCCATGGCCGCTCACCTTGCCCGCCTCGGCATCAACCGTGTCGGTGACCCCACGGTTCCCCAGTGTCCCTAGGCCCTCCTCCGGGTGCGGCAAGGCCCGGCGTGGCCACCCCCGCCATCGACGACCGCCCCCGGCCTCCCCATCACCGGCGCCGTGCTCGCCCGGGCGTCTCCCGTGTGGGAGCTGTCGGGTGTAGGGAAGAGGAGGAAGAAGGAGAGAAGTGGAGAGAGGAGGAAAGACCGACGTGTGGGTCCCGGCCCCACCTGTTGGGTTAAGTGGAAGCGTATCGGGCGCGTTACGCTTTCACAGCCTGAAGACGTATCCTCGGTGAAACGCGCGACCGGCCCGGCCCAGTTCGGAATCAGTCCATTCTGTTTTTTTTTCAGAAATGGGCAGTAGAGAGTTAAACTTCGCCGAGCCATATCTTTTGATCCGTAGCTCCGTTTGAGGTGATTCAAATTTGTAAATTCCTAGTTTTAAGAGCTCTATTCAGCGGTATAGGTTTTATATTTTTCTAACATGTTTGTATGCTCAGCACCCGCGTATGCATCTATAGGTTTTCCACGGTACCGGCAAACCGATACCCTAAACTGTGGCGTCCGTGACCTCCAAGCCAAATGGCGTCAATCGGCAAAGGCAAGCTAACCCCTTGCTATGAGTAGTCCCGCAAAGTTGTTTGTTATTCGCTTATTGTCATGCCAAGTGTTTATATTTTGTCCGTGTTTAGTATTTATATTATGTCGGTCTGTTATTGTTGCCTTGTTTTGTACTTCATCCATGTATGCATTAGATTGATGTATGGATTATCTGTGCGCCTCGCACTTGCGTGGCTTTGACAACTAAAAAAAAAACCCTGCGTTGATTGTTTGCTTCTTCTTCTTCGCCGAGGTGAGGAGCGGACGGATGTCGTCTTCTGATCCTCGGAGTTGGGGGCATTTGCCAAAAGATTTATTTGCTTCTTGTCCCTCCGTCAAATATGGTTGGCGTAGACCACCCGGACTGCGACGCTTGGGAGCTAACTTTTCATTTTGTTCTTTTTGCCAAGATTGCTGACACCACGTCGAGATAACCCTCGAGTGGAATGGATGCTTTCTTTCTTATGAATGCTTTTCGGTTCATTGTTTGGAGGCTACATGCCTCACCAACTTTGTAATTGATCTATGATGACACCGGCTGGAGGAACCGCCACAGTCATCTCTTTGAAACACTATGTTATAATCTGTAGTCGATCTATGATGACGCTTGTTGGCGGACTCGCCACGATAGTCACCCGGTCGACGCTAACCAACAAGTTGATCTGTGATGACGCTTGTTGGCGGACTCGCCACGATAGTCACCCGGTCGACGCTAACCAACCGGTTGATGTGTGATGACGCTTGTTGGCGGACTCGCCACGATAGTCACCCAGTCGACGCTAACCAACTAGTTGATCTGTGATGACGCTTGTTGGCGGAATCGCCACGATAGTCACTCGGTCGACGCAAACCAACTAAACTATATCTTGTAGTTGATCTTTATTGTGTTGCTAATGTTTTGTTGTTTGATGATATATTATTATGTTATTGTGGTTGTAGTGTTAGACTAATCCTTTGTTGGTTGGGCATGTGAATGCTGAAACTTGATTAAATGAAACACCCCTCCAAACAACGATAAGGTCTATTCATAGTGCCACTAATCTGAACCTTTGCATGCAATACCACCGTTGTCCCATGGAAACCATGACCTAGTAGGTTGTTAAGCCCCTTTTGTGCCATCCGTTGGGCGTAGTCGTTCGGTTGTGCTGTCCGAGGGGAGGGGTCGACAGGCATGGGTTCGACTGTGATAAGGAGTCTGGAGCTAGGCATACCCGGTAGCACCGGGGGATGTGCCGGATTTACTTGCCCGTGGTACCATGCGTATAGGGTGGTGCAGGAGAGTGTCTTAGCAAGTGGACCGTCACGAGAATGTATTTTGCTTGGTATGACTTTGGGCGTGAGAAACCTGGAGCGTCGGCTGAGTGGGGTGCATTCTGATAGGTGGTAAAGCAAACTCTCGAGAGACTCAACCTAGCCAGTTAGCCCTGTTGCTACCCACTTGGACTACCGTAGGTAGTCACTTGCCATGTTTAGATTATTTTCTGTCGCTAGTTACTTGTTGCCTGATGGTTTGACTGTTCATGTCTTGTGGTTATTTTTCTTGCGAGTACATCATTGTACTCAAACTGGCTTTTCATGTGGCCAGACTTTGACAGGATTCATGTCCTACCATAGCAAAGAAATCGAGCAGGAGCGTGCTAGGATCAGTAGCCCAGCCAGATGCCCGTGGAATGGAGCCGCACCAAGCCGTTGCAGTATCTTTGTCTTCCGCTGCCAGTTAAACTCTGTCCCGTGCCATACTTGGCCATGATAATTCTTCATGCCTTGATGGCCATGTAAACCATTTGTAGCCCTTTGGGCCTGTTTGTGTAATGATATTTTCGCTATGTTGCATTGTCGTGACGTGCGTCCAGATATCCTGGGCTGGCGCATGGGGCGACCACCTCTCTGGCGATATGTGTCAGAGGGGGGTGCCACATTAATCATTTCTGTTAGCCCGAGCTTAGACAAGAGAGGCATGTACTCACTATCTAGCATAAATACTCCCTCATACAACACTAATAATTACTTGGCCAAAGCATCCATTAGCATCGGAGAGCATGCAAGATCATCGATAAAACACAACATATAGATGAACAAAAGCAATGACTTCCACAATTCATCGGATCCATGCAAACACAATCATGTAGCAGTTACAGATAATATGATCTTGATCATGATAGGCAGCTCACAAGATCTAAACAATGGAGTACAAGGAGGAGAGACAACCATCTAGCTACTGCTATGGATCCGTAGTCCCATGGTGGACTACTCACGCATCACTCCGGAGGCAGGCATGGTGGCGTAGATGCCTCCGGTGTCGATTCCCCTCTCCGGCAGGGTGCCGGGAAGAGCTGCAGAACCCTCCCGAACTAGGGTTGGAGATGGCGGCGGCCTTGGACGTCTTCTGGGAAATATGATCGGGTACTTAGGGTTTTTGCATCGAGTTAGAATTAATAGGCGAAGAGATGACGCGAGGAGGTGGACCACCTGTCCAGGTGGCACCCCGGTGCGGCCTGGGGGGGCGCGGCCAGGTGGCGTCTGGAGCCCCTGGGGCTCCCCTCCGGGCGTCCTTCAGGTTCCGTCTTTGTTTGATATTGGAAATAATTCCTGTAAATAACAACTTTTCTGAAACAAAAGGATAGCAGAAAATAGGAACTGGCACTGGGCATCTTGTTAATAGGTTAGTTCCATAAATCATGCCAAAATGGTATAAAAACATGTGGCACTGATATATAAGCAAGCATGGAACATCAAAAATTATAGATACGTCGGAGATGTATCAGTCCACAAACTCCTGCAAAACGTTAGCAACAGCAGGGGCAAAGAGGGAGGCATATCCTCAAAAGAAAACAATACCTCTTTGCAAACAATAGCATAGCAAACTTGTCATGGTATTGTCGAATCTAGCCGCGGCAGGGGTGCCATCGAGCTAGGTAGAGAGAGGGGTTTAGGAGACGTGGGGTGTTCCGGTGACGGGATGACAAAGGGTTTACCCAGCTTCGGATCTCGCAACGGTGGCGAAACCTTGCGTGCTGCTATAATTCACTATAAGGCAATATGCGCCGATTACAATGAAAGGTGTCTAGGGCTTCTGAAAGTATGGCCTAAGGCGTCCCATAGGCTGGCTTATAAAGGCGTCCGGTCCTAGGGCTTATAGGAGAAAACCTAGCCGACTAAGTCACAGAGTTCTACTCTAATCCGGCTTGGGCTCCGCCTTGTGAGCCAAGTCTTCCTCAATGCGGGCCGGCTTCTGGAACCTTCCCTTAGCCGGATGGGCCTCCTGCGCTTCATCGCACTGGGCCGCCTGATAAGCCGGAATTCGGCTTACCACCATTACGGGCCACCCTGGTACGCTGGCTTTAGTCTCCTTCGTGAAGGTACCTGTTCAGCATAACCCCAACAGTAGCCCCCTGAAAGCTTCAAGTACTTCAGCGGTCGTCTTCAATTTCCAACAGAGTGTTGTCCGGAAAATTCTTCATCCGTCGTCAGTCTTGGAGCATTCCAAAAACCTGCAATCATGACGAACTTCTTTGTCGACCTCTTCGTGCCGGCTTATAATGCCGGAAAGCATTTGGACGAGTAATGACACGCGTCCATCGATTTGATGGCTATGTCAGACCCAGCAGTGTGAGTAGAGGAGCATCTTTGAATGCAGGGGCTAACTCTTTTTTTCCCGCGCGAGAATTGAGGCGTCGAAGGGAAGAAATCTTCTCACAATGGCTCGATCCGTGACGAGTGGCAAAATTTTCGGCTTCGGACCGTTGCGAGAATCTCGGCGCATCCGCTATAAATTCCGGACGCCTCGCGTCCGCCGCGGTCACACGCCATTTGCAAACCTAGCACCTCTCTCCAGATCTTATCTTTTCCCGAGCTCGAGTTCTTCCACCGCTCCTCCGAGCTCCATGGCATCCAGCGCGTCGGGCTCACCTATCGTCGACGCCACACCACTTGACACGGCTCTGACGATGCGCGGTCCCGCGTCCTCGACCGCCGCCGCCGCCGACACCGCGCCAACCACCGCTGCATCTGCATCTTCTCCAGCCCCGGCAAGCACCTGCACTGTCGCAGGCCGCGATGAAGTGGCTTTAGCAAAAGCCGCAGCCGAAGCCGCCGCTACGGTGGCCAACACTTCTGCGGCTGCTGATCCTGCAGCCGGAAGCTTTAGTGCCGGCGAAGAAGAGGAGGAAGAGGAAGCCGGCAATGAGAAAGGAGCTGCCAACAACCCGACCCACAACTGGGTCACCTCTGTTGTAGAAGAAGGAGAGCTTCAAGGCATGGCCTCTGACGGCGTCCTTCCTCCATCTTCCGCGTCTGTGCCGGCTTGGCGCTCCGCCTTAGGCGACCCATACCCGACACCAATCAGAGATGAGCGGGTACTCCTCTCTTACCATATCTCTAGGGGTTTTTCTTTGCCGCCGTCGTCTTTTCTGATAGAGATCTTAGATCATTATGGCCTTCAGCTACACAAAATCACTCCCAACAGCTTGCTATACATCTCCGGCTTTGTAGCACTCTTTGAAGGCTATTTAGGCATAAAACCTAGGTTAGACTTCTTCGAAAGATGCTTCTTAGTCAAGAGGAAAACTGTGAACAACGAGCTGCTGGTGGTCGGCTCTATCAGCTTCAACTGCCGCCGGGATATGAATTGGTACCCTCAGGTGCCCATCGTTGATTCGGCAAAGGGGTGGGCGTCCACCTTTTTCTACTGCAAGGACGTGGCGCCGCCAAACCGGCTGCATGGGCTTACCCCTTTCACAGACGAAGTCGGCACGCCCCTGCCCTTGTGGAAAAAGAAGCCGTCAGCTAGAATGCCGGCAGACCATGCCGCCATTCAAGCAAGGATTTCGGAGTTGACCTCCGGCTCTCCTCCCCTAAATGGGGAGGACACCATTACATGCTGGGTCAAGAGGCAGATCCAGCCCCTCCAGCACCGTACTCGCCTCTTGTGCGAGTACACCAATAATGCTGATCCCATGAGGACCAGCGAAGAAGACCTAGAAGAGGAGCTCTACCAAGCGCGCCTCAACCGGCTTATCAAAGCCCGGCCTAACGAAGGCCGGCAATATGAAGAGTCGTTGCCGATGTATATGGCAACCAACCATCCCCCAAAGGTACTTTGCCGAATCCAAAGTTCAATTCTTCAAGGGATTTTGACTCTATGCTTAACAATCTGACTGGTGTTTATTCTTCAGATTCCCGGTGTTGCTGCCTCCGGGTCAGCTGGCACGTCGTCCAGCAAAGTGACCAAGCGGCTAGTCACCTTTTCTTTGGCTACTGCAGAGAGTCGGAAGTGGAGAAGCCAATCCGAAACGATTGGCGCCAAGTCATCAGAGGATGACGCCACTCTCACTGGGCTCAATATCCCCAGCAAGAAGTAAGTCGGCTGACACATCTCCTCCTTACTCTGCAACAATGCCAGATATGCTAAGCTTAGCCCTTTACCTTTGTAGGATAAAGAGGGGTCCAGCCCTTAAACAAAAGGTATGCGCCATGCGGAAGAAGGAATCTCCCGCTACTCCTTCGGTCTGAAAGCCGAACCCAATCGAGGAGAGTTCTCGTACCATAGCGGCAGGCCCCACTCTGGGAAGAGCCGGGATTATCCCTCCCCCGCAATGGATGGAGATGACGGGAAAGGTGGCAGCACCTCCTTCCCCACCTACGGCTAAAGCTCCGGCTAATGATGCCCCAACTGTCAAGCCGGAATTCATGAGCCGGTTCATGCGTGCCCCTCGGCTATCCCGGAAGAAGGGAACACCTGTCCGGGATGATGAGCCGGAACAAACCAAGGCCTATGACACCTTTGATATCATAGAGATTCTTGAAGACCAGCAGAACTACTTTGCTAACAGATTTGAAGCCGGCATGTCCCTTCTCCACGAGCACTACCAGGTACACATCTTCCCCAGTAGCCCCCGAGCACTATGCCGGGTTAAGTTATAAGAACTAGCCGACATAGTGATCCAAGTCAATGCGTATGCATATGCTTAGCCCCCCAGCCACGAAATTCCGTCCTGTAGCCACTTTGACTTGTCAATATAGCTTTAGGCTTTTAGCAATTCCTTACGCAGATCCACCGAAAAAATGGCGCTGAAACCATCAATTGTTTGGGTATGCGAAACCAGGAGATGCGCCGGCTAAAAACAGAGCTGGCGAACAAGGACGCCATCATCACCGGGCTTGAGGCGGACCGGGTTCAGTACCAAGGTAGAAATGCCAAAAACTTAACTTTGTATAACGATTATTTTTATACTGCTGACATTTTGTCTTGCAGACGCCATTATAAAAGCCAAGGAGCTTGCTGAGAGCGCCGGCATTCTCGACCGGCTCCGCGACGAAAACACTGAGCTAAAAAAAGCTTAATCAGTCGATGTCGACGGAGCTACAGACGGCCAAGAAGGGCCTTGCGCAAGCCGAACAAATCTTGGAGACGGAGAGGCAAAATCACAAGGATGCCCTTCGTGAAATCCAGGACTGGCTTGACAAGCGCCTCAACGAATCGGTGGCCATCGACAGTCAGCTTTTGAGTAAGTTACTTAAAACCTCAAATTCACTGTTTTCTGTCTTAGCCACTTTTAACATGAACTTCGCTTTTTACAGCTCCGACGGGTTATGGACATGAGCTGACAACGGAAAACCGGCTTGATTGGATCTTGGAAGTAGGGGAGCTTATCCCGAAGATACTTTGTTCGGGAAAAAAGCTTGTCGAGAAATTCTTTCCGGCAACCCCGAACCCTTGACGGACCTTGCAGGTTTGGAAGCCGAACTGGACGAGGCGACTTCGTTCTTTGACGAACGGTTGCGGTCCAGTGCTTGTGGAGGTGCAAAGACGGCATTGGGCCTAATGATGGCGCACTACCCGGAGGCAGAAGCCTGGCGCATTGCATCCGGCTTTCCTCTTGAAAAGGAGGACGGCACGCCGCTGGACGATCAAGAGTGCAAGAAAATCCTTCACTCCGTCTCCGGCTATGCCAGCAAAGTTGCCAAGATGGTCTCCCTGACCACCATCTTCAAGGAAGTGCCCTGCCCGCCAACTCCCGTCCAGTCTGATGATGACGGCGAAGAAGCGGACAAATCTGCATAAACCGAACTTGCTCATTTGAGCCGGCCTTCCTGAAAATGTAAATATTAAGATGTAAATCTGTTCAAACAGTATGAAATGCTTGTAAACAACCAAGTCTTTTGTCGTGCTAATTCGGCTTATCTATTCTGCAAGTTTCCAATTTTTATGCCTCAGTTTATTCTGGCCTTGACACCTTAGCCTTTAAGCGCTGGCAAACCTATTGCGAAGCAAACTTGCTGAGTAACAGGGTACACAATGACCAATATGTTTAGACCCAGAACAAGTGCCGCCTTTCAGTGCCGAAAACGCTTTGAAGCAACCCGGCACAAAAAGATATAGACAAACATTAATTTGGCAAAACGTTGTTTTTTCATCACCTTAAGGCGGATTCAATCATGAATGATAGTTTACCAACAAGCAACACAGGCAATTTCGGGTAAACAGATTATAGCAATAAGATCATTGGCAAATAAAGGATGGTACAGATTCTCGAATTTCACATGAGAGAAGCCAATTTTTATTTCATGATCACATTGACATGGTTACAATAGTATTTGCTAAGTGTAAAAAGGACGTAGCTGAGCGATATTCCACGGACGTTTCGTCTCATCTAAGTCGTCATCTACATGCCTTTTCCTCTTACAACCTTTCTTCTTGGGATCTTTCTTTGAATCCCTTAAGTCGAGGAGATAATATGACCCATTTTTCAGAACTTTGCTGATAACGAAAGGTCCTTCCCAAGGCGGGGATAATTTGTGCTGCCGGCTTTGCACAAGCCGAAGCACTAAGTTGCCTTTTCGAAAAGATCGATTCCACACTCTACGGTTTTCGTAGCGACGTAGATCTTGCTGATAGATGGCGGATCATTGGAGAGCCAGCTCTCTTTCTTCTTCGAGGATGCCTAAGCCGTCTTGACGTGCTTCTACTGCGTCTCCTTCGACGTAGGCTGCGACTCGAGGCGAATCGTGGATCATGTCGGTTGGGAGTACCTCTTCTGCACCATAAACCAGAAAGAAAGGGGTGAAGCCGGTTGATCTATTTGTGGTAGTATGAATACTCCATAAGACCGCCGGCAATTCTTCAACCCAAGCGCCGGCTGCTCAATGCAGTGGGGTTTCAAGCCTCGGCTTAATACCTTGCAGAATAATGCCGTTAGTGCGCTCTACCTGTCCATTGGATTGCGGGTGTGCCACCGATGCCACGTCGAGCCGAATTTTTGATCGGCTGCAAAACTTCGATAGCTCACCGACGGCAAAGTTTGTGCCATTGTCAGTGATAATGCTATGCGGTATGCCGAATCGAGTGGTTATCTCGACGATGAACTTTGTAGCTATAGCTCCGTCGAGTTTCTTGATGGGCTTTGCCTCCACCCACTTTGTGAATTTGTCGACTGCCGCCAGTAGGTGAGTCAAGCCTCCTCTTGCCGTTTTGAAAGGTCCCACCATGTCGAGCCCCCAGACCGCAAACGGCCAAGTAATAGGGATCGTCCGGAGCTCCCGAGCCGGCAAGTGAACCTTCTTTGCATAGCGCTGACATTCTTCATAAGTCTTGACGATGTTGATAGCATCCTCCTTAGCCGTTAGCCAGAAGAATCCGTGCCAAAACGCCTTAGCTAGCAACCAACGCCTTTGCCGCCACGTGATGCCCACATTCGCCGGAGTGGATTTCCTCAAGGATTTGCCGCCCTTCTTCTGGATAAACGCATCTTTGGAAGATGCCGGATGTGCTCCGTTTATAAAGCTGTCCATCAATAATCGTGTACGCCTTTGCTCAGCGCTCAATTTGACGGCTCAACACCTCGTCGTCCTTGGGCAGTTTCTTATTAACCAGGAAATCAATGTAAGGCGTGGTCCAATCTGGGGTTACCAAGCACACTTGAACTGATTCTGCCGACAAGGGATAATCTTCGTCGCCGCCTTTGATGGACGGCTTATGTAGATGGTGGAGAAATACATCTGGGGGCACTGCCTTTTGCTTGGAGCCTATTCTGGCCAAGGCGTCAGCAGCTTCATTGTCATCTCGGGAGATATGTCGGACCTCTAAGCCGGCAAAGCATCTGCCGAATTCGTCGACTGTTCTCCTGTATTCCGCCATTGTGGGACTTTTCGTGTCCCAGCATCCATCAAGTTGCTGTACAACAAGATCTGAGTCGCCATAGCAGAGGATGCGCTTCACTCCCAACTCCTTAGCCATATGAAGGCCATGGAGGAGAGCCTCATACTCTGCTACATTGTTGGTGGCGTTGAAGTGGATTCGGAGGACATAACTGAGCTTGTCACCTTTAGGCGACTTTAGCACTACTCCAGCCCCCGAGCCTTCCTTCATCTTTGAGCCATCAAAGTGCATTATCCAGTATTGAGAATCCGGCAAAGGTGTGCTCTCCATCGCCTCTGTCCAGTCTGCAACAAAGTCGGCTAGCACTTGAGATTTGATGGCGGTCCTCGGCTTATACTAGATGTCAAAGGCTGCCAGCTCGATGCCCCATTTAGCGACTCGGCCCATTGCGTCGGCATTGTTGATGATGTCCTTTAATGGAGCTTTGCTGACCACCGTGATTGCATGACCCTGGAAGTAATGGTGTAGCTTTCTGGCGGCAAAGAATACACCATAGGCTAACTTCTCGTAGTGAGGGTAGCGCTGCTTTGAATCTAAGAACACCTCGCTAATGAAATAGACAGGGCGCTGATCCGGCCATTGCTTCCCTTCCTCCAGGCGCTTCACTACAATGACGGCACTTATCACGAAATTCGTGGCCGACATGTAGAGGAGAAGCGGCTCTTTTTCCCTCGGAGCTGCTAAGATTGGAGCATGCGTCAATGTATACTTGAGCTGTGCCAAAGCTTCCTCTGCTTCCTCTGTCCAAACAAAATTGTCCGACTTCTTGAGGAACTTGTATAATGGCAATGCCTTGTCACCGAGTCGGCTAATGAATCGGCTTACAGCAGCGGCGGAACCCGTAAGCCGCTGAATGTCCTTTAGACAGGTCGGCCTCTCAATGTTCTGAATCGCCTTTATCTTTTCTGGGTTAATTTCAATTCCTCTTTGAGAAACAATGAAGCCCAGAAGCTTGCATGCAGGTACTCCGAAGACGCATTTTGCCGGATTAAGCTTCATCTGGTACTCCCTTAGATTTGCAAAGGTTTCCGACAGATCGGCGATAAGATCGCCATGCTTCTTCGACATGACCGCTATGTCGTCAATGTACACGTGAACATTGCGGCCAATTTGCTTGTCCAAACACCGCTGCATACACCTTTGGTAAGTAGCACCGGCGTTCTTTAAGCCGAAAGGCATTGTGACATAGCAGTAATTGCCATATGGCGTGGTGAAGGATGTCTTGACTTGATCTGACTCCTTCATCTTAATCCGATGGTAACCCGAATAAGCTTCCAGAAAATATAGCATCTCCGAGTCGGCAGTTGAATCAATGACCTGATAGATACGCGGTAAGGCGAACGGATCCTTAGGGCAGTCTTTTGTTTAAGCCAGTGAAATCAATGCACATACGTAGCTCAGAGGTGTTTTTCTTTGGAACAAGCACGGGATTTGCCAACCAATCAGTGTGGACACGTTCACGGATGAATTTGGCGGTGGTGAGCCTTAGGATCTCTTTTCCAACCGCCTTGCGCTTCTCAATTCCGAGCCGGCGGAGGCCTTGTTTGACCGGCTTATGATCCTTGTTGACTTTTAAGGAGTGCTCGGCAAGTTTCCTCGGGACACCTGGCATGTCAGATGGTGACCAAGCAAAGATATCCCGGTTCTCACGGAGAAACTTGACGAGCTCGCCTTCCTATTTGTCATCGAGACCGGCACCGATGATGGCCTCCTTTGTCAGATCATCCTTTGAGAGCTTGATTTTCTTGGTGTCATCCTTTGGCTTGAAGCTCGAGTCAACCTTAGAGGACGGCTTTTCAGTTGCCGGCATCTCATCGGGACCCATTGTCTTCTTGAGATCCTCCAACTCCTCCTTGCACATTTATTCTTCAGCATGGATGGCATTGGCGGCCTCGCACTCCTTGGCTTTCTTGAAGTCTCCTTTGACTGTGATGATCCCATTGGGTCCCGGCATTTTCAGCTTGCTATAGATGTAACAGGGCCGAGCCATGAACTTGGCGAAAGCCGGATGTCCAAAGATTGCATGGTACGCACTTTAAAGGGAACCACCTCAAAAGAGACGTCTTCTGTCTGGAAATTATCCGTGCCGCCAAAGGTGACCTTCAGGGTCATCCTTCCCATTAAGGAGGCTTATCGTCCCGGCACAATCCCATGAAACTTCACATTGCTGTGGCTGAGTTGTGACTCGGAGAGACGCATTCTCTTCAATGTTGCGGCATAGAGTATGTTGATGCTACTCCCACCGTCCATAAGCACCTTTGTCAACTTGTATTTGTCGACTATAGGGCTTATGACCAAAGCGTAGGTGCATGTTGAAGGAACTCTGTCCGGGTGATCGCTGTGATCCCATGTGATGGGGATGTCGGACCAATCCAAATACTGAGGAACTGCAAGTACCGTAGCATTGAGTTCTCGCCAAGCCGCCTTTTCCTTGCGAGAGGAATCTGTTGCCAGATTGGCCAGTGAAATCAATGCACATACGTAGCTTAGAGGTGTTTTTCTTTGGAACAAGCACGGGATTTGCCAACCAATCAGTGTGGACAAGTTCATGGATGAATTTTGCGGCGGTGAGCCTTAGGATCTCTTTCCAACCGCCTTGCGCTTCTCAGTTCCGAGCCGGCGGAGGTCTTGTTTGACCGGCTTAGGATCCATGTTGACTTTTAAGGAGTGCTTGGCAAGTTTCCTCGGGACACCTGGCATGTCAGATGGTGACCAAGCAAAGATATCCCGGTTCTCACGGAGAAACTTGACGAGCTCGCCTTCCTATTTGTCATCGAGACCGGCACCGATGATGGCCTCCTTTGTCGGATCATCCTTTGAGAGCTTGATTTTCTTGGTGTCATCCTTTGGCTTGAAGCTCGAGTCAACCTTAGAGGATGGCTTTTCAGTTGTCGGCATCTCATCAGGACCCATTATCTTCTTGAGATCCTCCAACTCCTCCTTGCACATTTCTTCTTCAGCATGGATGGCATTGGCGGCCTCGCACTCCTCGTCTTTCTTGAAGTCTCCTTTGACCGTGATGATCCCATTGGGTCCCGGCATTTTCAGCTTACTATAGATGTAGCAGGGCCGAGCCATGAACTTGGCGAAAGCCGGACGTCCAAAGATTGCATGGTACGCACTTTTAAAGGGAACCACCTCAAAACAGACGTCTTCTGTCCAGAAATTATCCGTGCCGCCAAAGGGGACCTTCAGGGTGATCCTTCCCATTGAGGAGGCTTGTCGTCCCGACACAATCCCATGAAACTTCACATTGCTGTGGCTGAGTTGTGACTCAGAGAGACGCATTCTCTTCAATGTTGCGGCGTAGAGTATGTTGATGCTACTCCCACCGTCCATAAGCACCTTTGTCAACTTGTATTTGTCGACTATAGGGCTTACGACCAAAGCGTAGGTGCATGTTGAAGGAACTTTGTCCGGGTGATCGCTGCGATCCCATGTGATGGGGATGTCGGACCAATCCAAATACTGAGGAACTGCAAGTACCGTAGCATTGAGTTCTCGCCAAGCCGCCTTTTCCTTGCGAGAGGAATCTGTTGCCAGATTGACGATGAGACTTTCGGTATGCTTAGGAAATTTACTGCCTTTTCCGTCTTTGGACGCTGCGTCATCCGACTCTGAAGTTGCGTCTTCCTTCTCTTTGTCGTCCTTCCTGGACTTGCGCTTGTTCCTCGACTTGCTGGCTTTGGGGTCCTTGGCAATGTCCCGATTGATGTGACATTGCTGGAGCGTGTGGGAGCATGTTCCATACGGCCTCAGATGATGAACACAGGGGTTGTGCTTGATGTTGTCATACTTCACCGCTGGCGGTCGGGATGATTGGTTGTTTGCCAGCTTCTTGCCCTGCCACTTGCTATTGCCTGAGCCACGCTTACCAAAGGCGGCAGCAACCTCGTGAGAAGGGCCGGCTTGGTCTTCAACTTTCTTTTTCCCGGACTCGCGTCGGCGGGCTTCAGCGTCTTCCCTGTTGTCATCGTCAGCAGCGGCATACTTGTTAGGACAAGCGAGCAAGCCCCCCAAGGTTTCCGACTCGTCACTGTAGATCATGAAGCGAAAAGTTGTCCCTTTCCTAAGAGATTGCTTGAAGGCATGGATCGCCTGAGTTTTCGAGACGCCTTCGCAAGCATTTTTGATTTCACTCCATCGTGAGACGAACTCATGGCTAGACTCGTTCTTTTGCTGCACACACCGCTGTAAGTCGAAAATCGACTTTGGGCGCTTATATGTGCCCTGGAAGTGCTGAATAAAGACGCGCTTCATGTCACTCCAGGTATGAACTTTCCTTTCCGGCAAACCTTCAATCCACATACGTGCCGTCCCGGTTAACATCAGGGGCAAAAATCGCACTGTGGAGTCGGCGCTGCCTTGATATATGTCGCAGGCACTGACGTAATCTGAAAGCCAGGTCTTAGGATTAGCCGTACCACTGTACTTCTCCACCATCTTTGTTACGTTCGATAAAGTGGGAGGTAGTATTTGCTCTCTGATTGTTCTGCCAAAACACTTGGGGCCGAGGTATTGGGCATCTCTGGCCGACTTCCTCTCCTGGATTAGGCTTCGAACATCATTGGCTGATGACGGTTTATCATACGACTTTCCTTGCCTTGTTTCTTCCCTATGACGGCTTTGGCTCACCCGACTCGCGTTACGCGGGGGGCTTGGAGTCCTTTGCCGTCGTGGAGGAGGTATGTACTTAAAGGGGTTATCTCCCTCTTTGCGCGGTGGAGGCGGCGGTGGAGGTGGCATATGATCTCTGTTACCCTCCCTTCGAGGTGGATTTTCCCCCTCACATCGTCCCTCCTGACGGGATGGTGCCGCCTTTCCTTGCGAGGGTCCTCTTGTCGCTCCCGGCTCCGATGTTTTTCCCGGCCAACCTCACGATGGCGTGAAGAGCCTGTTCGGGATTCCGCGCCTCTAGGTTGCTTGTCCTTCGGGTCCTTGTTGCCGCCTTTGTTGTGGCTACTTGAGCCGGCTGGGTCATCGTCTGGGTCTGCAGGTGCAGCAGCCATTGGCTTCTTGGCCGTCGAGTTGCAAAGATGAGAGTCGTCAACAAGCCGTCCAGACTTTAGTTGCGAGTCGTTTTGCTGCTGTTGTGCAACCTCCAGTAGATAAGCCGAATATTTGAGGCGAGCGTCACGGTCCAATGATTTGTCGAACATGACCTCCTGGGCCGCCTCCAAGTTTTTGGCTGGGGTATTGAAGTAACACAAATTAGTCACCGGATCACGTCGGTGGTGGTACTTTCTCTAGACTGAATTAACATGGTCGGTTTCCCACTTGCTGCGGAAATCCAACCTCTTATGCAGATTTTTGTCTCGAGCCGGGCGGAAAACATCGTCGGCCCCCTTTTCTCTCTGCTTCCGGATGAACTCTATTTCCTTGTTTGTGATCTAAACTTCGCGCTTCGCTATCTGGGCTGCATGCTCTTCCAGCTCGGCACGGCGCTTTTCCATGTCGGCTAGCGATGCGTTAGGAGGAAGTGGAGTCAGCAGTTGCTTGTACTTTGCCAACCTTTCTTCGTGCTCCATCTCTGCTGCTTCGCCGGCCGTAGCGTCAATGTCGTCTCCTACAGCCAGCAATCTACCAGTTCCCTTCATTGGAGCCAACGGTGGCACAAAGTCCACCTTTTGATTTCCGGCTTCTGGAGTTCTTTCTTCGCCATTGGCGGTTTTCGAGGTGTTGGGGTCGTCCTTAGGACCAGAGACATCACCCATCAAGACCTCGGCAGGGCGTCCTAAGCAGGATGCAACTTTCCGACTAAAATCGTCGGATTCTCCTTCAGATTCGAGGTCCTGCTCCATATGGGCAGTGTCCCCTGATCCGGCTTCTGAGTAAGCCCCGGCCTGTAAAGCAGGAAGGATAGACTCAGGTTCTGTCATCGACTCATTTGAGCCGGATTCTCCTAAGATGCCAACAAAGTGGAAGTCCGGCGCCGCCATGTTAGAACTTGCGCCGTCTTTAGAACCTTCATCATCAGCATCGAAAGCCAGATCCAGATCGGCGATCTCCTCAGAGTCCAGATCCAATCCCTCGTCGAAATTGCTTGGGTGGGTGGCGGGCATGCTCGAGGTGAAGCTGAGATCATCCAAAGCCTGGGCGGTGAAGCCGACGAAGATGTTGAAGCCGCCGACAGAGACTGTGAACCAGCCGGTGGGATCCTCCTTTGCCGGCGTCCAAAAGCCGTCATTGAAGACGTGGCCAGCTCCTGTCTCGTCGAAGTAGCTCACCAAGCCGACCGCGATGGTGTGTCTGACTCCGCCGTAGATCCCGGACGGAATGAAACCCCGGACATCTCTGGCCCCACGGTGGGCGCCAACTGTCGTGGTATTGTCGAATCTAGCCGCGGCAGGGGTGCCATCGAGCTAGGTAGAGAGAGGGGTTTAGGAGACGTGGGGTGTTCCGGTGACGGGATGACAAAGGGTTTACCCAGCTTCGGATCTCGCAACGGTGGCGAAACCCTACGTGCTGCTATAATTCACTATAAGGCAATATGCGCCGATTACAATGAAAGGTGTCTAGGGCTTCTGAAAAAGTATGCCCTAAGGCGTCCCATAGGCCGGCTTATAAAGGCGTCCGGTCCTAGGGCTTACAGGAGGAAACCTAACCGACTAAGTCAAGAGTTCTACTCTAATCCGGCTTGGGCTTCGCCTTTTGAGCCAAGTCTTCCTCAATGCGGACCGGCTTCTGGAACCTTCCCTTAGCCGGATGGGCCTCCTGCGCTTCATCGCACTAGGCCGTCCGGTAAGTCGGAATTCGGCTTACCACCACTACAGGCCACCCTGGTACGCTGGCTTTAGTCTCCTTCGTGAAGGTACCTGTTCGGCATAACCCCAACAAAACTGATGCATTAACATCCAAATCAGTAATATCAGATTTTCTAGCTAGCAAACATGGATTGGTCAATTTAATTTCAGTGGGAACATTATTGGGTGACACATTATTAGTCTTATGTTGTTGGACAAATTCTTTAGCCACAATCTGATTTTCACTCTTTTGTTGCTCCTGTTTTTTTGCTTTACTAGCTTTAGCAATATCATCTTTAAAAATTTGTTCAGGAGACATGGGTAGCAATGCAATTTTCTTATCATTATGAACAAGAGTGTACTGATTTGTGCTACCATGATGTACCGATTTTTTTTTATCAAACTTCCATGGTCGGCCCTGATACGTCCATTCTGCATCACTATTTACATCATAATTTACCTTTATTCATTGATATATTTAATATTATGATGCAATACTTATGTTATTTTACCTTATTTTGCATGTTTTGCCATTATTGGGGATGCATCTGCCGGAGCCCGGAATCAGCTGGAAAAGTAACTGTCAAGATACCTGACGTCGGAAGCTCCAAAACTTCCAGAAAAAATCGGAGATAAATATTTTGGGAAATAAGTCAAGGAGCCAAAAGGGCGCACAGAGGCGAGGTCCAGGGAGCAGGGGCGGCCCCCTGCCGCGGGTGGGACCCGCCCCTGGCCCCTATGCCCCCCCTCTAGATCCCCTTCGGCGTATTACTTCCCTTTGACCTAAAACCATCGGGGGTATCGACGAATAATTTTTCCGCCGCCTCCACGAGGCGGAAACCAGACAGAGAGAAGAAGAGCTCCGGCAGGGAGAGAACTGCCGGGGAATTTCCCTCCCGGAGGGGGGGGGGGGAATCGCCACCATCGTCATCGCCATCACGCCAAGCATCATCGGGATCATCATCAACATCATCTCCACCATCAGCACCATCATCATCGCCGTCATCCCATCTCATCTCGCTGTAACAATTATCATTGTGTTGCTATTAGTTCATCGGAATCGCATCCCGGGCGTTGATTACCACTTGTAGTTGATGTTTGAGAGTTTTATCGGTGAATTATCATTACAATCAGATTGTTGCCCATATTCATACCACCTCAGATCATGATCTATATGATGTCTTGTGAGTAGTTCGTTTGGTTCTGCAGGAGTGACAGAACCTAAACCCCAATTCACGAACTGGTGCACTACGGAGTGTAGGATCTCAGAGTTTAAGGCTGTGGTTAGGTTTTTATCTTAATTACTTTCTTGTAGTTGCGGATGCTTGCAAGGGGTTTAATCACAAGTATGTATTTGTCCAAGTAAGGGCGGTGCATTAGCATAGGTCCACCCACACAGCACTTTATCAAAACGTTGAAGATTAATCATCGGCATGCAATGAAAATGACTAGGCAGAAGTTCCCATGTGTCCTCAAGAACGTTTTAATCATTATAACTAACACAACCAGCCTGTCCTTTGAGCCTAAAAGGATTGGGCTACTTGCTGCAACTATTGTAGCACTCTTTTATTTACTTGTTCTTTATTTGTTCTTTATATCAAAACTCCAAAAATATTCTCTTTTAGTGCTTACAGTGAAACCTTGCTGAAATCAACTTGTCAACACCTTCTGCTCCTCGTTGGGTTCGACACTCTTACTTATTGAAAGGACTACGATAGATCCCCTATATTTGTGGGTCATCAAGACTCTTTTCTAGCGCCGTTGCCGGGGAATGAAGCGCTATTGCTAAGTGGAATTGGTAAGGAACGCTTTTATTGTAGGTGCTGTTTTTTTATTATTATTTATCTTTGTTACTTTGCTTCGTTATGGAGCACTCTTCACTTAGTATGTTGTTCGGGAGCGACTCTACCGCCACACCCATGGTGGAGAAGAGTCCTCCATTCTCTGAATTCAATCCATTTAAAATACCTATGGGCATTATTGATCATGTTATGAGTAATCGTTATGCAGGGGATGGGTCTGTCCATCCGGGTTATCATTTCCTTTATATTAAAGAACTTTGTGAGATATTTAAGATTGCAGGTATGCCAAGGGAGGTAATCATGAGGAAATTATTTTCAATATCATTAAAGGATAAAGCTATGGATTGGTATATGCTTCTGGATAATTCTCATTTGATGGATTGGAAAGAGCTTATGTCTCTCTTTTATTCTAAATTGTATCCTCTTCATGAAATTCATCAAGATAGAAATTACATTTACAACTTTTGGCCACGTGAAGGAGAAAGCATCGCTCAAGCTTGGGGGAGGTTGAAATCTCTAATGCTCAAATGCCCCAATCATGAGCTTCATAATGATATAATTGTTAACTATAATGATATAAGGATATGCTTGATGCATCTTCTCTCGGATCTTTTACAAACAAGAAGGTTAACGCTAAGTGGTATCTCATTGATAGGATTTATCGCAATGCGGAGGATTGGGAGATTGACAAAGGTAAAGAATCAGATATAAATTATGAGTATGACTGCATTAAATCTTTCATGGAAACTGAATGTTTTAATGTGCTTAGTACTAAGTTTGGGCTCAATTCCCAAATTGTTGTTGATCTTTACAAATCCTTTGCTGATCATATTAATATCCCAAAAGAAAAGGGGTCATTTAATAGATTGGCCTTAGAGGCTTGGTACGACTCAGTTTTGCCACTAGTTCCAAATGGTGCTCAGTTTTGCCACTACTTCAGTCGCAGCTGCTATGGCGAACCCAAACGGCCAGTCTGAAGCGGATTCCATCTGTAGGCGTTAGTGAAGTGGGTCCGCATCTTACAGGTGGGACCGCACATCGGCGCCAAAAATAACGACCTGAACTCTACCCCCTATATATTCGTGCACCACCCCTGCTCCCGAATGGCTACCACCTGCCGCGCCACCACCTCCGCCGCCACCACCAGCGCCGCCACCACCTGCGCCGCCGCGTCCGTCCCGCGTATATAGCCAACTGCTCCACCGCAACGTGCTCCACCGTTACGTGCTCCACCGCTACCAGCTCCACCGCCACCAGCTTGTCCTGCTCGTTCTGCCACTGCGCCCGCCACCTGCTCGACCCGCGGCAGGGGCTCCTTCCGTGCGCCCGGCGGGAGCGCTGGGGCTGGCAAGGCAGAGGAAGTAAGAGGGTTAACTCGAGGGTGAAATGGCGAGCGGCAGCGACCCCGGAGTAGCTGGCGAGGAAAATGTCGGGTCGGAGACCCGCCGTATCCACGACTGGGTTCCCGAGTGGTAAGTTTGAGCTCGCTTCTGCATTTGAACATTCGATTAGACATGAGACACCATTAGTTTCAGTTGATTTTGCTATTGGTGTGCTGAATCCGTCTCTGCTTTTCGTGGGTTAGGATGGAATTGCAGTTTGCTTTCTTGGTGAATATTATAAGGGACCGATACCTCGTGGATGCAAAGAATAAGAAGAAATTCGTGGGAGGTTTCAATTATCCTTTGCCAATGGATTGCAATTGGAGTTTTAGACAATTTGGGGAGGTAATTTGCAGCCCATATCCTTGGGGTTTGCATGATGAAGTGGAATTCAAATACTACGATGGGGGAAATAAATGGGTGAAAGTTACAAATGATGAAGAGCTTGCCACCATGTTTGCTAAGCATAAGGAGAGAGAGAAATTTCATGTGAGGCTACAAAATGATGTGGTTGTGCCGGCAGTTGGACCATTCTGGGAAGCACCATGTCGTCGTGATCGCAGCTCCAGCCAGAAAAGTTCAGGTAGTGCACGAGGACGTGCAAGCTCGACAAGCGTGGGCAGCAGCAGAAGGATCCCTGTTGAAGTGGAGCCTTATGACTCCAATTGTGGGGATGAAGAAGAGATGCTATATTCTGATGTTGTTCAGAATTTGTGACATGCATCTCGGGCTGAAAACCAAGATGAGGCTGACGCCGTAGGTGTAGACGAAGACAATGCACCTGTGGGTGAGGATGAGGACGAAGACGTTCCAGCTCCGGGGTAGGTTCGAAGAAGACTACCAAAAGGAGAAGAGAAGAAGCAATGAGCACAAGGGTCACAAGGAGCACAATGGTGGCAAGGGTCATAAGGAGCACAATGGTGGCAAGAAGCACAAGGAGCACAGTGGTGGCAAGTAGCACGTGGATCAAAAAGAAGCCCCGACGCGCTTTATTGATTGAGTTGGAACCAAGTAGAATTTATGAAACATTATGAATGATGTTGTATTATGTTGAGTGATGTTGGACCTATGCTACAACTATGTTTTAATGGTGTTTGGATGATGATGGTACATGTTTTGAGAAAGTCGTGTCAAAATGAGGCCCAAATGGGTGAGTGATTGAAATATGTGAACCAAACTTCAAATTTGATCCAAACTTAAAAATTGACATGATATTTGGATGTTGCAATGCTTTCCAAACTATGCTGAACTTGCTTGTTCTAACTTGGTCATCAATCCGAGCCCTTTTGCGAAGTAAACTCACATTCATGAAAAATGTTCTAAAAAGAGCTCCAAAGGTAGGGTAAATGGCCTCATTTCTAAGCAAGGTTTTTTTCGACCTTGTCTAAATCAGCCAAATAACTTATCTACACATCTATTCCATATATATAGACTATGTGAGGTGGTTTTCATTTTTTTTTTGGTTTTTTTGAATTTTTTATGCTCATTTGAATGCGACGGAGTTTGAGATGCCAAGATGCATTCATTTTCATTTGAATGTATGTAGACCTTGTTTATCAACTTGAATCATTAGTATATGACATTATAAGACTATGTGCATTGGTTTTCATTATTTTGACTTTTTTTGAATTTTTTATGCTCATTTGAATGTGACAGAGTTTGAGATTGGGCGATATGAGCCAAGATCCATTAATTTTCGTCTAAATGTATGTAGACCTTGTTTATCAACTTGAATCGTTAGTATATGACATTATAAGACTATGTGCGTTGGTTTTTCATTTTTTTTGATTTTTTTTAATTTTTTGTGCTCATTTCAATTTTGGTCAAACCTACATTTAAACAAGTTTGAAACATGAAAATGAAAAACTAAGCCTGGATCCGTCTTAGTCACTCCAAAATGAAGCTTTGGTGAGGTTTTAGAAAATTTCATGTTGCAAATCCAAAACCACATCTCCTCACTTTGAGTTGAACTCTCTGCAACATCGATCATGGTAAGTCATTTGTGTGAAGGTTTTCTCATGAAAATACATATAGACCAAGTTTATTATTTTATATCGTAACTATGTCACATAATACGACAATGTGCGCTGGTTTCACATTTTTACGATTTTTTTTGAATTATTTGTGCTCATTTTAATGTTTGGTCAAACCTCACAAAAAAACGTTGACCGACTCAAAATCCAAGTTTTATATATTTATAGCAACTTAGTTGCATAATACGACAATGTGCGAAAGTTTTATATTTTTTGATTTTTTTAATTAGTTATGCTCAACCCTAGCTCAGTGAAACCCTAACCCTAAACCCCGAAAACCCCGAAATCCCTAACACTAAACCCCGGAAACCCCATCCAAAACCCCTCCCGCTTCCGAACTGTTGATCGCTGGTGAGTGAATGGTTGGGATCAGACACGTCGATCCGCGTGTGCGCAGGTGACGCGCCGATCCGCGTGTGCGCTCGTTCTGCAATTTGATTGGCTCGTGGGCATGTGATGCGCTGATTGGCTGGATAGATGGGGTTTGGATCGGCCCGCTGGTTCGATCTAAGCCGTTCAATAAGATCCGGTGGAGGAGGACCACAAGCGACGCCGCCGCCTTGACGCGGCTTCATTGCTCTGGTGCCAACGTTCGAACGAGCGACACCGGATCCAGGGGATCCGGATTGCGGCCTTGATATCTAATATCTGATTAATCCTCTTTTTCAACTTATAAAAGAATTGATAATCATTTCATTTTTTTCAACCTTGATATCACACGGCATTCTTTTTCGAGCTCTGATTAATCCTCTTTTTCAACTTATAAAAAATAGAAAATCATGTCCTTGGTAAATCTAAATCTATGAGCACAACTAAGTGAGCACACGAGTCTATGACCCACCTGTCGGAATCAATCCAACGTTACGACCGTTTAATCAACCATGTCGTGTGCTGGCTATTTTAGCCGTGAGAGACGTCGCGCAGTAGCTATTTCTTCGAATGATGTTGCATTTTTCACCATTCCGATGAAATGTGTTGCACATGAGTTATTTACCACACTGAATCTTCTAAAGTTCCCATTTATTTTCCCTTCTTTCAACCTTTATTCATACAATTTCAAGCTTACAAACTCCTACTACACCCAGCCAGTGTGATTACCATACAATTTCCCCCAAATTCCTCCTACAAATTCCTCCCAAATTCATGCCATTCCATACAATTTCAACATTACACCCACTTCGACTAACATACCCCCTAGAAATGCCCAAATGCAATTGGGAATTTGTGCTTGATATTCCAGCTTCCTAATCTTCTGGTTCAATAACCTTAGCTCGTCAGCAACCTCTGTATCAATGCGTGCTCCACCCTCCGTCTCTTCTTCCGAAGCTCGCTGTGCAGGCCGCTGCCATCTGTGGCATCCATTCTTGGTGCTCAACTAGCAGCTGGTTCATCAGCGTCTGGACCAGAACATCTTCCCAAAGGAAGAAACATTTTAACTGCAAAATCGCCAAACAGATCAAATGGATTGCTTAAGGATGCTGTTCCATGAAAATTGTGAAATTGCCCCGATTCTTACCCCAATCGCGCTGGTGCACACATAGAATGGACGATTCTTGTTCCTCGATGTCTGTGATATACTCCGAGCAACGTCCATCCGGCACCGCGGACGGACGAATATCGGCATCTCCGTGCGCGCCGGGATCTCCATCCGCGAGGTGGTGCGGGAGCTAGAAGAAGACATGGAGCTCGATTCGCGAATGCCTGGAGCCGAAGGGAACTCACCGCATCCGCGCACGTCACCTGTAGCTGTAGCACACGGCCGCGCTCTCCCACCGGCAGCGCTCTGATACGTCTAAAACGTATCTATAATTTTTGAGTGATCCATGCTAGTTTTGTGATATTGTCACATGTTTTTACTGTCATTTATATCATTTTTATGCAGTTTGTCGGACTAACCTATTGACAAGATGCCAAGTGCCAGTTCCCTATTTTTGCTGCCTTTTTGTTTCAGAAATTTACTTCTTGGAATATTCTCGGAATTGCACCAAAATTTACGAGGAATTTTTACTCGACGGAAGACACAAGAAGACCAAAGGGCAGCCCTGGGGGCCACCCACAGGGCAGGGACGGCCTCCTGCCGCGGCCCCCCTTGGCCCGCGGGTGGGACCTGCCCCTGCTCCTGGTGGGTCCCCTCGGCCCCCTCCGACGCCTATAAAATCCCTAAAACCCTAAAAACGTCGAGGCGGCCATTATTTTCCAGAAACTCGACCCCGACGCGCCGTCATCGAAAACCCTAGTTCGGGGTCCAATCTAAAGCTGATCCCAGCACTATGCCGGAGGGGAGATCGATCCCGGAGGGCTCTTCATCGGCATGCCTTCCTCCGGGATGGTTTGTGAGTAGTCTCACCTTGGACTACGGGTCCATGGAAGTAGCTAGTTGGTAGTCTCTCTCTCTTGTGCTTCATGTCTTATGATCTTGTGAGCTGCCTAACATGATCAAGATCGATTATTGTAATGCTATGTGATGTGTTTGCTGGGATCCGATGGATTATGAAGTTATGTTCAGATTGTGCATGATTCTTATATGAGTTATTTATGTTCTTGCATGCTCTCTGATGTGCGTAGTTATTTTGGCCAAGTGATTGTGTGTATCTCCAAGAGAGGGTATTTATGCTAGATAGTGGGTTCATGCCCCCTTTTGTTCCTGGGCACGAGTGACAGAAACGTCTAAGGGTGAGGGTGTGCTGTTGCTACTAAGGGTAAAACAGCGGTGTTAATGTCTCTTTTGATGTTAGTATTGCTTACTTCATGCACTTTACTTAATGCAATTGTCTGTTGCTTGCAACTTAATACCGTTGGGTGACAGACTGGATAGCGATCCCACGGTGGACTTTTTAGACAAAGACGCAGTTGGACTCAACGGTCTTTGTTCCTTGTCGTGATGCCTCCATAAATATTATCATGTCCTTTTTGTCATAGATAAATTGGGTTTGTGTCATAATCTTGTCAATTGCCTAGGTGTAATTCGTTCACCCATCACATGCATATTTTATTTACTTGAGAGACTCCACTAGTGAACCCATGGCCCCCGGTTCATCTTTTTACATTGTTTACAACCTCATTTACTTTCTTTTAATTATCATTATTGCTCTGGTCACTTTTCATATTTCATCATACAATTAACCGGTTTGTTTTCCGCGAGACCGGAAAGATTGACAACCTTTCTGCCGTTGGGGGCAAAGTACTTTGGTTGAGTGTGTGCAGGTCCATGTCTGTTGAAGGTCAAGCGCCAGAGATCTTCAACATTCACCTCGTTGTTGATTTCAAAGTCCTACTGGTTCGATAAACCTCGGTTCGTTAAATGAGGGAAAAACTGCTACTAGCTGCAATTCAGCCTTCGCTTGGGGCACCACCCAACTTATTTTAATACAGCAGCAAGCTCTTTTCTGGCGCCGTTGCCGGGGACTTTGGAGCTACAACAAGGGGAGTCTCATACTCTCAATCTATTTACTTTGTTTTTGTCTTGCTTGTTTTATTTCTCGTTAGCTTATTTTTCTTGTTGCAAAATTATAAACCCAAAAAAATTAGTGTAGTCTTTATTTTCGTTTTGATAGTATGCTTAGTTATTTACTTGTTCTCGATGGTTAACTTCTTTGAAACTAGATCTTATTGGCAAGGCGGGTTCACAGAGGAACAAAAAGAATATTATAAGGAATACCGCTTGTCTGAAAAGGGATACATTTATGGAAAATAATAAATCAACTGAACAATTATGCTAGAGACTTGTGCTTTAAATATGACATATCTTATTGTTGTGATGAATCTTTATGTTGTTTGAATTTTGAACACCTTCCTTTCCAATGTGCTTGCAATGATACTGAAATCTTAGCATCTTATGCTAAGAGAAACTATGATTTTTATGATTTGGAACAAATAGAAGAATTTTTTGCTTTTAAGGATGCTTATGAAATTGCTTCTCTGCTTGAAAATATTGATGATGCTCCTTATATATCTGAAAGTTTTGCTATACTTAAATATTGCATGGATAATTACAAAGATGCTAATGCTTATATTAATGAATATCTTAAGGGTTTATCTCCCCTAGAGGAAGAGACTATGCCATGCAGGAGCCTATGGAAGAAGAAATTGCTGAAATTGGAAGCTCATTAGATGAAAAAAGAGGAGGAAAGTGACGAACAAAAGGAGGAAGAATGGAGTAGCTACCCATCTCTACCTTCTAATGAGAGTAACTCTCTAGCTCATACATTATTTGATTGTCCTCCTTCCTTACAAAATGAGAATGAATCCTATGATCCCATTGATTCTTTTGAAATATCCCTTTTTGATAAAAATGATCTTGTTATTTATGATATTCCGTGCTATATTGATAAATCCTATGATAATCCTTTATTTGCTCCTACCATTGAGATACATGTTAATGAATAGTTGTGCTTAGAAAGTTTATATGATAATGCTCTTGACGATGGTCCTATGTTACTTGATGATAAACATTATAATTCTATTGAAAGTGGGTTTGATCCCACTATTTTGAGATGGACCGAAATTATGTGCTTGTAGATCATGAAAAGCCTGTTTTAAGTGATAGATATATTGTTGAGTTGTTCATGATGTTACTGAAAATTATTATGAGAGAGGAAAATATGGTTGTTGGAGTTCTCATGTTACTAAGACACCTCTCTTTTTGTTGCAAGTTTTGAAGTTGCACTTGCTTTGTCTTCCTATGCTACTAGCTTTGTGCTTCAATAAATTATTTTGTACAAGATGCCTATGCATAGGAAGTGGGTTAGGCTTAAATATGTTTGGTATCTATTTCTTGATGCTCTCTTTTGTCAACTCTTATTCTTATTAGAGCATCATTTAAATCATTGCGTCTAGCTAAAAGGCGTTAAAGAAAAGCGTCTTGTTGGGAGGCAACCCATCTTTTATTTTCAGTTTGCTTTTTGATTTTCTTGAGTCATGAAGTTATTAACTCTGTAGCAACTTCATTGTATCTTTTACTTTTGGTTTTTTGTGCCAAGTTAGCCTCTAATGCATTGAAAGTGCGAGGTATTGTGTTGCTGTCCAAAAACAGATTCTGTGCGCCTGTTGCACGAAAATCCTAAAATCGCCAGAATTTTATATTTTTCTGATAATTTTTTACAACAAGACTGATGCTTTTATCTATCTTTCGTTAGTTTTTAAGTTTTTTGATTTGAGCTGCAGAAGTGCCTCGACAAATTCGATCTTTATAGACTGTTCAGATTTTGACAGATTCTGCTTTTATTTTGTATTTGTCTCTTTACCATCGTTATATGTGATACTCTAGGGGTAGAGTGCCACATTGAGGCTTAGTAAACAGTAGCTAATGTCTAATGAAGTTTGTTTGCCATTTGTCATGAGTTGAACACATGTGCATTTTAATTTATGAGCACTGATACATCTCAAACGTATCTATAATTTTTGAGTGATCCATGCTAGTTTGTGATATGGTCACATTTTTTACTATCATTTATATCATTTTTATGCATTTTGTTGGACTAACCTATTGACAAGATGCCCAGTGCCAGTTCCCTGTTTTTCCTGTTTTTGTATTTCAGAAAATTTACTTCTGGAAATATTCTCGGAATTGGACGAAAATTTACGGAGATTTTTTACTCGACGAAAGGCACCAGAAGACCAAAGGGGAGCCTGAGGGGCCACCCACAGGGCGCAGGCGGCCTCCTGCCGCGGCCCCCCTGGGACCCGCGGGTGGGGCCCGCCCCTGCTCCTGGGGCACCCCCTCGGCCCCCTCCGACGCCTATAAAATCCCTAAAAACCTAAAAACGTGGAGGCGGCCATTATTTTCCAGAAACTCGACCCCGACGCGCCGTCACCGAAAACCCTAGTTCGAGGTC